>VXBO01004064.1:156847-196663 GCA_013400135.1 Rhinoptilus africanus
AAAAAAATCACCCCAAAACAAAAACTCAACCAACAAAAAAAACCTTACAAGAGAACACGCAATTCTGGTTATATTTTACCTCCAAAACAGTATTTTGCAGAAAGATGAAAAATGCTGTTTTGTAAATGTAGCTAATTGTCTTATTTCTGCACGGAATGAGTTGGGGAAAGCCATATTGCACGTGCGTGGTGGCTCACGCACCATATTTTTGCTGGGTAATTTTGAAGAGGCTATACACCAAACAGGACAGGTGGCCTCGATGCTCAGGAACATTACAAATATAGATGTGTATGCAATGTTCTGTCCCAAAGAACTCAAAAGATGAAGTACTAGTACAGAAAGAGGAACGTGGAAATAAGCAGAGTGGATGACATAATTTTAGCTTGTTTCATGCAAAGAGTGTTTCGACTGGAACATATAGTAAGTGGTATTTTTATACTGCCAAAGATGTTGGATGTTGCATCTCAAAAACCTGACTCTGTGTTAAGGATTTTCTTGCAAGACTGTGTTGCCGTTGTGAAGCAGACCAACCTGATGACTTAGTGCTAGGACTTCTTACTGAACAAGACATTCCTTTTGCTGCTTCTGTTTGAATGTACAGCATGTGATTTCTGTACAGCAGGTTGGTGTATTTTAACGGGTGAAATATTCAGTGCCACATTAAATTCAACTTAAAATTGCTTATCTGATCAGGATGAAGTTGGCTGCTAAAGATAACAGGCTTGTAACAACGCTCGCTCTGTAAATTATTTGCATCCTCCTTAAGAAAAAAATATTCACTGCTAACAAAGAGGATCAGAAAAACATAATCTCATATTGTGATTATATTTGTTGTAGAAATATTCCAGCACACCCAGACTGTTGTGCTGTCTGAAAAAAAAAAAAAGAGGAGATATTCTAAAATACTTCAAACCCACAAATATATAACCTCACTACTTAAAACATAGGTGCGGCTGACCCAGTGTTAAGCAGAGTAAATAGAAATTAGTCTGCTACTCCCCATGTTAGTTAAGCACTCCAGACACTGTGATGTACAGCTACTTTTTCTCTTGGACACCAAAATGTCTTTATGGCTGTGTATATTGGCTTGGGTTTTTTAACCTCTGGTTCTGATCCCAAAATAAACTAGGCACGTTTGTTATAGAAGCAGACCTTGTCATGTGTCAAAGACATCATACCATTTAAAGCCCACAGAATCAACGTAAGATTTTCTCATTGACTTTACCTGCATTTTTATATAGCTCTAAATTCAGTTATACGTCTACATGTGAACATGAAGTAGGAAGAAATACAGCATAGAATAACAATAATAGATAGAAACGCTGAGAACTGTTTTGACTGTAGCCCAGAGTTCTTACAAGCTGTGTGAGTTTTGATTTGGGAGAAAACATTTCCAAAGCATCTTAAGGGTCATTGCCCCTGCCGTTCACATTATTTGAAATATTCCCTTGCTCTATGACTTGTATTTATCCCTAAATTATGTGAATGTCCCTAAAATGTGATAAATTGCACAGGCAATTATGTGGCTTGCTCGTACAGCTCGCCTCTTTACCAGGTTACCAAAAAAAACCCCAAAATATGTGCATCTTAAAGTAGGTTTCATTAGTAGATCTCAGGCTTTACAAGGACTGAGACATATGGAATTGACTTAATTTGGTTGAATTATACGTGTAAGTAATATAATGTTATACAGGTATGGTATACTGTAAATAAAAAGAAAACTACTGCAAATACATGGCTTGACACAAAGGTCATGTTCAGGTTAGAGGCGCTTCTAGTGTACTAGTTTGGTTCATAATGGTGTTTTTAAAATATAAATTCAACTGTGTTGATGTACTGTTATACTTGTAAGAAGGTGTATAGTTTGATGTGCTACTGAGACTAGATAAAGAAAAATCTGTAGCTAGAGAGACTCTTGTGTTGCTGGTACACACTGTTCTTTTTGTCCCTGAGGCAGATGCGTACATGTAATTGGTAGGTGCAGTACCTGTGCACCTCCAGGCATATCTCATTGGACTCAAAGGTTCACATAAGGGTGGATTTGTATCTGAAAGTCCACCACAACTACAAAAAACTGTTGTCAAACCACAGAGATGGTCACTGCATGATGGAAATCACTGGGCTATTCCTTTAAAGCTGTTCTGTTGCAATAGCTTCACAGTAGTCAGATTTTCTGTTTTGCTTTAATTAAATATGTAGTTAAGTGTTTCCATTAATAAGGGTCTTTCAGAACAGTCTTTCAGAAATAAATCTTTCAGACTAAGGTGACTAAAAGAAACTCAATGTCCTAAACCTAATTCTCTTGATAGAATCAGGTGTTGGTCTGTTGACAGAAAAGAATCTGAAAAGACCTGTAGGCTGAAAATCCTGAGTGCTAAGCACTAAGTCGTATGCAGCTTGCAGTCAGGAATTAATATACGGCAGAGAAGTACAAATTTCCCATCTCCTGCTTTCATGCTGAAAGGTTCAGTCAATGGATGCTCAGGAAGAACTCTACAAGTAGTGAAAGACTAAAACCTGCATTGCCCCTGTGCCTTCTCATCAAACTGTTCAAATACTTCTTACACACGTCGCAATAAAAGAAAATTTTATGGAAAGAAGATACATAAATGACATGTTGTAGCAATTTTGGGGACCTGCTCCCTACTATGGGAAGCAATGTAGGGAAAAGTAGAAAAATGCTTGTTTGAACTTACATCAAAGTAGGTGATGGAGGTAGCTGCTGCGAATTCATCCGAGACTGCTGCTACAGTGCAGGAGGCTGAGTAAGCGTGCAATTTTATCCTTACTATTCAGCTAAGAAACTGAGATGCAAGAAACTGAACAGAGCTTCTCTAAACAGCCAACACCCTGTGCCATGAAGCTGCCCATACTCCCTTGCTTGTCACATCTGCAATCCCATAATGAATTGGAATATTATATCTCCCCTCTGTTGTTATTCCAGGAATTCCTTTCAACATTTGATAAGCAGCTGTGCTCATCGACCTACTCCAGTAGTGCTCTACGTGTTATTTATTGGTCACTGAATGTGTCCTTTGGGGTTCTCTAATTTAATTGGATTTTTTCAATTTACCTTTGTTTGTCTCTGGTATATTGCAAACATAGTTAATTGCATGTGAAAGTATTCCTCCTAGAATAACAGTAATAGAAACTAGACTATTATGCCTGTTTTCTCTGTCTACTTATCATACCGCAGTGTGTTTCTATACGCCGTACTTTTTTATTAAGCACTTACACAGCATTCTGTAAGATGTGGGGATGTGCCATAAACACAGACTGTCTTCCTCTATTTAGATTAAAATTTCCTTTTGTATATTGCCCTTATTGTAGTATAATCCAAGCTCACTCAGCTTTCTGCCCCTTTTCTCTGGTTGCTTTCCAGTTATGTATCTGGATGCTATTCCTTGGTACACAGAGCCCAGTTCCAATAGGGATCAGTTTGGTGACTGGTCTACTTGGTTTATGATTTTTATTGGCCCTTATAGCTGAATGTATTGTTAACGTTTTGCCTTCAGAAGCATGGTTACCGCAGTACTGTTGTCAATGACTTTTAAACTACAATCTGTGTTACATTATGGTTTAGGAGTTTGCGCTGAGCCCTAATCTATCGGTACGTCTATGATGTATTTAAGGTGGCAGATCCCAGGCTTTCATGAGGCTTAGGATGTCCTGGTGACCCAGTGAGAGTGAGGTCTGCCTGAGAAATCTGAACTTTGTGTCTGAAGCAATTCTGGCTCCTTACAAGTTCCATCTGCCATTATCATTCACATACCACAGGCCTTTAAGGAGAGAGCACTATGTCATTTTGGCCTGGGATGGAGAACAGGAGCAGGAAAGATATTTGGATTTATTTGTTGTTATTTGCTGACAGATGTCCATTTCTGCAGGGGAAAATCTCCGGTGTCTCAGATGGATCATTCCTTCTCTTTCCCCTATTCTCAAAGTCAAAGTGTCCTTTTCCCAATTGTACTTTATCTTTCTCTCCTACAGGATGCTTTCTGACATTCCTTTTGATTTTGTCTCACTGTTTTTGTTCCAGCCACAAGGATAATTTGACAATGTTTCAAAGTGCTTTCTGGAGAGAATAACCATTTTCCTATGATAAATTGTATGAGCTTCTTTTTGCTAAGAAGTAATTGAGGTACTTGAAACCTCTCAGTATACTTGAAAAGTTGAAGGCTGGATTGCAAATGTCTCGTACTGGTCCTGAGTGAGTGTGAATGGCTAAAATTCTTGTGTGATTCTGAACTTAATGTTGTGTTGGACTGACCACTCCCAGGACCCTTACTTAGATTTTGGCCAGTGGGTATGGAGCACGGCGATTGCACATGTGGTCCATCTGGATCAGGGTCATTGCTCTCAGGTTAGCTTTACTGCAGTGTCGGTGTTTATGTGCTGATGCATATGAAGTAGCTTTCAACTGGTTGATTCATGAGCTGTTTTCTAATAGCTGCAGCACCACAGAGACTTCTGGATTCTTCCAAAACTACCTGGGGAAATCTGTAAACACCCAGGAGGTTAATTCCTGCCAAACCTGGAGTTGGTGCAGATGTATTGCTAGTGTAAAGATACCTTAGAGATGTCTGCTGTGTCACAGAGGTTATTAGATCAGTGAACTGCTACTGGGTGATGGATTCATGATTGCTTGACGATTCCATTCATAGGCTATAAAAGGCTCTTTGCATGTCTTGAGGAATAAATCTGGCTCACCTAGAAGCATGTCTGTGCTGCTTCTCATTCCCATCTGTGAAGTTCTGTGGATGTTGAGGGTAGAATGGAAATAACGCAGAAATTTTTGCTAATGGGGAAATGGTAGTTTTACTTGTAACTGTACCTCATAAGGGCTGCATAAAAGAAAGGGTGAAAGAGACTGCTGTAACTACTTGATGGTTTGAGCAAAGATTTTGCTATTGCAAAGAGAATTGAGGATTTCTATTGGTTGGGGTGTTAGAGTAGGACCTTGGCCTTCTGGGGAAGGGTGTAGGTCATGAGATTTTTTTGATGTGAAAATTTCCTGAGTGCCTCTAAAAAGCTGCACACTGATACACCTTCATGGAGATTCCAGCCTATCTTGTTAGGTGCTTCTTTGGCTGACTGTAAGTAATGGTGTTTTAGGAAATCTTGAGGGAGGGTGGGAAATGTTTCTAAAAATACCTTTCTCCTGGTGAGGAGCTGCTTTATGTTGACATATGTAGATGTGCAATAGACATGAGGAATACAAGGCAGGCTTGGCAGCTGGGGCAGCAGGATCAGGATAGTGGAACAAATGTCAGAATGTATTCACCTTATGCCAGGAGGTGCGATTCAAGAGAAAAATATTATGAAACTGCTGTCAAAGTCTGGTGGGTCAGGGACTTGTAACGTTTGTCATTCAGCCCTTTTGGAGTTTCTAAATGACAGTTGAGAAAAATGAGGCAGACTGGTGCTTTCATGACAGAAAGAAAATTTGATTTCTTCTTTTCTGAAAAACAGGGTAATGCAAGTGCAAAATTATGTACCACAAGGCACCTGCAGATGAACTCTCTGCTGATCCTTTTTGAGTTTAGACTAATATTATATAAAATGAGGAAGCCACGTTAATTTTTAGACAGTTTGACTGGATCCCAACATAGCTAGGAATGACTACTGATTAAATAATTCCCATGAAAAGAACAAAGTATTTTAAAAAGAAAAAAAAACCCTTAAGCCCAAGCATCACAGCAGCCCAGAGGTGATTGCTCAAAATTAATTCATCTAGCAAATCCTCTTAGTAGGAATGCCTTTAATCTGACAAATGGAAAGACGTTCACTACTCTGAAGTCTTCCTACCATGTAATTCTTCTGTTTCATATGAGGGTTGTCTGGCGTGGAGCTTCCAGGAATTCTCTGAAGGTAGATGGTATAAAATAGTTGTGTGAGGTCTCATACTTGTAAATTTGAAAACCCACTTAATTTGGTTGTAGTTGGTTTAGGAGGCTTGAAGATGTGGTCAATATGCCTTGAATCACATGTTTGTAAACAGTGAAAAGTTATGGAAGCATTCCACTAGATCACCTATTCTTTAAGAGATCAGAAATACAACAGGTTTTTGATTTGATCCCGTTAAGAAGGCTTTATCTGAAAGAGAACTTCAAATAACAGACTCCCTAATCCAAAATAAAGACAAGCTCGACTTTTTCATATACTGTACCAACCCAATGTATTGATCCTAAGCAAAGTCTGGTTTCCCTTATTCACCAGTTCAATTAAGAGATTGAAAATTGACTGCTATTAATCACTGGAAATTTCTGCATAAGATTTAAGAATGTTTTTCTAAGAAAAAATAGCAGAAGTAACTTTTTACCCTTGTTCTGGCCAGATTGGCGTAATACCCAAAACTACAGAAGATCAATCCCTGCTTTCAACTTCTGGATCTCTTCATAGAAGGGCAGACATTTTATCCTGATAGAAGACAAGGTCAGCTCTTTTATAAAACTTGGCTCCTATGTAAATACAAATCTAAGTGGAGCAAAGAATGATTTTTCCTGATTTATGGTGTGACCCAAGTCCTGTAATGTCCTTCAGGTCTGATTTAATGCTGGCACAGTCTCTGGGTTTGACTTTCTAGTTATTGGCCATTCATCAAGAAAATGGATGAATTTGATCTATTGTTTTCTCAGGTGGGCCACTGCTTCTACTATGTGCTTCACAAAAGTTCGGAGGGAGGAATTCAAGCCAAAAGGAAGGATTTTTCTTTTGATTTTTTTTCCTCCCTGTTGCCTTTAAAGTTTTCAATTTGAAGGATGAAAAAAAAAAAAGGCAGGAGAAAGAAACACCTTCTAATGTTGAATTGTTGTCCACATAGAGCAGGCTGAAGATGTGCTGAACCACACTTTGATGCTTCCATACGCATCTAGATTCATCACTTTGAAGGAACCAGTAGGAAGAAATGAAACAAAGAAAAAATTATGAAAAATCCTAGGGATTTCAGAAATACCTTCTGCTGCTGTTTTTCTGAGTGCTTAGACATGACCTTTGATTAATAAGAAAGATATTGAAATGGCACGTGCTGATTTCAGCGGTGAAAGTAAGGAATCAGGAAAGAAAGGCCACAGGAATCAGCCTGTGAAGTGAAGCCAGTTCCAACTGTTGTCTTCAAATGAATCATTAACATCCTGATAAACATGCACACCAATGAGGAGGCTACTTGATTTGACGGTTAGGTAATTTCCCAGGCATTTCAACCTGTTTCCTATACCTGGGTTTAATTATAAACATTTAAATAATGCAGAAGTTCACTTAAGGGAGAGTAAGGAGAGTTGGATTCAAACTTTTCACCTCCTGTTGGAATGATGGCTGCTTCTCTAGCTGCTGGAATTGGATGGTTATCTGCTGGGATTACTCCAGACACTGCTGTAGACAGCAAAATAGCAAAAGTGTGAAGAGTTCCTACACTAGACCATAGTTAAAACGGAGTATAGACTTGACTGGTGGTCTGCTTCCTTATGACGTAGGGATGTAACCTGGGAGAGAGAGGGGGGAAAAAGGATAAATATAATTTTAACCTCATCCAGGAGAAATCTGCTCTATCTGCAACTTAGAGGTCCTTCCTAGTCCCTAACCAAAAAGCCTGGAAAACTCAGTGCTGACAGACAGCATATGTTTAAGCTACTAAATGTTTTCACCTCCCACTGGCTTCATATACTTTGACACAGAGAACCTTGCAGTATTGAGCTCTAAATCAGTTGACGCATTGTCGCAGCTCCCTGAATAAATGGCCAAGTCAGAGCTGAATTTTATTAACCTTGCCTAATTTTAACCATGGGCCAAACTCTGCTTCCTTTGCTTCTGTAAATGATCCCATTGGTTCCACCTCATCTAAGTTACTGGAGTATTACTTGCCTTTGAAGTAGCAATCTACAAGAATAAATTCATTGATTTTCATTCAGTGTGAAGTATAGAACTGTTCAGAAAGTACAGGGAGATTTTGAGACAAACAGCAATGAAATACTCTCTAGTTAGAAATGGAAGTTATATGCCACGCTGCCATTGAAGTTAATTTTGGAGAAGCTAGGAATGAACTATGATTTTAAATAACATAAGCTAAATGAAAGCATCGGTTACCTGCTCCAGTCATCTAGAGATGTGTCAAACAGCCAGTTTTATGACTCAGCCTAATGCATCCTGGATTTTCTGAGGTGTGAAGGCAAGGGTGACAGACTGGCTCACCTGGACCTGCTTGGCATCGTTATAAATGCCGGTGTGGTTACTAAGACAGATGGTCAGTCTTGCTGGGAACGACAGGGCAGGTAACCGCCAGCAGAATTTCTGCTGCTTGTCACTTTCGCTTGGGATGGATGTCAGCTTCTGCCAGTTGCGGGTTGTAATGATCATGACTTGAGACCTCCTAATAAGTGGATCAGGCTGCCAAAACCAAGCCGAGATATGGAATTTGTGTCCTGACTATGCAGGTGACCTGTGGAACTGGCTGGGATTTTTCCTTTACTTCCCGTCCTTTATCAGTCAGTCAGGATGATTTGGAATTCAGTTTGTTTAATACTTGAGGCTGTATTTAAGCACACTGGCAGGACTCAACGTTAAAGAAACATGGCAGAGGTCCACAGATGGTACGATAGGATGTGTTAGTTAGGGCCAAAATGCACAAAAGAATTTAGATGGAAATTGCATCTGAAGCAAGTTACTGCTCGTCCTGAAACTTGCTGGAAGAGGCTTGAACTTTTTCTGCTGCTTTTAAAATGGCGTTAATATACTATCTGTTGTAGTGAGTGTTGTGATACGCCTTCAGTAGCCTGGTAAATCTGCGATTACAAGCTTAGAAGTCCTCTGAGATTTAGGAGCTGCATCTTAAAAGATTCAAGGATTAACAAGTATTTTTGAAAAAAGGATTCTTTTGACTTAACCTGGGGCTTGGATATAGGGTTCTTAAGGATTTGTGGAAGACGGCTGCATGAGGGACCCCTCTCAGCTGAACTGTGCTAAGTGGCAATGAGAATACTTTTGCCTGTTCCCTGTAGTAACTTAAATTACCTGCATGTACTGTCCATGAAAATACATAAAATACTGGTTTGCCCTGTATTAAAAAAGGAAAGCCATTAGTCTGGTATTTCCTCGAATGCAATTTGACCCATTGCGTATATCCGGGAAGAAGAGCATTTAGTCTCGTTGCTAACACAATCAAGCAGGTATTACCAGCCGAGTCAGAGGTTTACAATCTGTAGTCAAAATTCGGTGATAAGGAACAAGTTGCACACAGATGGCAGAAGTTAATAGTCTGATCCTGCCATCAGGACACGTAAAAGAAATTGATCATCCATAGAAGATAGAACAGTGCTGATGGCTTGGAGTAGATCTGTACTGCCCTGTACTTTGTACCCTCATTTATACAACAGTGTTATCGTCCTGCTGCACTTAGTATTATTTTCAAAGTGGTATAAATAATTCCACAAGACTGAGGATAACGGGGAGACCAAGGCAAGGAGTCAGTCTGACTTAATCTGGAAAGGAAATATTGCCATTCCCATTGATTTCAGCTGTAACTAATGAAGCATATTACCATGACTTAGGTGGTATTTGAACGTGGTCTTAAGGATGATGTTGCTAAGCTGTGAAACGTAACTGGTACTCAAGTACTTCTGCAGTGTGGAGGCTGGAAGTTTGTTCCCTTTTTCATATTGTGGGATGCCTGCTGTGCTTTGCAGTTAGAAGGTTCTCCTAAAGCCTTCTCAGCATATCAGAGGCTGATTATAGTGGCAGAATTTTCCCCTTTGTGTTTCAATTAAAATATTTTTGGTTTGGGGCATCACACAGTTAAAATACACGTGATTTGAGATCTAGCTATCTTGTGAGGTGCTTGTAAATAAAGTATGATAAATGCTTACTCATCAGACACATTAATTAAAGTCCTAGACAAGTGGCTATTAGGAAGTGGTACTACGACGACATAAATACGTATAAAAAGCTTTGCAATTAAATAATGCCATAAAGCCAAGAGACAGTTTTTCTTTGAAACAGCACATGTAAATGTCTGATTTTATGGTTGTGTAAAGATTGGACACTGTGGTCAGTAATATGTCATTATGACATCTGCCATCAGGGTGTAATTGAATAAATATTCGTGTTGACAAAACTCCATGAAACTTGTTTAAATGCTGTCATGTATCTTGGCATGCAGTGTGCTGCCCAACAAGGAAACTTGGAAGCAAATACAAATTCAAGAAAATTAATTATGTACAAACCTCTTTATGTTCTAATATCTAATAAGCATGTCCATGCTTAACCTGCCTAGTGAGATAGTGGTATGTTGTGTAACTTCTAAATAGCAACAAGAATTTCACTTATGCATGAGAAGGGACAGTTGTTAATTTGCATAACTTTCAAAAATTATTTTTTTTTTACTTGTGATGTTAAATAGGTGATAAAACCATCACTGAAGATGGGCCTGTACTTTTAAATTACTAGTAAAAAATAATTATATTAAAGACATGTACTTAATATAGGACACGTTCATAAACGTGTACTTCTGGCTGCGAGGAATCACTACATAGCCTACTTATCAAATGCTAATCCCAGCCATGTGCACCCCGGTAGTTTCCAGGGAGTGGAAGGAGAGGTCTTTGCCTGAGCCAATTGAAGCTGGTTCTGTTTCTGCCCAGGTTTGCTCTTTGCCCAGAAGTGGTGGATGTGTTGAGCGCTGGTGTATTCTTGTGGTACTGTCCCTGCTGTTGTAGTTGTGCTGTCACAACAGTGTGTACCTCCAGGTACGTAGCAAGAAGAATGAAGACATGTAGTCCAGCAAGGTTATGTGACTTTTATTTTTTTTAATACTTTCTCCTTGGGCATTTTTGAAGGAGTAAGTACTGCCATTAGTATACAGGAGTTTCTACTTCTGTGAAAACACTTGGCAGGTGACGAGTCTTTTTTTTTTTTTGTAGTATAACCTTTATCCTCTGCCATGAAGAGGTTACAATGCAGAATTATGCATTTCTTCTCTTGCCTGAAAATCTGATTCTGAAGCATCCAGTGTGCTGACGTAATTCTCTTACTACTTAAACCTGGCACTTATTGCTTTCCTAGTCAGGGTGCCTAGAATTCAAGGTTAAAGTTGGAGATGCTGTTGAAGTTAAATTTTCACTCTGGTTTTGTAAGAGTAACGTTGCCCTCACACCACTAGCCACTGCCTGATAACTTGTGTGCTAATGGGCTAACTTCACCGAAATGTAGATAATAGATGTCTGCAGAAATGCAAGTTTTGTTAAAATAACTGTCAGTGAAGACAGAACAGTAATTCCATTAACAGCATGAACAGTGTACAGTGTAGTGAGCTCAACTGTTACTGGACATGAGAGAATCTGTACCAGTTAATTTTTGGTTATGTATTTACCATGAGTGGAGATCGCTCTAGATTACTTCCTCTTAAGCAGTTCTGACAGAGGAGGATGTTTTTCATTTACCTGCTTGTTCTTGCAACAACGTTAGTCATTTGGAATCAAAAAATTGATTGCTTCAGCTGTTTCTGGCATAATTTTTTTCCTCCAGTTCCTTAATGGTTTTTAATGATATTCTTTTGAAATGGATAGTGAAAAATGTATATTTAGTTAAAAAAAAAAATAATTGAATGAGGTACTTGCTTTTAGATTAGGGCCAAATAAAAATTTGAGTCAGACAATCAAATAAGATGAATTTTTGGGTTCATTTGAGTAAGAACTAAGAGAAGTTGATAGATGTAGTAAAGCTGAAGTGCTAAGCAGTGGAACTCCCTACAACCAGTTATGTACTGGGATTGCCAGTGGTGGGGACTTGAATCTTGAATCTGTATCCAAATATAGGCTGACTCTGGAGTGAAAGACCTTTATTTAAAGTTCCTTCTGACATTGAGAACAGAATGGTCTGTCTTATTTTAAAACTAAGTATAAACATACTGTATTTTTTCCCACAGTTTAGGGAATGTACGTTTATTTCAGACCTGTTTTCCAAGAATCTTATTCATGGACTGCTGAACTTGATCATGGACATAAGTCCCATTGGGTTTTATTTTTCCAGCAAACTTTTTTTGACAAAATAAATTTGGTTTTGACAAAAGGCTTCGCTGGTCTCCAGAATAAGTGTATGTTGTAAACAGAATTATATGGGTAGCTGGGAAGCTGGATAGAAGCATCTTAAAAGAAAGAATTAGGAGCCAGATAGGACAGAAATCTTACAGGGTACCTGAAATATGAGGTTAGGGGTCATTTCTGGGTTAAAGTTCAGGGATGAAATGATGAGTGAAGCCTAGTGTTACAAAAATCACTGGAAATTCATGAGTTCTACCTGGTATAAGTGTGAGTAGTATGTTTACTTATTCCTAACAGCACACTAATAAACATCTTTCTGATGTCAAACCAGGCTGTGTTCCTTTCTATAAGTATGCATGCCAGGCAACACTAGCACAGATATCGGTCAGCCGAACAGATGTTCTCTGATAAATAACACTCCTTGGTTTGAGCCTTTTATTGGAAGCATTTGCTTCACTGATACTTGTGATGCAGCGTGACTTCTATAGCTCTTGTTTCAATTTTTATCCGCCTTTTCCCCCCTGCTGCTTTATGGAGTAGTTTGTCTCGTAATCCTTTCCTTATTGCTGGAAAATTGTCCATTTCAAGCCTTGATTCTACTATCAGCTATGCCAGATCAAATCCAGAGCAGCTACCCTGGGGAAGGACATTCCAATCTGAGCACTGCACTTGTCCTATCGGGGTTATATTCTGTCCTTTTTATCAGCAGTGACAATCAGGAGTAAGTCAATAAAAATAATTCTTAAGTATTGCTTTTCTCTTACTGATTTTGTGAATTATATTCAGGCACCAAATTTTCAGCAAAACACTCCTGACCATAGCTCACAGCTGTCTGCAGTATTTGATTAATACATGCTGTTGCAGGGAATCGCAACCTGCACAACTGTCAGCAACCTGAACAATTGTCACCATGTTAACTGGAGTAACGTAAAAATAATTAGTAGTCTGCTTTTTTTAATTGCAAGAATTATTTTGCAACATAAATATATTAATGCTATCTCATTTTGAAAACCTGTTAGCCATGAAATGGTAAGAGAATTTGCGTAATCGCAGAAAAAAAGCTAAATTTTGCTCTTCTAAATGGTGAGAATGTGACTTTCCCCCTGACGAGTACTGTCTAAATACTATGAGCCTGTGTCTGCATTTGGCTTGGCAATGCAATTTGTAGGTCAATTTGAATGTGTGCATTTGCTTACATAGACACAAAATTAGCATAACTCTACCTTTTGCAGACCTGTAGGAAATAAGCCTCTGATCAATAAATAGGTCTTATTTTGACTGCCTGAATGATGTAACCTACAGAAAATCATGTTCCATTCAGGTACAATTACAAGGCAAAACACTGTCATTTCTGAAGGAAAATATTAATTGCAAATAATTTGTTTGGCTCTCATTAGTACAGAAATGGCAATGTCATCTACTATATGCTGTGTATAAAATTAACTTGGAAATATTTATTTTTAGTGTGCTACAAAAATATTTCTAATAATGAATTTTTAATCGTACTGTGATTGTAGTAATCATTGTGCTTCTGAGTCACAAACACGGGTTGGTATATCCTGGAAATAACCTCAGCTGTTTGGGAAGAAAAGACACAGTCCTGTAGTGAAACCACTTAAATGAAGATAAAATTGCTGTAATATGGGAAGTGTTTGGACATTTAATGTACAGGTCCCTCAGTGTAGTTATCCTAATACCTTGGTCTTGAGTTCCCAGTTTTGGGCAAATCTTCTTCCAGTCATGCTTCTAGTATTTTTTTTTTTCGCCCTAATTTTCATAGAAGAGTGCATCTGGATCATAAATGCAAAGTTAGGACTCATTCTTGCAAGGCTTCATGCGTCGACTAGTATTTGGTATGAGAACAGGCTCACTGAAATAAGTATGTAAAGTTAAGCATTTTGGTAAGTTAAGCAAGTGCATATACGCTGCTTGCAAGATGAGGTTTGCCCTCCACATGGGACAGCAGATGTGCCAAGGGGGGATACTTGTTCTCAGTGGACAGAGTGATAACCAAAACTTCTGCAAATGCCAATATGTTGTATATGATGGTCATGACAAAATTGGTGGTTTTAGTGAGAGGGGAAAAAAAGAGTGGGATTCCCCTGTTGAAATAGTAATTTTCCCAGGGATGACAGTGAATGTGAAAGAGAGCTTGTAGTTCATAGACCCCATGGCAAGAGCAGAATTTCCCAGGATGTGGGCTTTTCCTTCATTACTCCTTATTTTATACAATATTTTGAACTGGTATTTCAATGTACAGCTTTTGTATTGCTTTCAAAGATCTGCTCTAGTGTAGTTTGCACTTTCGAAATAAAGTAATTATTATCTGTGTTTCTCTGTTACATAAATTTTTAGACAGGTTATTTCAAATAGTAGTGGGACGTATGGAGAGAATGGTTACATTAGTTAATAGCTTTCCAGACACACTGTAAACAGATTGTAAAATAGGTCATAGAAATTGCTGAATCTTGACTCTTCCACATCCCTACAAAGTATTTATTAAAACAGTTTTCTCACAATCTGTGTTATTTTAAGATTATTTAGCCCACTGAAATTCTAGGACTCTACTGGGCTCAAATTAGGATGTATAGTATCAGTCCTGTTTAAAGACAGTCATGTCACACAGCACGCATTCGGGACACGTTCCAACTGCAAAGCTCAGACACCAGGCACAGCATTCCTGTAAAGCTCTCTTAAAAGCCTGCGACCAGGAGATGCAGGTAAAGTCTCAGGCAGACATGGAATAAATCAGAAGCAAAACAGACCAGCTTAATGAAGTAAGAGAGGATGAATCAGTGTTTATCAACTTAATCATCAGATAATGAACGTTCTGATTCACAGTCACAAGGAGATGAAACATTGCAGAGAAATATGTCAAGTGAAGAGTAACAGGAATACAAAAGCAAGAATACTGAAGGGAGATGTTTGTTTAAAAGTGCAGAAACTAGTGGAATACCTAATAATCATGAAGCCAGGGATCTTAGTTTTAGTCATGTTGACAGCTTTAAACTATGCATTTTGGTGAATTTTACTGCTGCTTTGTAAGTCGTACTCAGAAAAAAGGGAAAGTGCACCCTATTTGGTATTGCTGTGGCATCCAGTGTAAAAATGGGGCCTTTGCACAAGATAAATGCTAATGCTAGATTCTGGCTTGATCTGTGTAAAATCACAAGTAATTAAATGGGATAAAAACACCAAACTCTGCTTGGAATTTCAGAGTTTATTCCGTCTTGGGTAGATGACATCATTTAAGGTTTCCTTATGTGTTCAGGTGGTGCCTCAGTTGGGGTCATAGACTCTTTTTTAGTGTTGTTCGAAAGGGATTCATTATTTTAAAATAATATTCAAAGTGTATCTTCCACTTCGCCTCTTTGTCAAAATTCTGTTAAATTTTCTTTCTTCATAATGTTGTCGATGTTTTCCTGACTTTAATGGTCGTGCTGATTGCAGGGCTGGGGGGAGAGGGTTCTTACTAATACAAGGATGTGAGCTGAAGGAAACTAGCTCCGTAAGATGGGCAGCTAATTAGGAGCTTTGCTGTTTTGTATTGGGGATTGGACTATGGGAAAGATGATATACAATAGTTTGCTTTTGACACAGAAGATGGTATTGTGGTTCTGTGTTAATTAAGGAATAGAGATTGCAGCCTTATGTTAATAGAGTAGATGTGATAGCTAAATTATTTGTCTGGAATATATATAGAATGAATACTGGGATTGTTTTGGTACCAGACATCATGATAAGACACCTGCAAGACTAAAATGTAATAATAGCGTAACCATGGTAATGCTGTTGAATTAGGATTGATGTAATGCTAAGAATGAGGGTTTGTGTAATAGTAGATGAATAAATTTCTAACCAATAGACTAACATTCTTGGGTTATACTATTGTCTGCTCTGGTGTGCAGTGGGCAAACTCCTGCTTTTATAGTGTCTGGTCAAACCTGTTTACCTGTGTCTTAAGGAGATTTGGCGGTAAAGACCTTTGTTTTCCTCTGCTTTTGTATGTGTGGGATGGGGCAGGGGGGCAGAAAGTTTGAGGCGCTCTGATACTTCCCCTAAGTTGTATGGGAAATTCTTGTTTCAGAGCCACAAAAATATTTGAAATAATGAACAGCAACATACGTGTGTTGCTCCAGGAGATGGGTCGAGCTCTTTCCTGAATACAGATTCTACTGAGTTGCCTTCTTTACAGCAGATATCTCATCTCTGGGACATGACTAGAGTCTGCTCCTTAGTCATGAGCAACTTCTTCCCTACCCCCAAAAAAGAGTAAGCTATAACAATTAAGTAAAACAGTACTGGCTACAGAAACCAAACTCTTAATTTATATTAAACTATAATTTATTCTTCTAATAAAACTACCCTGCATTAATACAATATTTGTCTTTTTATAGTCCTGCCTACTTTTAGAAATGTAGTTTAATTAATCAAAACCTCATATTTCTTCTTATTTCCTCTGCATTTTTTGTTGCCTCTTTGGTTCAGGGTACGTCATCACATATATTTACCTCTTTCTTTAATTAGCCCCACATCATTAATCTATGCTGCTTCTCATCTTTCTTTAGGTGGAGCAACAGTTTGCATTTCTAGGAGAGCAAAACACTCATAGCTGTTCCTTTGACATCTTATGGGCTGTATGTTATGATGTGTGCTTCACTGCATGTGGATTTAAAGTCAGCGTTATTGCAGCCTAAGGAGTTTCTTTAGCGTCTAAAATATATTCATGAACACTAGATAATGGTGCAGTTATATTCATGCACATTAAATAATGGTGCGCAGTCTCTTTAAAGCTACTTGAAGTTGGTCAAATTTTGGGTTTGTGCAAAGCTTGGATACCAAAGGAGTAGGAAAAGTCTGGTATTGAAAACTGAACTTAAATTAGCAGCTCTGTCTGTTGCTGTAAGAGGTTCGGGGGATGACAGTGCGGCGTCTGACTGAAGTGCCAGGCTTCGCGCTACCCTGGCTCTTGTGCTGCTTGAAGTCAAGGCTGTTGAGCCCTACACAGGAACTTCTCATTCACTGCAACTGGTTTCTAAGGGGTCACCTTACGCACACTAGGCTCCGAACCCTACAGCAAAATGCAACCTGTCTACATGCAGTCTAGGACTGCCTGTGAGTGCCACCCCTCTTCCCTCTCCCCTTTTGCCCAGAACTGCTCCTCTGCAGAGAGCTTGATCTTCATGCATTCATGGGAAACCAAGCTCTGTGACACAGATGTCATAGACTTTCTGTCTGTGTGAGGAAATTGTGTTATTAAAATCGCTCTCTCTTTTTCAGGGTCTAGGTAGGAATGTTATTTGTTTCTTAAGACTTTTACTTGGCGAGTTTTGTCTTTGTCTTATTCCATGTTGACTTCAAAATAAGGAGACAGGAAAGTGATTAGATGATCTTTAAGGTCCCTTCCAACCCAAACCATTCTGTGATCAGTTTTCCTTGAAAATGTTTTCCTTGGGTTTTTTTTTTTTTTAATTCAGATGAGATACTTTCCTGTAGGATTTCTAGACATCCAGCTAAGCTTCTACCATGTTGAATTATTTCCATACTGGATTATTTTAACATGTAACTGAAGTTACATGCACTAATTAGACAAAGAAGGCTTCTTGACTTTTATTTTGGAGCGCGTGACAAACCTCCCTTCTTTGAAGTGGGGTGCACACTGATGGGAAAGGGCTTGGTTGTACCTACAAGAGAAAATTTATGCTACGTGAGGAATGCAGGACATTACTACCAACAGCTTCTCCCTGGTTTGTTCCTCTAAAATTATTCGCGTTTTGCAGAAAGAGTATTTTGATTTCATTGATTTGTTCTGAGATTCTCAAAGTGATCTCAAGAGGATTAAGATGCACAGTTCCCATTAATTTAAATTGGAATTACCAACAGTTAAATACCTTAAATGGTTTGGGAAATCTCAGTTTTATTTTGTATTATATAACATTATTCAGTGCAATTAACCTGCAGAGCAGGGAACCCTGAGTGTGGGGGGCAGGTGAATAGTGATTTGTATTGGTACCAGCTCTCCTATTTTGACAATCCTGGCTTGATTTGGGGTTCAGGAGCTTCTGCATGGCCCACAATGAAAGGCAGCACGTGCAGTAAAAGGCTGCCCAGGAAGGTCAGTCATGGTCACAGATGGTTTTAGCTGAGAGTGCAGCTCTTCTAAAATTTTTTTTTTTTTTAGACCATGGTGAGCTGGAGCTGCAGGTGGATGGTGCTCCAGAGTTGAGGGCTAACATCTATTCTTAAATCTGATTTATCTAACATAAAAGATCCTGTTTATGTATCCTGTATGTAAGAGAAACAATCAGGTTTTGCTGTCCTGTCAGTGGTATAACAGGGCAGTCTGTCCAACTGGTACATTAGACTGCAGCTCAAAAAACACACTCGTGTCTGTTTCTTGCCTTCCATGCTTTTGGTTAGCTTTGCTCTTTTTTCATTGTTCCTAATATTCAGGAATAAATCTACTGAGACACTGAAGCTATACCTGTAGCTTGATGTAAAAGGGCAATGCAGTCATTATGTTAATAGGTAGCAACTTTAAAGACCCCAATTATATCTCGGGCTTCCTGCATAATGTTTGGCAAGTCATGTGCTCTCCCTATTTCTTACATCCTTCACAAAAGTCATGCATGCTCCATATATACACGAAAGGAAAATTACAAGTGGTGTGCAAAGCTCTGCCTGTGGGACTGAAGCCAGTGTCTTCCTCCCCCGACCTGTGGGAGTACATCCTTACAAGTTATAAACAGTATTGTCAATATGATACTTAAATGTGGCAATAGACAAATTATTTTTTGCATTTCAAGTAGAAGTCTGAATTTAAAGCATTTTTAAATGGTAAGTTTGTAATAAAGAATGTATTAAAACTAGCTTTTGGCATTAACTTCGTGTTTCAGGTGTTAAATAGTCTGAAAAGCATAAGCAACAGAGAACTAAAGTTCCAAGTACTAGTTCTACTAGTTCCAAGTAGAACTACCTTTCTCCACCAATTCACTCAAACCAGTTTGTCTTATCCCTGCTGAGTAAATTGTGTAAGGGGAGGCGAGGGGAGCATCACTGTGAAACCCTCACTAGGCATTAGTGAAACATTGTCTTGGAGGATTAGGAATATTTTAAAATTGAGTTTTGTCTCAGTGGTGCCCCAGGTAAGTCCATGTTGACATAATCTTCATCTACAAATTACTAGGGGAAATGAATGTTGCCAAGCTGGTCTAAGTAAATGATCGGAGTATATTATTTCCACAAAAAAGTAGGTATGGGCTAGTATCAAATTTTGCATCATGGGTATGAAAGCACTACTAAAGTATATTAGGGCATAGCAGTTTTCTTAGCGTCAGCTATTGTATCCTTTTAAGACACATTTCTGATTGTACATTTCCTTCTTGAAAATGGGGAATCTGTTGTATTTTTCTAGAAATGAGCTTGTTGCAAATTGGCATACTCTGCTGCGTACACAGCTTTCTGTGCCACACAGGGACCACAGGGCAATTATCGGAGGCATCTATTGAAGGACCTGAGTAATTTGCCAAATGTTATTTTGTTTTCAGATAAAGTAGTTTTAGTACTGAAGGGCATTTAAGTACTCTAACTTTGTGCTTAATTTGTTTAAATTGTCTTGTTTCTCCTACCCCTTTAAAAACATTCCTCTGTCTACTGAGTTTTCCATTTTTATGTGCTCGAGCACAGTTATGTGACTGATTGCCTTTAATGTCTTCTATGAATCTGAGCATATGGGAGCTCATCCCAAGATGTGGCTATACAAGGATGATAATTTAAAGAGAGGGAGGTCAGTTAGAGACTTCATTAACAGTTTAAAACACTAGGTCCTCTGTATGAGGAAACAGAATGATGTTTTTGACAGCTGTGGTACTCCTTAAAAATAGAGCAATTTCTCATACAAATGGTTTCACAAAGGCTTGTATTCTGCTGGTGGTGGGTAACTCCTTGTGTTAACCTGCTGGTTAAAACCATAGCCCCTACCTATTGCCCATCCAGATCATCACAGGAAGACTGGACTGTGTCCCTTAAGCTGCTTATTTTTGTATGCCTCCAATAATAACGTGCA
Source organism: Rhinoptilus africanus (assembly GCA_013400135.1). NCBI lineage: Eukaryota > Metazoa > Chordata > Aves > Charadriiformes > Glareolidae > Rhinoptilus > Rhinoptilus africanus. The sequence goes on from VXBO01004064.1 coordinate 176,942, forward strand.
GTATGTACATCACAAGCCTTTTAATTCTACCCTCTGCTTGCTTCTGATTATATTTTAAAATTGTTTACTGTTCTTTTCCAATGAGAATAAGCACTGCCATGTGTTGCATGTGTGTTACCAGAAGTCTTCCATGCTATGAGCTGGTCCCTGAACACTAGAGCTAATAAATTGGTTTTGTCTGGGCTTAGCTCACACGTTTCCTGTACCCAGGCGGTTGGTGGGGCGTACACTGCTAAAGTGTGGGGAGGTGAAAGAGCCCTCCCTTTCTTTTAAAGCATGCTTTATCCGTCTCCAGCGGCTGTTTTTCATGAAGCTGTTAGGAATGTAGCACCCAAGACCTCTGCCGCTTTGTCATGTGTAATTATGGTTGGCCGGGTTCAAAAGCCATCACAGAGGACTGGCAGACATCGTGATCCCATCTTGTTTCCTTAAGGAACCTGGGCTAAAATTACCTTCCCATATTACATGGTATTGTATTACATTACTTAATGTGTGTCTTCAGGAAATGATAAATGCCAGGCAGCTCTCATTACCTGCAGCACTAAGTGCACTTATCGTCCTTGTTACTTTGATAGTGCCATGAATTCCTAACACTTCCTGCTTTTGGGGAAGAGCTATATACCCTCCTGTGCTGAACAGCTCTGCTTTGTGAGAAAGCTCCCTTCTTTTCCTTTTAAGTTCGCTTTCCTCTTCTGTTTTCTCTTGCCAGGAGACCATTAGTTCTGTCATAGCAGTATACTTATTTGTCACCACCTCCCAGCTGGTTTTCAGAGAGGAGCAGGTCTCTGTTTGCCAACGGAGGCAGGGGGGAGTGGAAATGTCGCAAAGGCTTTCTGCAGTTGACTTGCTATTCCCTTTTGCTACAGTGCAGAGAATTTTCCATGCTGGCTTCTTCATTCTGACTGCTTTATCACCTTCAGCAGCCAGCCTTGCCTAATCCCTGCCTGTATCAATCAATGATCCCTCTTCTCCTGCATTTATAAGTTTCCTTACTTTCAACTTTTCAGCACCTTCTTGTGTCTCTACTGACAAGTGCTTTTGAACAGATGCCCCACTGCGCCTTGTCAGATCTGTTCAGGAATGTGCATCTGGATGACTATGGCATGCAAGAAAAAGAATTGGCGGCCTTATTTATTCTTATTTATATAGCAAGCAGTGGATTTAAGCTAGTTTGGGTTGGAACTAAATATGTGTGATTCTTGTGAGACTTGAATTACTTTTCATGGCATACAGTACTGCTGCTCATAGTGAAATTATAATAATCTAAATATTTTCATATAATTACTTTTGCAGCAAAAGTAACATAGTGAAACTGTGAAATAGTACCTACCATTCCTGAAAGGTTGAATGTCTAAAGATGATGATAGGTAGGTTCCTTTCAGTGATAACAAATGTTTGAAGCTATAGTAGCTAACCCACAGCTGCTTTGTGAGTTGTTGGGTTGATTGTTCTGTTGATTTCTCCCCACCCCAATTGTAGATGCAATTTCTTTAGTTACATATTCTATTTTGACCGAGTCCTCTTGCCAGACTTTAATTCTGAAATAAAACAGAGGAGAGATACAAATATTAAAAATTAATTTAGTCTGAATACCTTAACATAGAAAAGCAAATGAATTAAACATATTCTTCTTCCACTTCTGTTCAATTTTTATTTCTTGCCATCTATTGTATTGATGATGGGGTTTCCTGCCTTCTCGTACCACACCCCATTCTTTCCCTTTGTGGTATCATCTGTTCCTGAGTTTTAGAGGTGTGCCTAAACCTTAGTGGTGTTAGCATCAAACTAACACCAGCATCACCCCAGCTACTGAGTTCCTTTAATACCACAATTTGAGAGCAGGGTGAATGAATTCCTTCATCAGAAATAGTTCACATTTTATCATTATTCATCTCTGGCAGATAGCTACCTGTCGGTATAAAGGTGGCTGGATTGCTATATGTAAAACCAGCAGGCTGTGGAGCGTGCAAAGTTTCATCAGCCTGTTTTGCATGTAGGTCAGAGAAGGTGCTTAAAGGCTTTGTGTACGTTTAAATAATTTTCATTATCTTTCTTATCACAGTTGATTCTTGGTCTCAAATTTTCTTTAGCCTGCTTCACCTCTAAAGTTGTCCTTATCGCAGCATTCCTGAGGGTAACAGAGGTGAATCCAGTTTTGTATTTTTCATCTCTTTTGTAGTTGTGTCTTGCATGTGTATAGAATGAGTCATCATGGAAAAGAAAATAGCTATTGGCAAGCTGTTTTCCTAAAAAAAAAAAAAAAGATAATCCACCCAGGTTTATTGGTCAGGCAAATGAAATGAACTAATATGGCCAGCAAACTGGGAAGCTGAAAATAATGAGAAGGGATTTGACTAGAGAGCAGAGGTTTTTCTGAGGCATGATCTGGGGGTATCAAAGTTTATAAAAAGGTATGTTTCATCAGTGTTTGATGTTTTTTGAGTGGAACTTAGAAAAACTTTCAAAGTCCAGAAGCCCATATGGAAAATATTTTTCCCTGAGATGTTTATTTCATGTCAGCTAATTGTGCTGACAGACAGAATGGCCAAGTCTTTGCATCCAGAGTGGCTTGTTGTCAGTCTGGTGATTAAGTTCATTCAGCTGTAATATCAGCGTATTTTTAAAATACATGTTTTCTTAATCTCTCATTTGTTAATTTGTTTTGTGCTTTTTTAGAGAAACAAAAAAGCGATTTAAATGCAAATTCTTGGATTCAGCTTTGGAAGCTGAGCATGTGGCTCTTGTGTGGCGCCCAGTTTAAGGCAATAGGGTTATTCGTGTCTATTTGCATGGAACAGCATTCAAGATTGGGCATCAGTGTAGTCCGTTAATCCATAAATAAGCGTTACAGATAAATTCTCAGGTAAAATCAATGGTACTGTTCACCAGGGAGAGCATTACTCAATGACTCTAAATGTTCAGATTAGGGGCTTTGGTCTGGGTGCCAAGTTTAAAAAAAAAATTAAATAAAATTTTATCATCTTCCCTGTATCAATGATGTGGTTATGAGCCCTGCCCTTGAAGACAGACAGCAGACAGTCTGATTGCTTTTCAAGTCCAATGCCTCACCTGCTGTTTGTAAACGTGTTCTTCTCTCATTCACCCTGTTACTGAACAAACAGTCATTGATTTCTGTTGCACATGTTTTTTAAAGCAGCAACATCCAAGATTGGACACAAACATGAACCCTGTCTGCTTAGTGAGGTATCCAGCTTAAAATTGCTAACTGCTTAAGAAAGTGTAGCCAGTCCTTTTTATTGTTATTGATTCTGCTAATAAGGAAAACGAACACAGCTGAGGAGAACACACCAGTTATTAATGCACACCTGCCCTGGAAAATGTGAATTTGGAAATTAAATGTGAATTGCATTTGACTTGAATATAGGTCAAGGATAGTTTTACAGCAGGCTAAGACTGTATGAATGTCCGTATGCCATTTCTTCCATTAGAACAGAATAAATTGCAAACCTACTGATGCCAGTCTTGTGACAGAGGACAAAGCTTGTTAATTGTTCTGGAGCAGGATCTGTGTTTTCAGTAAGAAAAAGGCACAGTGGATTTAGCAAATGCAGACTTTGTACTATGTAGGGATTGCGTAGCGTATATCCTCAATGGTGTGTGTTTAGATTTTTGTTTTGCGTATAGTCTGTCATTTTTACAATGTGTCTTAGTTATGTAGGTTCAGTTCTCATGTGCATACCTGATCGGTTTTCCTGTCCCCGCAACTCTGATTTTGTAATAGTACTGGGAAGCCTTTAGCTCATCCTGCCTGTTGCATTAAGTACTGTGCAAATGTATATGGAATATAAGTTTGGGTTCCATGTAGTATCATTGCTGACACACAAGACAAAGTGTGGGTAAAGGAGATTTAACCAAGAATCAGAAGAGAGAGAAAAGCAAAGACTTAGCTGTGATTTTTCTAAGGAGGTCAATCTCCTTCTCGTTGTTTTTATTTTTTTAATTTTTGAAAGTATCCCTAGTAATTGAAATATGAGTACAAAGAAGAAATCTGCTTCAGGATGGGATTAACTCAAGTGCTGAAGTTAACTCTAGTTTGCCTTCAGATTTCAGAAAATGAAATTCACTTAGCATTCTGGTCTGATCTGTCCTCTAATGTAAGTGCCCAAAATTTCCCTGTGGCTCCTCATTGACTATGTATGCTGTCTAGAATTGGCTAATGTAATTACGACCTAGAATCAAATGCAAGACTCCTGAGTTCATCTAGTAATGAGCCTTTTGCTTCCTTACGGTGCTTTAATTTATAAATGACAAGAGGCTGGCGTGGAGACAGAGCAGTATGACAATGTGTTTAATTCCAGCATTAAAGGATGACTTGATTACACATTTCTGTAGTTAGTCTCCAAGCATTTGCTACTCTTCATAAGAATACTTATCTCCATATCTTCTGGGGAGCAAAGTGGCTTCACAGGTATGTCTGAGTGCCTTACGTTAACTGTTCCACTTGTTAAAGGAGAAAGAATACTGTAGCATTTTCAATGCCTTGCCTTGGGGCATAAGCCACATCCGTTCCTTCCCAATAGAGCTACTCAGAGCTACTGATGGGACAATATATAATTAAGGCATCTGAAGTTGCAAGCAGTTTTATCAAAGAGAATATGCAACGGCATTAGAAGGTGGACAGCATTCTTCCTTGTACAAATGACAGGCTAGTCTTTGGTGATTAATCACCTGCATTCAGAGCATGGGTCTTAGGCTTCTAGGGCCAAAACTTTTTTTACTGTCTTAAATGTGTGGAAATCCACTGATGACTGTAAAGCCAGGCTGATTTACACCACCAAAGAATAAACTGCAGTTTTTCCCTTCTTTGGATGGTATTGCATATTATTATTTATATATCCTTATTCTAATGTGTGCTGAGCCTTACAACAGCTCTTGCTGACGATGCACTCACTAAACTGTTTACCCTTTGTATGTGATTCTGACTTCATCAACTTTTTCCCTGCTGGAATGTTCACCACAGAGTATACTTCGCTGCACAAGCCTGTGGACAGAGTAAATTGCCTTGAATGGTCTTGCCCAGCTGCCATGATGCTTTTCAGGCCAGCAATTTTTACAGAGATAAGGAAGATGTGTCAGCCTTGGTCCTTACTAAGGATTATGTCCAGATATGAGCAGATTAGACTTAATATAAATGTTGAGTGCAGATTCATAAGCCTTATGCAAACACTGTAATTCTAAGTACTTCAAAATAGTATATTCACTCATAGCTGTATCCTTTGTAACTATTTTTGTTAGGGAATTCTTCATGTTTTGAGCTGATTTTTACAGCACCATTAGGAGAGAGAAAGAATGAGAAACCCTTGGTCTGGATCCTAAAACAGACTACAGAAATGTGAAGTAAAACTTTGTAGAAAACCATGCAATTTTACTATATGGTTTTCTAAAACTTACTACTGAAACAAATGTCAAAGCAAGCACCACTTTAAGTCTTGCACAAAGAAGGAAAAAAAAAAAGGCGGCGGAGTCAAACAGCAGGTCTGTTAAAGCAGCAGCCAGCATGAATTTGGGCTGATCTTCCAGGTCTAGCACTGCTTGACCATCACAAATTGGTTTTGTCACAATGTTAAGTAACACCTGAGATTGATTGTGTCTCTTGTTCCTTAGCAATTAAATTCTGAAGTTTTAGTTATGTATATTCTTTAGACATTGTATACAACTGCCACTGTTCCTGTTATAGATACGGATTTTGCCAGTGAAATTCAGCATGGGTGCTCCCAGGGGAACGAGTCGGCTGATGAGACTTCTGCGTGTATACTTACCTCCTGGGCTAGCCATTTAATTGAATCTCAAATCAATTTTCAATTAGTGGTGGTTTGGCACCTCATATTAGCTGTTAGAATTGTGAATAAAGGTAAGGAGAAAAGCATGCAAATCTATAATTACTTTTACCTTAACGAAATGAACATTAGCAGCATTAGGAAGAGATGTGCTGAGTACTTGAGAGAGTTCAGAAGGATAGTTAACACTGACATGTCCAGAGATGCTAACCTTCACCAGGCTGGCAATCTGCATCTGTCAAGGCCAAGCCAGCTAGATAGAAATTATTTTGACGGCAGTTTGAGAAATGGTGCATCCTTACACAATAGCCCTGTGTTCTAGGTTATTTTCCCTCTTGAAATGGAAACAAAAACTCATGGTAGGTCCATCAACACTTAAGTCTTAAACAAGCCCTGCTGCTTGGAAAAAACCTAACTAAAAGCCTCAAACTGAATTTCTGTCAATTAGAGAGACTTGACAAGTCTGGTTTAGACAAATAATTTTAAAACAGGCAAGGTATAGGATCCCACACCTGGGTTGGGGCAGCCCCTGGTATCAGTAAGGCTGAGGGAGGATGGGATTGAGAGCAGCCCTGCTGAGAAGGAATACTAGTGGATGAGGAGCTGGAAATGAGATGACAATGTGTACCACAAAACTGATCCGAGGGCTGGAGCCCCTCTGCTGTGAGGACAGGCTGAGAGTTGTGATGTTCAGCCTGGAGAAGAAAAAGCTCCGGGGAGACCTTAGAGCCCATTCTAGTCCCTAAAGGGGGCCCACAGGAAAGAGGGGGACAAACTTTTTAGCAGGGCCTGTTGTGATTGGACAAGGGGGTAATGGCTTTAAACTAAAGGAGGGAAGAAATTTTTTACACTGAGGGTGGTGAAACACAGGCACACAGGTTGCCCAGAGAGGTGGTAGATGCCCCATCCCTGGAAACATTCCAGGTCAAGTTGGATGGGGCTCTGAGCAACCTGCCCTAGTTGAAGGTGTCATTGCAGGGGGTTGGACTAGATGACCTTTAAAGGTCCCTTCCAACCCAAACTATTCTGTGATTCTAATGGCATGCATGTCTAAATGCCCTGGAGAGTATAAAAACTACAAATGGGGTTTCCATTATTAGTTGTCTAAAAAGTTTCTAAGAATGTCTTATCTGTAGTTTTCCGATTGGTGGAGGATACCTGTCTTCTAGTGCAAGGGGCCTAGTCCCTTTCTTATCAGTGCAGCTACATCACCTCACAGTTGAGATCTGGTCAATAATTTGGCATTCAGTTCCATACTGCAAGTCTATTCCAGAGTGACCATTATTTTGCAGCCATTGCCTTTTAGGCTATTTGTTTTAAATTGTTGCAACATAAAATCAATACAACAGAACAGGGCTCAAATGGTAAACACTGAAAATGGGAATGCTGTTTCTTCTGATAACCCTTCCACGTGTGTTTTCATTATTTTTAGCACAGGGGATTGTGTGTTTCTCTTTCCCCAATTTCCAACAAGTTCTACTTTTGTAAACAGCCAGGGTGATTTTCTTTCAAATGTTTCAGTGAAAGTCTACCCAGGTCTTTCACAGGCTTTTGGGGTATGTTTAATGACTAACAGTGGAGAAGTAGTTGGAATGTTGTAAGGACAAACTAAGTGGTATTCATATTTTGTCACTTGTCTGCTTTACTTGGACTGTCCCATTAAAGGACAAGTGGTCAGCATTACAAAAACAAACAAAAAAACACACCCCAACAAACAAATTCCCATTCGTAAATCACAAGTTATGAAAGTAACAGTAATACACTTGTGGTATCTGAAATATGAATTGGTCAAATCTTTTCACTTCAAGCAGCACTGTCTGACAGCTGTAGATTTATTTTTTTTTAATATTCACCCCAAACTCTTTAAAAATGGAGTAGCAAGAAAATACCCAATACATCTGAACATAGTATCTTGCTACCGAGCACCTACTTATATGCCTCTTCCTTAGTTGTATTTTAAAAACATGGGGATGGCATGGAGTGCTGGCTGATCATCTCATTGCTCTGTGCGTTTCTGAAACTGCTATTACAGTTCTTAATGACAGACACTTGAATTCTGCTTAGGCTCTTTAATCCTCTTATGGGTGCCATGATTCCACTTCTAGCAGGACTGCTGCCGTGCTATTGCTGAGGACTGGACTCTAAAGCCTCCATCCCATCCTGCAGCAAATGCAGATCAAGTGCATTTGCAGTAAGCAGGGGTTTCTCTCTTTGGTCTCCTGACAATTCCAACAACGCATGATTTCTGCTTCGTTCCCTGGTGAGCGAAGTGTAGGCCTAGAGCGACACTGATTTGGTCTGACTGCTGGAGGCCCCAGGACTGCTGTGAGCAAGGGTTGAACAAGTCACTGGAGATTCCCCCCCATCATACTCCCTCTTCCTTGCTTGTTCTCTTCATACAGGCTGGCACCGTATCGATTCTTTGCTGCTGGGATGGTCTCTGGAGAATGGACGGGTGCTGTTAGCATGCTGATGTATCTGTGTCCTTTGCTGTTCTTCCTACTCCAAGTCAAATATAGGTGGGAATGGAAAAGTTGCAAGAAAGTGTGAATTCTCTCTTTGCTGTCTTAATGCCGTTACCATTAGTTGGCGAATACATATGGTTTTCTTCAGGTATACTGTGGCTACAGATGGCCTTGATTTAGTGTCCTCGTTTAAATCTCTTCCAGTTATGTCAAAGTTCAGTACTAAGGCTGGATATTAGTTTTCTGACTCAGCCCCATTTCTACCATTTACAGTAGTAATTACAGTAATTCATAGCAAAAAGACCATCTGTTGTGCTGCAGTTTAAATTGATTTCCTGCAAACGGTCCCACGTATATATTGATTAGTATATTTTTATGTGGATTGTTTTATAAATTGATTTTTTTTTATTTTCAAAGAAATTTTTAGCCACGTGTGACAGTTCTAAGGAGCAAATAGCATTTCTTTTTATTATGGTTTCTTTTTAGGCTTAGCAGTTAGGGCAGTTTGAAGATGAGATAATTCCTTTGAAGTTAGTGGTTTTTCACTACTGCATTGTTAAATAAGCTTGCTAGGGGAGAAGAGGGGAATATAGATGCCTATTGATCTTCTATATTAATTTTGTGTGGTTAGTGCTATATTTTCTTTTCCTTCTCTACCCCATAGACCCATAAGAATCTGTGTGGGTTTGAATTGACTGTTGTGACGCAGTCCTGTTCGTACAACCGAGAAGGATGTTTGATGATGGCCCCATCCTCTGGGCTTTGACAGAATCTGGCTGAAGTCAGTGCTGCAGTGCGTGAGTAACCTGCGTTAGAGAGGTGGCAGTGGGTAACAGGAGGCTCTTGTTGAAACACCACATAAAATGCATGATGACAAAGATGAGTAAGAATGCGGGATGTCTAGAGAAAGGCAGCTGCTGCTGTGAAGGTGCAGCCTTCACAATACAGAAGATTTGGGTACAATTTTATTGGGAGATGCCTTAGAAACAAATCTGGAAAACAATGGTCTTATGCAGAGACTTACTTCCTGCATATTTTCTAGTGCATCTTGACTCCTTTGTGTTGTTCCTTGTTATCTCTTCTATGTCAGTGCTGTGGTGCATCAAAGTTAAAAATGAAAACCAGTCAATACATACTTTGCAACAGTATGAATTACGTGAGATAGAATACGCAATTGTTACAGGGGGAAGCATAGAGATTCATGGGTCTGGGTACAGAACGCTGGAAAAAACAGAATACCCTGAATCTTTTCAAGTAAAACAACACTAGCTGTGATAAAATGAATGTTAGCAATTTTTCCACAAACGTCTGGATGTTTATTGAAATGTGAAATGGGCTTATGTGTGAGAGGCCATTGGCAACTGTAATTAAATTTTTCCTAAATATATATAGTTTATGGCATGCTTATTCTCTGTAACAAGTAAGAATTTAAAGGCTTAAGAAGCTTCAGATGAACTGCACCAATGTCTTATTAAGCTTCTACACCTTACTGAGTACTTCAGCTATCTTTAATGACTTTTACTGTTGAAATCCTCTAAGTTTATTTGCCAGTCTCTGCCTACATTAATTAGTATAGTTATTTCAAAATCAAAACATTTAAAAGCACTTTAGCTTGGGATGTCTTATTCTTGTCTCATTTTATAAAGTTCCTAACTGTGGTGTTTCACACCAATATTGGCTGCTGCAAATAAAAATAAAAATGTGGATCGCTTTTGTCCCTGAGACAAATAAATGAAGTTGCATGTAACGCTGTGGAGAAAAATCCCCAAAAGGAAAACATTGCAGAGAATCTTCCATCATCTCTTTAAAACTCCTATTCAGTTAGTGATGGTGGATTAATAACATTTGTGCTATACCAGTGGAAAGGTTAGCGCTGGGCATGCTTGAAAATTAGACCATACAGTGACCCTATTGTGCTTCTCATGCTGACTTAGTTCAGAGCAGTTTTCTGGTGAGACCAATGCTCTGTCAGCACAGGCTTTGTCTCGTCTCTCTGCACTAAGGTAACACCAGAGTTTCCAACATAATTTCACAGGGGAATAACCGATGTGAGCTATACTTCTCTTATTTCAGTGAATGCGAAGACAAAGTGGGGTGCTCTGCTGTCTTGGCCCTGGAGTATTTATTTAGATATGCAGAAAATCTTCCCAGAAGATGTTACCGAAGTGCTGGGAGCTTTGTGTAACTGGAATTCTTTATTTCACTCTGTCACTTAATCCATATTGCGTAGCTGCTTTCATTGACACAGCATTGTTACTCTCAGAACCTTCAGCAGCCTGTGATAAACTCCACTGAAGAATAATCAGTTTGAGAATTTTGTAACTAGGCATAATTTGCAACACTTTTTGCAGCTCTATGCATTGATTATTGCCACTTAACATTTAAAGACAAATTAATGCTGTGGCACACAAGAATTGGCATAATAAATAGGAAGTTTGGTAATCCTTTCTTTAGGTTCAGAAAAAACTGACCTGTGTACACGTGTCCAAATCCTGCAATTTGTGCAACATTGTGAAATATAGATAATAATCTGCAAATACAGTCTAGGAATCTTTACTACCCTTCTGGCGACTTCAGTATTTTAAAACTTATATTCACCAGAGGCACGATGTCTTGAATAGTCTCATTCTACATTTGAACCTGACAGTCCTTTACAAGCAAGGACAGCTCAGCAGTGAATATTAAATTGTAAAAATAAGGAATAGTTCTTTCAAAGGGCAGAATACATTGGTAATGTCATGTGTTATAACCTATAAACTGTACCTGTATAAATACTTGAAAGGCTGTCAGGCTTTTTATCTAAAAACTTGATGTCTCCAGCAAATAAATCTTTCTAAAATGTTGACCCTTTATTTTTCTTGAGCCAGTTCAGCTATGGAGAAATCTTCATGATCAGGAATGCTCCATCAAGCTGTTATTTTCTGGGATCACAGGTGTTTGTCACACTTCTCTTATTAGTTGTAGCCTGGACATGGAAATACAGTGATGCGTAGGAAGGGAGAGTGAAAGTACTCGAATGCTGTTAGTCATCTCTGCACCTGTCTAATAAAGTATCTGCCTTTTTAGGGCTTTCAGTTACCACCGTTTCTAAGAAAAACTTATGGTTCCACATAGAAAGAGATGTTTTGGGTTTTTTGGTAAAAACAAATCTCTCTTACTTTGTTCCACTTTAAAACATGTCATATGCGTTTCAAGCTATCCAGGCCAATTAAGGTTGCAATTATCAGGGATCGCAACTAGACAGTATTGGTGATATGATGAATCGCGGTATCAATAACAAACTAACTCTAGTTAATTGCTAACTTTGATGTTAAACTAAGCACAAACCTCATAGTTGCTAAGTGGTTTCTGGAGGCTGTAGCTAGACTGAAGTTTGGATCTTTTCTCTTTGTCCAAGACTTTATGTAATAAATACTCTGCATCTACAGATGTGTCCTGTGGTAAAGTTTCAGAGTTTACCTGCATCTTTTGTAGAGGAGAAAAAGCACCTCCTTTGCTTTCAATCTGCATCCTACTAGTTCTTATTATATATCTTTCTTACCTATGTAGCGGTTGCTTTTCCTTTTGTGATCCTTCCAAAGGTTTTCTGCCTTCTTGGGCAGGCCTGATGTTAAGTAGTATCAAGAACTGTCTATTGCATGTCTTAGGACTCCTTGAATACTGGGGAAAGAACAGGCATTTCCATCTTTCAGAAAAAACACTGTCAAGTAGGCCCTTGTACTTGGCCTCTGTGAGGAGTGTAGAGGAAGGGTGCTTATCCAAAGATGACTTAAAAAGACAAGAAAGAGCCTTTGTTGCCAGCACTTTGACTTCTCACACGGGACCTGCACTGAGGGTGTGAGATGTGATGCACCTTACTCCTCCAGAGCTGACAGCTCTTTCATCAGTTAATACAACTCAAAGTACCTGTCCCAGTTCCATCAGAGATAAGGTTAATTTTCCACAGGCTCTGGCAGGGATGCACTTATTCCATCCCATGGGAGCCATGCCCACTTGGGGCTACCAGGGGAGGGGGCAGGAAGTCGAGCTTGGAGCAAGCAGGGGTGTCCCGGGTCTGGTTGGGGAGGGGTGGTTCCATAACAGTGCCTGTATATCCCTCTGTCCATGTTAATGTTGTTGTTTTCTTGTTCCCTTTGCTGTTCTGTTAAACTGCCTTGGTCTCAACCCACGAGTTTTGCCTTTTTTCTTCCGATTCTTCCCATATTGGGGAAGCTCGAGAGAGCAGCAAGTGGTTCTTTGTTGCCATTTGAGGCCAAACCACGGCAGTACCTCAAGGGATTCTCTATGCGGGCTCTGCTCTTTGGGAAGGCAAAGACGGAGTAGTAAAGGATGTATATTTAGAGTTTTCCACGTGTCAGTTACCTGAGGTACTGTGAGGACCTCTTGCCATTCTGACCGCTATTTTATTGTTTCTCTTTGCTCACTTTTCAGCTTTCTTACATCTGCTGCATAGCTACCTTATATTTCACAGAAGAGTCTAAACTCTCTGGGTAAAAAATCTTTTTAGTTCAGAGCTTGCACAGCATCTGAAGGACCCAGCGCAGTGTTCTGGCCTTGCTATCTGTAAGGTACTGCAAAGAGCCTGCAAGAAAAATAAGCCCATGAAATCCCATTTTATTTATGGAGGGTATAGGGTTTTGCTGGGACTTGAAAATTATTTGAGCTTATTTTATCTCTTCCTATTTTGCATAGTAAATTAGTCAAATGTTGGCATAGAAAAACAAACAATGCCGGTCCAGGGAAAGCAGTAAGAAGATATTCCAGAATTTTTCGCTCTATGTGCCTCACGTTTACCCAGCTGTAGTGGAGGGGTTTACAAAATATTCTTCCATAAATTCCTACTCTAAAAGTGGCTTACAGGGGCCGTGCTGCCTGGCCACTGTGGTTTCTTCTTTTGACTTGTTTAGTCATTACCTGACAGACCATGCTTAAGTGACCTACAAAAGAAAAGGGTTGAGAAATTAATTCCCTTGAAGAATGAGATGACTAGTGCACTTCAGGCACATACTGTTATAGGACAGGAATAATGCTGCTAATATTTTCCTTATTTTTCTGTTACAGAGAAATTTGAGAATGGTGTTATTTTTAGCTGTATTTTTTCAGGCTGCCATGGGTATCACCACAGTCTTCAGGGCAGATTTTCAGTAGTGGCTGGAGGACTGTACTGTGTTGCTCTGAAAAGCAGCTTTGAGTCATCTTTGTGCTTTCCTCAGACAAAGCTGGAGGTGCTGAATTTACCCCTCCTTAAAGCTGTTTTCATCATCTCCGGTGGTAGCCAAAATGGCCAGCAATCGACTCTTGCAGAGTCTTGGCCATGCTCCCTTCTCTAATCGCAGCACCCCTGGTCAGAGCAGAGCTTGCAGAGCCAGTCATTGCCTTGGTACAGCAGAAGGACACCGCTTAGCTGCGAGTCTGGATAGCATTGGCTGAAAACATGCATTTCTGCATGCAAATTGAGTTTTAAATGAATGATTGTCAGATAATAGTTTTTGTGCATACAAGGCATTGATGAGAATGAAGAAATGCATAAACCAAAGCCTTTCTGACAAACATAAATTGGGAAAACTTCAGCAAAATTGAAGTATTGATATCTGTTTCCTGTGTTATATTCCTCCCTAGGCATCTGCTGTGCAGATTTAACAGCTGAATAGGAAACCTGGAAATGTCTGGGCAAACAGATTGAGACAGAGTGCCTACCTGAGGAGAATGGATTGGGACTGCTTTAGCTGGCTTGTGAAATGTGGGCATCTTTTTCTACGTTTTTGGTAAGATACCAGACAAGGTGCTTCAAAGAGTTTCCTTCATTTTCCATGTCGGTGCCTCTGAAGCCTGGTTTACCAAAACACTTAAGACCCTACTGCAAACAAAATCTGTGCGCTTGAACACAGGCTGTGCTGCATAATGTGAAACAGAAAGGCAGACTAAGTCTAAGGGATCTCAACTGGTGCTCAGCACTGGTTAATAGAGTTGAATAGTGGTTCAGAAATGGAGCACCAGGCAATATGTGTGCTGAGTTTGTTGAAATACCACGTGTTCTCTGTCTCTTCAAAAGTGCAGCCACACAATGGGATGGAATTATGGTTGCGTAGGTCAGCTTACTTCTGGCTTTTTCTGCCCTCAGAGTGCTTGGCTTGGCAGCCTTGATTACGCTATTTAAACAGGGGGTATTTGTGTATTGTTTTTACAGGAGGTTCAATGGATAATGATAACAAGGTATTTTTTTTTCCTTGATTTTGCACACAGTTAAAGGCACGTATTCCAAGAAAGCTTCCCTCAGTTATTCTTGTAACTCTCTCTTTGGCTTTAATTGGTAAATTACTTCTTGCAAGTCTGTGCGATGGAGAGTCTCGTTTCCTGGAGTGATTTGATTGGCAATTTAGAGATGATTTGTTGAACTGAAAGAGAGTATTTCATAAGATTAAATATGAAATTGCAGAACTGCTCAAGGGCATAATTGCCCCGCTTTCTCCTAGAAACATTATTGTGCTGGAAATGCATACACCAAACATGTTTTTGCAACACTGGTGTTGAAAAAGAAACACACCAGTAAGTTCCTTGGAGCTGAGAGTCGAGTATCCACTCGATCCTTAAACCTGTTCTCTGCTGCACCTCCACAAAAATTTTGTGGTACATAAACAAACCTTGAACCATAATCTCCACAGTTTTTTAAATGGTCGGTGTCTCTTGCACCCTTTAATGTTTTTGTCTGGTTAATGCTTTTTGGTTTTTTAGCTTGTAAACTCGTCTCTTTTTATGTGTACAAGAATTTACTTTGTAACTCTTTTTACTACATAGTAGATATCCAGGTCTGGTTGAGAAATTCGGAGACATCTTTAGCTTCAGAGATACCTGTGGCAATGAGTTCCGCTCTCTAGTTGTATTGTTTAATTCATTATGCTTTAATATCAGTTGAAATCCTCTTACACTTGGAATATTTAGAATACATTTCTTCAATTGACTGGTGAAAGGTGATGAGTTTGGTTATTTGCTCTTAGACAGACTTATTTTTTTCTTTCTACTAAATGTCACATGCTTCTATGGATCAATTATATCCTCTGAGATTTTTTGAATTTTTTTACTTTTTTTTGTCTACTTTGCTGTAATATTTTGGTTCAGACATTCAAGCCTCAAAACAGTGACCTGTAATTATGAAGAGACATATCTAAAATCAAATTGTCTAGGTCAAACTCCACGATGCAGTAAGCAGATTAATTTTAAAAAGAACTACTTATTTTGGTGATTTTTAGATTAGCTTACATAGCAGAAGGAGCTGACAGCCGTTCCTGCTGCTGAAAGCTTATCAGGAGCAGTTTTTACAGCAAAGGCCAATATAAACCACCCAATGACATCACCACACCGGTCTGTTCTTAATGATAAAGAAATCTCATAGGCTTCATTATCTTTCTACGTATGGTCTAGCAGAAAGCCTTTTTTAGTTTTCTTGCTTTTCCTGATTTGAACTTCCACCAATGAGTTTTTGTATTTAAAAAACTTTTTACCTGAAAAAGAAAATTGCAGGCGTGTGATGTCGATTCTGAAGGACTGGATGGAATAGTTGGGTTCTCCCATTGCTGTCACAAGTCAACAGAACAGAAATGGTGGAACAGAAAGTGTAACTTTTAATCGCTAATCTGTGCAGAGACTGGCCAGAGGGATTCTTTAAGACCTCCTGCATGTATGGAGCAAACTCTAAAGTGAGCTAGCAGGGGGCAGGGCACTAAATTGATTAGAGATATTTTGTCAGCTAGGACAGAAGAGAAGACCTTCTATCTTTTCAATAAAATGACTGATACAGAAAGTCTGCAAATCACTTAAGGCAAAAGATTAATAAAGGCCAGGGTGTCTCTAATGCTTTATGCTATAACTAATTATTATGCTATAACTAATTATTAATGAACTAGGCTTAATCTCTCTGATATGACCTGATGGAGTCCTTCACAAATTAAGGGTTTGTTAAATGGATTTCCCATTCAGTCTCTGTGATGTCTGAGTGCAGCATTTCTACTCCCACTTATTGCTGGGGACCTTAACAGGCTTTATCTTGTGTTTCTGTAGTAGTTTAAATATTGGTGTGGTGGAGCTCTGTAGCTGTCACTGGCCAACCAGTCAGATATACCATTGATTTTTCTTTACTTAAAAACTTTTGGCATGCTTTATGTCTACAATTCAGGACTTTGTCATTACTTAACCCTTGCTTGTTATACTGAGACCTTCAGCAAGGCTGTCTGTGTTTTTATTGACAGTAATGAAAGCGATGTATCATTGCTTCGTTGCTCTCACAAAAGCCTCAAGTACTGGATAAACTCTCATCCTCTGTTTTGCTCCTTGCCCTTAAGTCCACTGCAATTTTAAAGTCTGTCAAAAACAGTGCACATTCCCTCTTGCATAGATAAACATGGAGTATGTAATTCTGTAATGCAAATGTCTTTTATTCTATGTTCTAGACTGTTTTAATGGTGAACAAGTTTGTGTTTTAATTGAAAGAAGAGAGTAATAACTTTTTGGAAAAACTCACTTAGCCATGCTAGACATATGCACTGAGGGTGGAGGAGGTGAATCAGTGTCAGAACATAAAGCCGTTTCTGTTAAGCCCTCCGCTGACTCAGTGTCTTTTGATAAATCCTACATTTTGCTGTGAATTAAACCAATAGGTTCTCCTTGTATTGTTTGTTAGAGGTCTGTGGAATTTGATGAGCAAGCTTTCTTCCAGGTTTTCACTCTGCCTTTCAGGATCTTTGCAGTGTTGCCAGAATCTCCCTGGAACTCCATGCTGCGCTCTTAAATGTGCACAATAAATGCGGCACTTTCTATTGCACACCACAGATTTTTTTTCTGCAAGGGATCTGGTCTAGAAATGTATTGCATTCAGGCCTGTGATGAATCAGCAAAATGGCTGTGATAATGGTTTTGGGGAAAAAAAGTCTGGTTTTTGCAATTAGATTCAGCAACAGCAGCTGTAACATTGGAATACTTACTCCAAAATAATCTGGTTTGTTTTGTGTGGCTTTTGAACATGGCAAGGTAAGCGTGCAGTCCTGTGGGGACAGGAAGGAGTTTGCTGAAGGTGCTTTTGAGAGCTGGCTTTGCTCTGATATTAGCAACCACTCTGCAAACCCAGACAGAAACTGTGACAAAATGTGCTTGAGGCATTTTTCCTGGCATTCTACAGCTCCGATTCCTAAGTGTATCTCACTTTTCTGAAACCAGGGGGAGTTAAATAATCAAACACTTCTGGGAATTTCCCAATAATTTAGAAGTTTCTTGAAAATTTGACCCTGAGGTCAAAGCAATATTTATATGTCTGTATGGTACTTTTTTCCATGGAAAGGTATATACCATTCTATTTACAATATCACCCCGTGCTAATATATGCTGTGTGTGGCTTTGGGTTTTTTGAACTAGACTGTGCTCAATCTCTGAACCTGTCAGACTTCCAAGCAGGAAGGGTTAAGGATTTGCCAGGTGATGATCATGTCTTTCAATTGCCAAGGGAATAGAAAATTGCAACTTTTTCCTGACTTTTTTTATCCGAACCAGTAGGAAAAGCAGAAAGCTTCATTAAAAGCTTGTTAAAGAAATGGATGCAGAAATGAAGAAGAAATAAAACTGGATTAATATAAGGGGGCAGAAAAGAGACTGTGTTCGTTTTGGTGGTGGGATGGGAGTTGCAGGAGGTGGTTTTCTATGTTAAGGTTTGATGCTGTCAGCATCTGGCATTTGATCCACTGAATCCCTGGTCTCCAAAGCCATGTCATTGTCTCAAAGAAATTCTTCCAACTTAACATACTACTACTCCGTCTGCCGAGCACATAAATATAAATTTTTCACATATTTTTATGTCAGGTGTTGTTTTTTCATGTTTTTTGGTGGATTTCCCTCCACCCCAACCAGGGTCCTTATTAGAATTCTTAATGTATAAAAGCTCTCAATCTCACCAAGAGAACTTTGTTTCTTCAGTACACAGTATGGGAATTGTCGGTCTCTTTGCTTTTGAACTGTTTATGGATACTTGTTGGAGACAACTGTTAACTAATGGTATTGTTTATACTTGAAGGTTGCTCAAAGCTAACACGGCAGTGCCAAAGAGACTGATAAGAATACATTTCTCACATAGGGGCTCTATAGATAAAAGTCCTAATTCACCACTGAGGCCTTTTTTCTATGCTACTGCAATGAGACTGAAATGGAAGAATACAACGGGGAATCCGGCATGCTATCTTGAATATTTTAAAAGCCTCCTCGTTCCCAATACTAAAGTTTTCTCTCTATTGAATTGTTTTTCCTTGCAAAAATGTTGAGCTCTGCTAACGTTTCTAAAGAAGAAAATACCAAGTGTTTTGTCCAGTGTGGATAACTTGGATTGTTTCTGGAGATGAACTCACAGCATCTGAGACAATGCACTAGAAATAAAGTGTATGTGAGGATTCTCATGGAGCTGAATATAACGAGATAGTAGAGAGGTGTTGCAGAGAGTTGGAAATAAAGCTCTGAGGGCTTACCTGGCTTGGCACTTAGGGGAAAGGCAATGTCATCTTCTTGCCTTTAGCACTGGATTTCTCATTGTGTATGGGATGATTTCAGTAAGTGCCGACAAAGAATTATTAAATCTTAGCTCGCTCAAGGGTTTGGCTGCTTTGTAGGGACTTCAAAAGAAATTGGAAAATGAGGTATGAACAGAAAACTTTTTTATGTGTTATGGGATTTCATTTTGGCCCAGAAACCACAAATCTCATCGCACTTATTACTGAAGTCCCTGTGGATCTGATAAATAATTGATTTAAGGGGACTGTTCATAGAGCAAAGGGGAATGGACCAGCAGAGAGGTCAGCGGCAGGTATGCACAAATACACGAGCAGTGACACCTTTAGTGTTGTATTGATCAGTAGTGGTGAAAGGCAAAGATTTGTGGGGGGTCAGGAACCACATTATGAAGGGCATAAAAGCCTCCCTGGCTTTATCCCTGTAAGATATGGAAGGAAAACAAGCGGTTAGGTTTGAGGAATGACCAATACTTGGGGAAATGTGGACCTTGGCATTGTACCCAGAGTGCATTTTGTTATGTTATATGGTAAAAGGGAGGAAGGAGGATTAACGGGTTTGAAAGAGGGGCTATGAAGCCACTTAAATGAGCAGAAAAGGAACTGTTGAAGCTGTATTCTAGGAATACTTGTATGTTTTGCCACTTCAAGCTCAGACCGTGTCTTTGCGTTGTGATTTATAAACTTCTTGAGTCAGGGACTCGCACTACTGTGCCTGACGCAATTTGCCATCAGTCTGGCTTGGTCCTTAGGTGCTACATAAGAAACAGAAGTAATAATGGTAATAAGAAAGGAAAATTCTTATCAGTTTTGAAGTTATCCAGAGCATCAGCTTCAATTAAAAGTGGCATAAAGGTCTAGTTTATGAACTTTATCTGAACTGAACAGCTAGGGATAGATAATCCAAAAAAAAAAAAAAAA
>VXBO01004064.1:198735-368882 GCA_013400135.1 Rhinoptilus africanus
CTTATGGTTCTCTTCCTGTCATTTTTCTGAGCAGGTTTCACATAAATAGAACGTGAATGGAGTTGTCTGCTCTACTCCAGATGGGAGGATACAGAGCTGGTATAATTTTAATGTGAAGGATACATTAGCTTTCATTTAAATTATGTAAATATGCATGTTCTTCACTGAATAAGTGAAGACAAACTGGGAGGCATAGATGATAATTGTATATGGAAGGTGTGAGCCCCTGGAATTAATACACACACAAGCTTTTCAATTTCAGCAGCTTTATATTGTAGATGAATCACTGACCTGATCATGCAAACATGTGCTTAGTTTTACGTACTTGTGTAGTACTCTTGCAGGCCAGTAGGTTAATTGAAATTTGGAGTAAGTGTACAATTGATAGATCAGATTGGAATGAATTTTTATGCTTGCAAACAATTTCCCCATTACTGTATTTATTTGAATTCAGTTAATTTAGGCTCTGTTTTATAAAGTTGCTCCAATTGTTGCAGAAGTTTGTCCTTTTCCAGGTAATAGTGTCATTAGAGTGCAGTGAGAAGAAGAAAAAAAACATGCTTGAGAATAAGCTTACCCCATAAAATGAATCAAAACTTTACAGAGGCAGTGAGCCTCTGGAGTAACTTCTTGCTGCTGCTGGAGCCAAATGGATGAGCTTGACAACTATCCACGTGTGTTGTATAGTATTTACTAACCATGGAATACAGAACAAAACTTTACAGAGGGCAGTGAAAATTATTTTGAAAGAGTAAAGTCAGTGCGCTGCTGTAACATGCTTGAATTATTGTGAAGTATGAAATATGGTACGTGAGCTGTAAAGGGACTCGGCCCCATTTTGAATAGCGAGTCTGTTTGTTGTGAGAGCTTGGAGAGAGCTGGGCACAGGTGCATGTGTTCATGTTCCTCATTAGAGAAATAAAATGTTCTCCCTTATTTTTAGCTCATTTATTTTTATTTTTTCAGAACAATACTATTCCCTAAAGAGAACTAATTTTGGGGAATAAAAATGACTTGGTCTGCATGTCAGCAGTAAAGTCCTTTTTGTTTCTCAGCTGTCTGGGCCAGCAATAATGAACAATGTATATTTCCACGGCCCAAAAATTTTGAAAAATCAAGTTATTAATCTAAATGAAAGAGAATGTATGTTGTTTCCTCTTAACTAGTTGTCTCACATATGCATAAAAGACTACCTTCATTCGCTGCGGTGAACTTGAAAACAACTACAGTTTTACCAGCTGTGAAGAACTTGACTTCTCTTCTTTACTGACATATAAGAAGAGAAAAATTTAAAATAGTACTTCTGACTTAATCACCTTTTAGATAGTGATGTATTCTCTTTGTACTTGTACATCTGTATATACTAAATACCCTCAGAAGCAATGATGATAATGCAGAGATTTTAATTTGTGATAGGATCTTGCTTGTAATGAGAACAGGCTTACTGATTCCTGTATATTCGGAAGCAGATGTGATATTGCCCTACAAAGATTCTATGAAACCCGTGATATTGTCTTTCATTAAAATATTTTAGGAAAACTGTATTCTGTCGTTAAAAATAGATTTTTGGAATTAAGAAATCACTCAGTAGCAGAAGATAACAACTGGAAAGTTTCTCCTATGTAGTGTTTTTTTCAAAATACAGCATTTAGAGTATGCAGTATCTACATGCAGATTAGAATGAAAGACTTACTCAACAATTACAGTATGTCAGAGACCAATATAATTGCACTTACTTTATATTAAAATTTACTTGTTTAATTAGAAATTGTCTCCTGAACATTTCTGGAAACTTTTATATCTCTAGTCACTTTGTTATTAATAGTTTTTTAAACAGTTATAGCATACGATTAGCAAACATCCGAAAACATTATGCATATTTTATATGGCATATATAGTCACCCATTTATAATTTATAACATATGTTGCTTAAACATTTATTAAACACTGATAGCTGGTTTCATGTTACTACTACTCTGTATTATAAATACAATAAAATTACCCAAATGTTCCCACAACCTTTCTATCAACATTCAGTTATTGTTAATATTTTTGCAATCTATGGTAGCGTAAAAATGGCCATAATGTATCATAAATGATTTATGAAGTCATCTCCGCCTGCTCATTTGTCATTTAGCCCATACATCACAAACCATTGCGAAATCTCTATGTAAAATATACTAATCTGCACGTATCAGAGAGGATCCACTGTACTTCAAGGAAATACTGGGGGTTCCAATCAAGCTTGTTGGTGAGCAAGTCAATTACTGAGCTGTAATGACCTGCCCTTGCCTCTTTTAGTATGCCCCTTTGTTCAGCAAATAAGCTGTGTGCTTCTCTTGCTCTTAAGGGCTTCCTGCATTGGTAAACCCTCAGCGCTTTGCAGCGGCAACTTTTCTCCATGGTGCTGCTCTTTCGTGTCCCGCGCTAGTGGTGTTTCCAACACATTAGCCTCCTCCATGGCAGATTAGGGAGGAAACTGAGGTGGAGGGAAGGGACTCGAAGCTCTTCTGGTGTAAACTGGGCTGCTCTTTGGGGAAATGCAGTGGGAGAGCAATCTGGTGGAGATGTAGCCTGATACCTGGGTGAGCAGAGTAGTTTGGGACAGTGAGAGGAGTGATCCACTGCTGTTCTCTTCCTACCACTACTTCCATGAAAAACCTCTTTAATATGCATTGTTAAGCAGTTCCTGAAGCAGGAGGAAGAATTTAGGGACCCACCCTTGTGAGGTGGATGGACAGTGACTCTTGCCTCCATCGTCTTGTTAATGTGAATCAGAATCGCATGCGCTTCTCGAGCCTGGCACATGTAAGATTAACAATCTTCCTTATTTCTCAAATTCCTTCAATTCTCTCCTTTAGATAGTGCAGTCTAGATTGATTTGTAGCCTTTGCACATGTCCATACATCTTGATTCTGACAGACAGGTTTTATGAGATCTGCTTTAATATGCCTTTGCAAGTTTAAGTTGTTTTGCTGCTCTTTTGATTTTATGCCTGCAGAGAAGAGAGTGCTTCTGAGGCCTGTGTAGGTAATTGGTAAATGCTGTAGAATATGCCTCAGTCAACCTGCACCAGAACTCTTCCCACGTTGCCTTGGATTCCGGTTGTTTCATTACTGCTACATCATTTGCAATGGTGAATAGGTATTTTGCAAAGGTGGTCCCTGGGCCGCAGGATATATACTCCTCCCTTCTGAGTATTTGAGCTGTGGCCCTGAATCAGTGCTAGCCATTTTGTGATAAAATTTCAAAGTATTACGCTGGAATTCCTTGAGATACACATGGCATGTTGTTATTATTATTTTAATAGTATGATAGTTGATGCATTGACTACTTTTTTAGTATAACCCTATGATTGTGTACAATTAATCTCTTCCATTCTACGTGGTCCTATTCCAGCTAAACTTTACTATCCAAGAAAGAATTTGCAGCCCTCAGCTATGTTAATAGGGATGGAATTTAATGAAAATTTTATACATTCTGATATATCACTGTGCAAAAGTATTAATTAGTCTATTTTTGGTACTACAATGGTAACTGGAATTAGTAAGGGCCCCAAATGGTGGTTGAGATTCAAAGGGAGTAACTTTGGTGCTCTGGATTCTCCCTAGTTAATTGTAAATTGATAGTTACATTGTTTGTATCCACCACGGAATCTGTAATTTGCTATTCTGAAGGATTTTTTTAATAAAGGAGGAAAATTTGAAATCCTGTTAAAGACATAGTAAATCCAGGCAAGATATTAGACAAATTTTGCAAGTAGGGGTTCTTGCGTTTTATGTTTTTTGCATATAGAATCTACAAAGCCATTGATTCCTCAAACAGCTACATCTGCACCGTGCTGCAAACCAACCTACGCAGTTTCTCCGGCGTTTTATTGGAGATAGCTCTGAGGACTATGGCAGTGTTTGGTTTATTTTGTTAGCATTAACTTTTTTCTCTGGTCCTTGATTGATGGGTAGGGATGCGAAGAACTGTATATGGTTCTACTGGCTGATGCTACCAGACTTCGTTTCTTCGTTGTTACTCTGCGTAACTAGATTACAAATGAAAGTAATGCTGATACTACTCTGGCCTTAAGCACAGAAATCAGTGTATGTGACTTGAGTTTGCGCACATAAATTATGCATAAATCTGTTCCAGGATTAAGGAGGTTTGATTGTTAGAAGTTTTAAAGAGAAGAATTGTAAAGGCTTTTAAAATTCAGTTTCTACCAAGTTCCTTTAAAGAATCTCAAGGCTGAGGCAAGCGATGAAAAATCCATAAAAACAAAACTTCAGAACCAGTGAGTGGTGTGATGCAAACATCCCGAGGCAGTGTTCATTCTGAAGTAGTCCTGAAGTATTTGGAGTTTTCCCAGTGCATTCAGATATGTAGTTTGTGCCATCTTTCACCTATTTGATGGAGTTTTAGGTGCTTCCACTATACGCTTTCTAGGAGGAAATCATTGCCAATGAAGTTTTAATGTTAACTTTCAAACTACTTTTCTTGTATGAGAGAAGATAAATCAAAAGATGACCTACCAAGGTCTGTGCAGATCTGATATAAATTGCTCACACTAAAGAGCAGACAATTTTAAAAAGTTGTTAATAGGAATTTAGGACCCTTAGAGATATTCAAAAGCTCTCTAGACATGGTCGAGCTACTTGCTTAGGTTGACCCAGCTTAAGCAGGGCTGTTGGATAAGGTGACCTATAGAGATCCCGTCCAACATCAAAAATTCTGTGGTATTTTATTAATCAGGTCCCTGATTCAGCTATCAAACCAGAGTTTTATTCTAGCCTTATTTAATGAAGCATTTGTTTAATTAGGTACACTGAAAAATCAAAGTCCATTGCAGAATCAAAACTTTCCTTTTTGCATCTTTTTCAGCAAAAGCAAATGAAAGTAGATCATTTTGCCATGGAGGTAAATAAATAAAATGTGGGTGAATACTACTTCAAATCCTAGAAGAGTAAAAGACTTTGCATGCCTCATAAATGGTAATTGTGGAAGCAGGCATTTCTGAACCTGAAATAATGAACTCTGAAAACAAATAGGATACTCTGGGGAAGAGGACGGGGGAAGAGGGCATGTATGCATGATTGCATTTGCTTTGTTGATAATGTACTGGGAAATTAGTGAGTGGATGGAACAATCAAGAAGTTTGGGTGTTGCTTTACAGTTGCTATTGCTGTTCTGGTCACCATTTTAGGAAATGAGAAGCTTAAGTCCAAACTAAAGTTTGATATCGAACAGTGTCTCCAGCAAATCAGAGAACCAAAACCCAGAAACACTCTCTGGTGGGTCTCTGTGTTGGCCTTCAACCAAATTCTTTTCTAGTTTGCACTTGAACTCAAAAAGGTTTTCGTACTTTTCCAGGGAGGAGATTGTATTCGACTGCATTTTTTCAGTTACGGAGGAAAGCACGGACCCATGGAAAGTGTCATTTTAAAGTATATTTTTTTTTTTAGCAGATGTGGGTAGCAATGTGCACAATGTGAAGCTCTGTGAAGCAGCAGCCCTTGAGCCCAAGCGCTCATCATAACTGTAACAGCACTCCACTAAAGCTAATAGAAACTGCTGCGATCAAACCAGCACCAGCCCACTTTACAGAAACTCTAGGCTCGGGGCTGAGCAGCCATTTTGTAAGATGAAAACTGGCAGTTTTTCAGAAGGATACCTGGGGTATATGTCTGTCTGTCTGTCATTATGGAGAATTTACAGCAGCTTCAGTGTGCTTCAAGTTGACTTCTTAGCATGCACTAGCCGCCTCACTGTACGTATTTAGCACATTTTCTTGAGCCCTGTTGGTACAATGGTCTCTTGCTGTGTAAATGTTTTTCTAAAGCAATAGTGAATTATGATTTAAAAGCAAAACAAAAGCACAGCAATTCCGGGAGGGGATGACAGACGTGCGCTCTTTGTGTAAGTTGTTAAATTAAGTACTCTTGCTCTTCAGAGTTTTCCCCACGTGTTGAGTGCATCTCTAACAAGGCTTCACAGCTTTTGGGAAATTTAAAAGCTTTTCACATGTTAAAAGCTGTAAACCAATTTACTTGTGTTTTGCCTCATTCAGCAAAGCACTTTGGCATGAGCTGAAAGTGTAAGCATGTGCTTCTGGTGTCGAGGACAGCGCAACCGTCACCACAGATGGATAATGCAATACAAGGCAGTGTCCCCATACTGTCTCACCCTTACTTGTAATAAAAGTTCTGATCAAGAGATTTGTTCTTCCATAAAAATGTAGCATTTTCAAAGATTTGAGTACTGCTACTTTGTAGTGTGGTTTGAGGCTGCTGTTGGACTGGTAATAACAGCACAGTGACACCAGCTTTGCAATGGCGGATCAAAGTAGTTTTGTGCTATTGGAGTCTGAACCAATCTCTACAGTCTTAACAGGTGTATTTCAAATTGCATTAGTAAGTTGTTGACCAAACTCTGGGCAATTTCTTTCCAAAGCTGAAAGGAACAATTTAAATTGCCAAATAACATTGCTGGAGAAGTTAAAGTTACAGTCTCATTTAAATGAGGATATTTTTCGTGTTAAATTGCTAACAGTAAAATGGAATATTACAAAACCTTATATTCTTCTGTGTCATCCTCTCTTGTGTATTTGTTCTGGTAATTAGTTGGTCTTTAAATAATATATCTTCTTATTCTCTTTTGGTGTTTGAATCTCATATTTCATTTTGAGAGTATAAGGACTTGTTTGTAGGCAGTTCTATAATTATAGATTCACTTGTTTATGTTTGTTGATAATACACAGTTTTTTATGACTCTTCTGTAAATTAAAGAGGCAAAGAACCTGACTTTAGATATAGAAGTAATCAGTGATTTATTTAAGCAATAGTGAGATGTGATGTATAATAGAAAATATAACACCTTGTGTGAGAATAGTGAATTTTCTTTACAAGGGTTAAAGTTCATCTTGCCCAGCCTTCTAATTTCCTGACAATGCCTAAGTACTTTATAATGACTGCTCATGTTGGTACAAATTTAGAATTAAAGACATACATAAGTGACAGTTTACTGAGACTCCCCCTCCCAGCAATACTGAAGAGTCCTTTGTTGGCGTAGCCTGTTTCAAACCCACCGTGGGCTCTGCCTCTGTTACAGTGCTGAGCTGAGGACTTGAGAAGCTACTGCTGTGGCAGGTGAGCCTGACTGCAGAGGAAGCCAGAAGAGCCCTTGTTGAAGGAATACAGACTACGTTCATGACATGGGCATGAGCTGTGCACTTCTAGAATGTTTCGTCTGTTGTTGTGGGATTTGTTTGGGTTTTTTTTAGCTGTGTTAATTGACATATATAGGATTAAATCTCAGTTCTTGGTCAGAAGTCTCCTGTGTACTGGAAGTGGATGAATTCCAGGTTATGGGATAGAGCCCCACGCATACAAAAGGCTGTAATTTTCCTATAAATCTAACAGTACAGAAGTTGTTGTCAGAAATCTCTCCTCTTTGTCCTACATCTGTGTTTTCCTGTTGTGCTGCAGTGGCATAAAGCAGAAAAAAACCCTCTTAAAACCATCATCATGACATGAAACCCCATGGTACTCCTGACCTAACTTTTGTTTCTAATGTGGTGATAATTATATGGGTAACCAGCCTGAATTGGTGTGTTGTGACAGGTGATGGATCCATACCATGGAGGCTCCTAAACTAGGAGAGATGCAACATTTTCCTTCTCCAGTTACGGGACGACAAGAGTCAAATTAGATCTGGTGGGTGACATGGATGTCTTGCAGCAGAATAAATTTGTTTTAATGGCTATGGTAGATGGAAAGCAAGATGCTAATTTGCGCTATTAAAACGGGGAAAATGAATGCCATAGAACTTGTCGAAAAACACCAGGAGGGGGCAGAATGTAATGAAGATGCTGGTACAAGGATGCAGACCTTCTAGGTGCAAAGACTAAGCACTGCAGAACTGGGCAAGGCTGACCAAAAGTAGTTCATGACCATCACTGGGGCACTCAGACATGCGTGTGACCTATCAGTATGAATAACGTGTCACTGGCCTGCAGGGTGTACCAGACATTGTAATTTCTTTTGATTGGAGCTGGCCATTGGAAAGTTTCCAAATGATGAATTTTGGTATTCCCTTTTAAGCCACTTTTAAGCACATTTTTTGTAAATCATATTTGGCTGTCACGCTGATCGGTCACTCTGCTACAAAAGGTTGTGGGGGGCACTAGGCTGCACTGATGTGGTGTTAAATCCCTTCATCCACGGGAGCTCCTGATGGTTTTGACTTTGTGACTGTGGCCTTGAACATCTGTTCTCTCCACCTTTGCAAAGGCAGTGCTCAAAGGGAGCCGCTGGCTCCTGCGCTGGGGGTTCTATGTGCTGGAGTAGTTCCTTACTCCTACTGCTTTTCCCCAAATATAGACATCTATGTGCAAGGCAAAGTGCTTTAAATAATCATTGCTGAGTTGTAAATGTTTATTTGTTTTCTTTTGTCATTTTTTGTCAGGTTATCTGTGATAATTGTTAATTACCACTTGCAAGGAAGGATCCCACTTACTCTGTTCTCTATACTTATTACACACACATAAAAAAATGTCATTTAGCTTTTGCACTCATTTGCATGAAACACTGCTGTTGCTTTGTAGGAGGATTAGCTCTAACTGCTTGACAGGAGAGTGTGTGTTTATATAATGTGTAGTATTCATGACTATAAATACATCTAAACATCGCAGCTGAGCTGCTGATAATGCAGAGCTAGCGTCAGGATTCAGCAGGCTGCTCTTCAGCGTGTAGGTTGGAAGTGAGCGACAGTGCATTCCAGCCATCTGGAACTGGCAGCTTTGGGGACCTCGGCTGCTGCGAGTGGGTAGCGCAGTGGTGTGCCTCTGGAGGATGCAGTTCCCTGCTGTCTTCTCCCAGGTTTTTCACTAGTGTAAGGGAGTCATGTTGGCAAAAGCTGGAGCGATGAGGGACTTGGACCCAGCGCCTCCACTCTTCTCTTTCCCCCACAGTACGGGGTAGAGCAGTGGAGACGGTAAGCAATGCATATACAATTAACCTACTGCCTCTTTATCTTGAGGGATCTTAGAGTTGACAGCAACAAGAAAAAGTGCAATTGTAAGCTTATTTACTACATTTGTTAACCATCTGGGATATAAAGCCTCTAAAGTGAAGGAGCTGTCAGACTTCATTCTAGTTAACCCTGTGTAAGCAAAAGGCTTGATTTTAATTTCTTTCATCAGGCATTCAGTTTAGTAACAACCTTGGATGAAAAGCAATACTGATGGAATTTTTATTTTTACTCTCTTGATATAGCTACATTGTCATAGGAGCTGATTACTGACAGAGGTCGCCAGTGGCCAGCAGGGCTCCTGTTGGAGGACAGGGAAGGAGGTCATCAGAGGGTGAGAAATGCTTCCCTGACTCAAGCTGTCAGGTGCTGTGAAAGGTGATGGATCCATAGCATGAGGCTGCTAAACTAGGAGTGATGCAACACGTTCCTTCTCAAGTTATGGGACTACAGGAGGCAAATCGGCTCTAGTGGGTGACAGGGATGTTTTGCAGCAGAATAAATTTGTTTTAATAGTTATGGTAGATGGAAAGTAAAATGCTAATTTGGGCTCTTGAAATGGTAAAAATGAATGCCATAGAACTGGGCAAAGGCTTCAGGAGGGAGAGATGCTGTAGTACGCCCTGCAGAGTGTTGTGAGCTCTACTTGAGTTTACACAGAGAAAGAACAGCCAGGATTCATCTGCAGAGTTTCCTGAATAAGAATGTAAGAAAAAAATACAATGCAAGAAGAACTGGCACACATTGAGACAGCTTAAGGTACTAGAAGTGTAGCAATGAATAATGCAGTGGGGATGGTAAGCTTTGCTATATAGCACTGAAAAAAACGTGCGTTGCTTTTGGTGTGTAACTGTGGAAATTGGGCTGCATTCTTGTTTGGCTTTTTTAGGTATTATTTAACGCTTTAGAGCTATGCTAGTAAGGTTCTTGAGAATTGGTGCTGCTTGCCCCCCTCCCCCAAACACTAGTGAACAAAAGTAAGGGAATTAAGGAAGAGAAATTACTTGAAGAGGGGAAAACCAAATAAGAACAGCATCTCATAGACAGCAGGGAACCAAATCTTACACTGAAGCAACGTTGGCTCCAATGGAGCAAATGCAGTTAGAGAAGGAAGGTATTTGTCTGTGGATTTTGAAGGAAGTGGGGAGAAGGATGCTCCAGTGCAGACCAGAGATGGGGGGGAAGAGCCAGTATCAAGGGCAGGACAGAGGACATAAGATTACAGAAAAAAAATTACAGTAGGAATTCCCTGTGAAGCAGGTCCATTACCTTAGTGGGAATTTCTTTTGTGATGTACACAGGCTTTGACTCTGGCCTTGAGATACCGCTGTTAAGAGTGGGATTACCTCGCAGGAATGTGTACGAGTTAGAAAGAGGTGTGGTTGCCCGCAGGAAAAATGAATAGTGGAAACTAGCCCCTTGCAGTGTGGGATTTAAGTCTTGTGCACTACTGAGAATCAGGTTGCTTTGGTGCCAAAATACGGATTTAGTTGCTTAAAATTAAGTCTGCCTGTGTCCCAGTTTCCCCATCTGTAAAATGTATTACAGCAATTTCAGCTAATCCTATAAAATTGTAGTACTAGTGTTTCACTATTAATATATCTACAAGGACATGCATCATGGTAACTTTACCCCATGGTGACTAAAATGTCTGCAGCAGCACAGTATAAAATAATCAGAGCCTCTGGGACTCTGAAGCTCTCCTTTTTTAATTGGTTGACTAGAAAGAAATTATGCCAATTTTCTCCAAGTAAAGATCTGGTCTACCCTCTCCGTGAGGGAGGGAAAGCAACCTATTTTTCAGACTAAGATTTTTCTACTTCCTCTCAACCCTGCCGTTTTAGGGTAATGAGCAAGCAGGATTTGGTGAGCAAGCTTTGTCTTTCCTTTGCACGTTAAACTTGTGATATTTTTTTTTTTTATTGTTTCATCTCAACATCATTCAAGGAAGGGCTCAAATGCCTTCAAAATGCAAAGACACTGTGTAATGAAAAGACTTCCTGCTAGGCAAGGAAAAAGCTTCAGAGGTAATTATAGCTCCGTTTCTTCAGCATTTTGTTCCATTTAGTGTTTTATTAAACCTCTCACCTGATCTTTGGTGTGTGTATGATAAAAGGAAGTTTGTAGTGCAGCCACCTCTGATAGATGATATAATCCTTTTAGCAGGCAGGATGTAAAATAGGTCCCATAACACATCAGGATTTCCTCTGAAATCTCTGGCAAGGCTAATTATTTCTTTTTCCTAGCCACTGAGCAATTGCTAACTCTCCCACAGTTATTAAGTGCTTCTGACCTTCGATGTTTCTTCTACGCTTGTGCAGAGATTGCACCTAGAGTCCCTCAAGGACACAGCACCTGGGTTACTGCTTCAAAGCAGAGCTCCCCAGGAAGGACACAATTTTTGAGTGATGCAGTTTCTGCTTGCTCAGTGCATCCACTGAAGAAAGTAACATAACATGTCACATTGCCATAAGAAAAAATAAAAAGCCTGTGTTCTTCAGAGTCCATTACATTAATAGAAATCATTAATACCCTGTTGATTGCAGTGGCAATGCAGTAATTACAATATATTTAAAATGTCAGTGTTGGAAGGATTGTAGAGGAAGGTTATGGCAGAAGTTTGAAGGTAGGTGCTTAGAGCATGCTGCTGGAATGAATCGCAGGACAAAAGGGGAGGCAGTGTAACCTAGAGAACTAGGTCCCAAATCCTGGCTGAACATCCTAGCCTGGTACTGAAGCTGTAGTAAGAGACCGCAGCCCACCTCCTTCATAAAGTTTCTAACCTGACCTTGGGAACCTGGCCATCTGTCAGTGGTCCGTGTTTCAGAAAGGCTGGGAAAGCTGCTGGGGGGGGTGCCAAGCAGGTGGTGAGAGCCTGGAGTTCAGTGTCTGGTTCTGCTGTCTGAGCATGGGCCAGCCATTTTGCCCCTCTCCGCTTTCAAGCGCTCACCGACATGTGGTATTTTTGATGTCTAAATTTTTCCCAGATATCCTGAAATGTGTTCAGCTCTCCTGACTGCTTATGGATACTTAGTAATGCTAAGAAATAGTCTTAATGTCTCCAGAAACACTTCAAATCAGAACTCACTTGCAAAAATGTGAGGCTTAACCTTCTTGAAGTATTCATTGTTTAATAAAATTAATTTGCATTTAGATATCTTTACTGTAATTACTTTAAATTATGTACAAGGGCTGAAATCTTAATGTGATGGGCAGGTGCTGAGAGCTTAAGATTCTGGTCATATGTAATTTAGAAATGAACGTACCACTTGTTACGTGTAACAAGTTAAACGGTACCTGTTGTAGTGCTTTATGTGAAATCACTTTCACCGGAGCTGAGTTCCAAACCATTCACAGAATCATAGGGTTGGCAGGGCCCTCTGGAGATCCCCCAGTCCCACCCCCTGACAGAGCAGGGTCACCCAGAGCAGGGGGCACAGGAACGCCTCCAGGCGGGTTTGGGATGTCTCCAGAGACTCACTCGCGTTCCTGTGACTTGAACTTTGCTGTCTCTGTTCAATGTTTTTATACTTCAAACACTGGTTACAAACAGCTTCACCCTTCTCTCTCGGCGTCTCCAGAAGACAGGCAATGGCTGAGAGCAAACCAGTTTGGATTCCCAGCTCTGAGCGTAGGTCAGGGAACCTCAGAGTCCCTTGTGAATGGGAAGCCACGACTTGAAAAAACACGTTCCTCACTGTTGTAGGCATATTCTCTTTTGAAACTTATTGCCAAGTGTCTGACTGTACCATTTAAATAAATAATCATCAGAGCCACATTTCCATTCAGTTGGCAGCCAGTTTCTTATCTCAGAAACTTTTATGGTTCCCCAACCAGAGTTCAATATACAAAATAATTCCAGTGAAGAGAAGTGTTTGGTTGCTTTCTTTGAGGGGTATGTTGTTCAGATATTCCCCAGCAGGGAGTTTTGCCTAATCCAGGAACTTTCAATGCTGTTATAGATGTAACTGAAACTAATGATGCAACTAAATATTAAATCATCAGTCAGATGCTCTGTGTTGTTGTTTAGTTAGATCAGGAACACCCAAACTAAAGGGGGAAAAAAACCCAAAAGCAAAATACACAACAGGTCAATGCATGTTTTCTACAGTTTTGTTGGGCTAGAAGTGGATGAGGTCTTAAGTGAGTTTACTGCCACCAAATGTGACTAGAATGAGATGCCGTTGAAGAACTGCAGGGAGAATACAAAATCATCAGCAACCTATAGTGCCTAGCATGACACAGTCCTCTTCTGTAAGTGAAGGCACAACTGGGATTCCGACACAGGTCTCAACTTGTAGAGGTTTTCTAGAAATGAATGGATTGTCTTTGTGTTGTGGTAATAATTAATATTTTACGTAATACCAAAAAAGCATGATGCTCCTGAAAACTACTCTAAAGGCATGTCTGGGATCTCTGCTGAAGTGATACTATAACTTAAATATAATAAATGCCCAAAATATGTTTCCTGTCTAGCGGCAGAATTGGCTGGTTGATGCAATGAAGCTATTCTGTGTATTTCTGGAATACTTCTTATTTATAACTTGGTTTTTTTCTTTAACTGGGGGAGGAGAGTAAAGCTGGCAGAGATTCTCCAGCCATTCCTTACTACTTTTAAGGCCTTTATATTGCTGGAATAGCACAGTAAAGCTCCTACGTAATGAAAACCTGAGTCACTCAAACTGTGATATCGCTTCTACCAAAGGTAATTTTTAAAAGTGCAGATATAGCCAGCAGGACATGATCCTTGTAGCTAATGAGATCTTTCCTTTTCGTTACATTTACCTGGAGGTTTGCATTTCAGAGGCAAGCCCTACAGGCTCTCTGTAGAGACCTGCTTTACAAGCTTTTAAACTAGACAC
Source organism: Rhinoptilus africanus (assembly GCA_013400135.1). Classification (NCBI taxonomy): domain Eukaryota; kingdom Metazoa; phylum Chordata; class Aves; order Charadriiformes; family Glareolidae; genus Rhinoptilus; species Rhinoptilus africanus. Next base: position 212,616 of record VXBO01004064.1, read on the forward strand.
ATACAGTCTGTGGTCTATCTCTTTTTCTCTGACAAAAACTTGCTTTTGTTGTTATTTGTTGTGTGTTTTCTCTAAAGTAATTCTTGGAATGAAAGTCCATGTTCTGCTCTTTCCTTTTTACTTTTTTTTTTTTTTTAGCAATTTAACACTTGTGACCTGAAAATTTGTCCTCTAGTCTTATTTTTGGGAGTGCTTGAGCTCCCGTTGCATTAGAAATGAGGTGGAATGAATGAAGGCTTACTTCTCCTGTCCCCTCTCTCTTGTATGGTTTGACTATGGTAACTGCTTGCAGCTGGATACTCCAGCGGTTGCTGCCTTTCAGAGATTCTTACGCTATCCATTTTACAACTGAAAAGCCGGCATTTTGCTGTAACCCCAGGGAAGTGTGTATATTGTGGTGTCAAAATTGCATATGCTAGAAAGTGCATTCATCCTGGACGTTCTTTCTGTGCAACAAAGTTTGTTTCCATCTGTCATATTGTGACTCCATTTTTTTGAAATCTAAGCGTTGGCTTGATATGATGGGTAGGTATGTGTGACGTAGGAGCCTAGGTCATTCTGATGTATCTTAGCACAGGGTTATTGAAGTCAAAAGAGCAGCAACAAATTAAACAAATGATGATCTGGCCCTAAAACGGGCTCCAGCCTGTAGGAGTGTTCTGGTTGATAAACAGGAGTGATGTGTTTGTTTTCCTACTTTGTAGAGTCAGAGCAAAGCAGGCTCTGCAGGGATGCTGAAATTGCTTGCAGCAATATTTTCTGTAATATGAATCCAAATAAGTGAATAGACAAAGCTTTCCATAAGGGTAACCAGCTCACAGGGGAAGAATCCCTTTATCTGACACCTTAGACTCTTACAGCAGGGGAATTTCTGGGCAAAAGCAAAGCGAGTGGTACCGTCTCCAGTCCTGCCACGGTCCTGTTTAGAGTCCACATAGGCAGGTTATAGCACGCTATGCAAATGGCTTCTCCACGGCTAAATCCCAGCAAATGGTGTCCAGTGACAGCAGGTTCCAGAGGGGAACCTGGCAGAGGGAAGATGTGGCTAACTAACTAAAGCTCGGCACTTTGCACAAGGAAGCAGTATAGGCTTTCCCTGTGTTTCCTATATATAGGCTCTGTGCTTTTCCTGTATTTCTCTGGTAGGGTCACTGGGGAGCAAAGCCTCGAAGCATTAGGTTGCAAAGCCTTAAATCTGTGTCTTATTAGCATTTGTCTACCTTACTCTTTTGAATGCTTCATTTACATATGTAACTAACTCCAAACCCTGGGGAATTTCTTAAGAGAGTACTTTCATGGGTCAAATCAATGTTAGATGTTAGTAATTGTTCAGAATTCCTCTTCCAGTGGCAACCTTTTTATTTATCAGTGCAGTATGTGCCTGAGGTGGATTCTCTGCTTGCTGGATCTAGGCTTTCTTACAGAAGTAACTGAGAAATAGCAGTAAATAAAGCTCACCATAAAGGAAAATAGTTTCCCGTCTGTACATGCTCACAAACAGCTCTGTCTTCAGTCTGGAGCACCAGGTTATGGTCACTAAGAATGAACTGCACAGGTTAAAGAAATTGGAAGCTCATAAGAAGAAGGAGGAAATAGTCTCTCCATACAGTTTCAGCACCTACTGGTGTCAAAACCCAATTCTTCACATGATATTTCAGGGGGGAGGGCAAGTAGCTCTTCTGAGCCTCTGCTAATTTTGGGCTCCTTCACTTAAGAGCAAGGTGTCAGCAGGAAATTGTATTTTCTCAGTCATGTGCCAGATGTCGTATCCTTCTTTTGTCTTTGTTCTCGCAGCTGATAACTGAATAATTATTTGATTTGTTGCTCACCTCATTGGCTAACCTAGGACAGATATCCTAAAACGAGTGCCACTGAGCGAAGGTAATAATAATGCACTGTGCTTCCCCAGTATGTTTTCATCTTCAAAATGCTTTACAAGCAGTAATTAACGGTAGGAAGTGAATGGAGGAAAATATCCCAAATGTTCTGGGGGGTCCCATGCGGCCTGCCGGCGCGGTGGCTGCAGCGGGGCTGGCTGCGTCACCGAGTCGACAGGTGTCAGCCAAGTGCCACCAAATGGGCTGGCCGGAGCAGAACCGCAGCTGCACGCTTCTCCCCTCCCTTGCAAGGCAGAGGAGGATTATTTCTGATGGAGAAAACTGTCAGCCGTCTGGATACTAATTGAGCTTGCTAACTCGGCTTCGGTGATATAAAATAAAGAGCGATGTAGAAAATCTGGGTACTGCTGTGCAAATTGCTGCAAACGGAGCGTGTTAGTGCAAGCTGAGCCAGGCTTCTCTAAAGGTGTGTGCACTTTTGCACTGACAATTAACACGCTAAGGATAGATTCTTTTGAAGGTGATTGATTCACTTCCTGCAACACCAATACCGGTGTCTGAGAGTGTATGGGCTTCCATGAGTAGCTGGTTTCCAGGAATTAAGCCGCCTTGGTTATCAGTGTGTTGGTTTGAACATGGCATCATCTCCTTGGGCTTCCCTATGTGGGAAGATAGGAGCAGGTCTCTGTTACATCAGCCTGGGCTCAGACTGTAATTGATACGAGGATATTATCTGTGCAGTTAGATAGGGGAAATAATGGGATTGAACTCTGTGTATGTTTTATAGACTTCACGTCATGAAGTTTGATTCAGGCAGCTCGAAAGGCCAGTGCATGTCTTAGCGTGATACACACTACATCTCTGGGGAGCGAGTGCATCTGTTAGCGCCTTCTTTTGTGTTGACCCTGTCATAATCAATAATAATATCTCATCGCATAGAAATTATTTGTGCAAAGGACAAGGATATCTACTTCTCGTAAAATACCCCCCAAATATTACAATAATTTCCTTCTGTATTATGATCAATCAGAAAGCTAGCTGAAATTCTACTTGGAGATATAATTATGAATCTGATACAAACAGGTTTCTACTACCCTTCCTGCCAATACTAAAAAGAAAAAAAACAACCAAACCCCCACAGCTGCTCCCCCCCCCCCCCCCCAACCAAAACAAATAACAAACCAAACCCTGACAAAACCACAACAAGAGAAACCAAACCCTATATAGTTTCTAGCATTGTTGGGGGGGGGAAGTGTTTGGGTTGTGTTTTTTTTTTTAAATAGTTTTATCATGTGTAAAACAATTTAAAACCCCTTTCACAAATGGTTTTGAGAATATAGATGCAAATTACCAGTTAAAATATATGTGTAGATAGTAAGGGGAAGTTTAGTAGGTAACAGAATTTTGACTGAGCCTATAAAATTCTATAGAAATGTGTAATTTTGAGCTTCAATAGAATATTCTTTTGCAGTGTTTAGATATTCAAATCCCCCGTTAAGATTTTGTATTGAACTTTCATTTTTTCTATATCAAAAATATGAAGAAAGACCTTTTCTCTGTATTTCAATTTGCAGAATAAATACCACCGCCACCCCTCCTCCCCAAGCAATCGATTCCGTGCCTTGCTCCAGCGATGGGGACCACTCCCTCCTAGAGCACTTAGTGAGTAATTCCCTCAATGTATCTCCGTAATGGACCATTATTCTGAGACCTTCAGCACTGGGAAAGAAATACATCCTTGTGCAGTGGGCTAACTCAAGATCGATGTGCCTCTTAAATTCTGAAAATAGGTCTCAAGTGTGCTATCCTTCTGTCCAGCAGGGAATTTCAATTCCCAGAGCACAAACCCCTCCTATTTGATACAGGGGTGCTACTGGAAAGCAGAACTCCATCCTACTTGTGGCTCTGCTGTTGGCGTTTATCACAGTTCAGGCTAACAGAGCTTATCCAAGGCCCTGATTAAGGTCTCAACTCAGATCCTGTTTTGCAATCAACCTGTGATCATATGCCAACAGATTCCATACGTGTCAGGGTGGTGATGGATCACAGAGCTCAAAAGTAACTCCCGAAATAGTTTGTGGAGGCTGACTTTGGATTTCACACTAACTGGGATAGTCCTGGGAGAATCATCTGGGGCAAAAGAAAAAGAAACAGCAAAAACCACAAAACAAGCCCCCCATAATCTGTCATGGTATTCTCCCATACTGTCTCATGGGAGAGCCTGTCATCTGCATTCAAATTTATTTGTAAACAAAATGATGTAGTTTGTTCCAGGCTGGAACACGTGCACATGTTTATGTGCAAGCTGGACAAGTGGGGGCCCTGAGCACTGGAGTGAAGTAGAGAGCTGCTGTATGGATGTACCAAGATATTTTTGCAGCTGTGACTAAGAATTGAGCTCAGTTTATGGCTAACAACTGCAGCATGTTAGGGTCATCCACACTTACCACTTTGTGTGCAATACCATTTACACTTTCCAGTCTAAGTCCAGGAATCTCGTAGTTACTAAAGAAAATTAGACAGCAGAACATTCAACTCAATTTATGTCATGTTCATTAATGGTGGCAAACTAAAAGTGTGTATTTGGGCTTGATCAAGATTCGGTGTTATTGAGCTTGCCTCAAACACTACTACGGTTAAAAACCTGTTAGATGGAAATCTGATGCTTTGTGGCTGTTTGGTAGCTGCATTGTTCATACAGTAACACAGCGCCATTCTTGAAAAGTATTTCTTTTCAAATTACCCCAGAATGACCTCCTGTTGAAGTAATAACATATTTGGACAACACAATATTTTGAACTATCTCCCTGATTTATAGCATAACACCTTTTAAATATTGTAAGAGGAATATTAGCACAGATTGAGGCTACCAATTTCTGTTACATTTGAACAACCTCAGAAGTTGCTGCTGAATCAGGATTCCCAGGAGGTGAGGGGTAGACTTGCCTCTCTGTGTTGCAGTCTCTTAAAACTCTGCAATTAATTACATTGATACTTTATTGCTACAGGTATCTTCCTAAACTAAAACAGTTCAAACAAATTCTGTGGTCTTTGTTTAGATGTTGTTCTGCATCTTGCATAAGTCAATTTTTTTTGTACATTTCTGTATCCATTCAGAGTAATAATTTCAATTTAGGATTCCTCAGGAAGTAGTACAAGCATAATCTTTATGAAGCAATCCCATTGAATATGGATTGATTATTTCTATTTTGTAATGCTGCTGAATCTACAACCCTTCGCTGGCCTGTGAGTATTGGTACACTGGTACTGTCAAAATGCAGCTGCGATGGGTGCAGCTACCCAACACGTCTTCTGTCTCACCGTCCCTTTTCCTTCCCAGCCTCCAGTCAAAGAAAGCTAAATTAAGCTCCTGAATTAAACTCGGAGGAGGACTGGTGCTGGTTTATGTTGCTGTTGCCTTCAAAGAGAAGCAGTTTCTTTTTACTTTCCTGTATCTCTGGGGAGGTGAAACTTCACTATTGCGCTGGAAAGGCATGAGGCCATTAGTGCCTTTATTCTGCAGATCTTTGCCAGGGACATCGTTAATGTCAGGAGCCTCTTCAGATAGTCTGTGATACAGACAGCAGAATGGCTCTCCACGTTAAACTCATCCAGGGTTCAGTAAGCAGTGTCCCCAGTGGACATCTGCCCACAAAGCGGCACAAACAATTTATGTGTAGCTCATTTGCAAATGAACTACACGTTTTGATCAGCTCTCCCGCGCCTGGAATCGCATCACATGGGTTTTGCAGTGGATGTAAGAGATGCATCAGCTGCTAGAATGGCATACTGCAATTATCCTAAACAGGCCTGCTAACCAGCATTAACGTTCTGTCTTCTGGGTATATAGTGATCTAGGGTCTGTGAGAGCCAATCTGTCTCACTGTTACAGCTCTGTACGATAGCTCTGGAACCGTGGTGTACGACACAATTCAGTTCCCTGTCAAAGTGCCTGAAAAGAAACGGGAGAGAGGAATAAAGACATGGCATCATTTTAGACCTGAGAAAATACAGAGGCTGAGACTCTTCATTGATTGTGTAATTTAGTTTATGCTGCTCGTTCTTTTATATTTTCAGTTGATAATATTTTCAATTGATAATATTTTCTATTGATACGGTGGTTTTGTTTTAATAAAATGTTTAGTGTATACTATGCTATTCAAAATCTTAATGTTATGCTGTGTGGCTCATGTTCAGCGGTGTAATACTCTTCCTGGCTGAATAAACATTACACCTGTAACTCAGTTACAGGAACCAAAGCTTGTGGAAAATGTATTTTAAAATATAGTTTTAGAAAGTTGTAGAGCATCTAAACTTCCTGCACTTTTGGGAATATGGCTAGTGCAAAAAATGAAAATAACAAGTGGTCACACACATCACAGTGGAAAGGTTGAAGGCAAGCAATCATGAGCAACATAAATTTGTTTAAAGAGCGGAATGATTTCTAATGAAAAGTGCTTCATGGTAGTTTGGCTGTAGAAAGTGTATGGGGGCCCTAGTATGCTGTTCTGGCACAATGTGAGAAAGGACTTGGATTATTTTTGCATTCAATGTGGGAATAATCATAATAAAACTCTAGAGCGTATTTTGCAAATACTAAATTAGAAATTATCAAAATATTCCTTTCAGGAAGGAAGGTATTACTGCCTCAAGAAATTGTTAGGTCAAATCATTTTTCCAAAGCCAGTGAAAAAAAAACCCCAAGGGTCAGACAGTTTTATTTTTGCAAAATGAAAAGGCAAATGGTGTTTGGAGTTGCAGCAGAGTTCCTAGCCCTAAACTCCTGTGCTGTCTAGAAGGCTTTGGGCTTGATGGTAGCGTCATCCACAGGACACAGGTCTTCAGGAAAGGTCATAAAGACAATGTCAGCTCGGCTGTAGGGGAATGGAACTGCTGGTGCAAATGCTGCAGTATTGTTTCATGGCAAGTCAACTGATCTGAGCATGAAATCCTAATGGAGACAGAGCACTGGGGTAGACTTCATCATACGGAAGCTAGATGGGCTCGACCCCATTCCTGCAGTCCCATTCCTACAGCTGGATTGTGGTGCAGATTGCAGAACTGCTTCTCCAGCAGGATTTACAGCATGAGATCTGGTGAGATTTACCCACAGGGATTTGGCTTTTTTGGCAGCAAAGATACCGGGAGGCTTTTCTGTCTCTTGGGGAGGCTCAGCGGTAGCAGTGGGTATAAATTAGTAGGTTATGAGAGTCTGTTACAAAGCTGTCCAATTTTAATCTCGTTGGATGTATCTGTATTTAGAATTAATTGTGTTTCTGCTGATACAGGCTCACATAGGAACTATGTTTGTGTACCTACTCATTTGCATGTTAATGGGGTTCTCCGGGGTTTTTCCTTGATCTTTAACAATAGGAAAGCCTGGCTAATTGAAATTTATTTGAAAAGGGTTTATTTGCCTCTTGGGCTAGGGACAATAGACTATAACAGCTGAGGAAGGCTGCAATGCGCGTGTTAGCGAGTTAGACTTTAATACCTACGCATAGCCACACTGGCAGGATAAATTACCAAAGGAGGTGAATGGTTTACACTGATCCTTCTTATGCTGACTACCCTAAATTGGGTTGGGTCCAGCCTGTTCATGTAGTGACTGCTTCACAGCAACTGAGGTGGGAACTCTTGATTTATTTTTTTTTTAATGGAACAATGGACCTGCACATAGAGCTTTCCCTGTGATGTAGTTGTATGCTTCTGACAGATGAATCTACCTTAAGGATGCAGGAATGACAGCACACAGAGGTCTCTCCCAATTACCACTGCTAACATTCATAAAAAAATTGAACGTGAACATCTGGTGGGGTCCCTGTAGCTCAAGAGGTCAGCTCACTCAGCAGTGGCCCAGAGGGTACAGAGTTTTAGTCCCACCAGTGTATTTGGGAATTGTACTAGATGACCTTTAAAAGGTCCCTTTCAGTCCAAACCATTCTGTGATTCTATGATCTGAACTGTCCTTAAAGCCCGTTCATTGAATCCTGACTTTGTTTGTTCTACCGTCTTTGATTCTCTAAACCCCTTATTCCAATGTTACTGGTGCAAGACGTTTCTATCTCAGATCTTTGTGGAGTCTTGCACACAGCCCCTTGTTCTCAACATGACTCTTGCCCAAAAGTGCTGGAAAGTGTTGGTGAAGCATGACAGCTGCTGTAGCAGATCAACATACTCTGAGAATTACCTCGAGGCTGGGAATATTGTGATGGCTCAATTTATCAGCTGCCCCCTTTGCCAGCACCATCAGTCAAACGGGAGCTGGAGGTCAGGATTTCAGTGTGGAAATAACATTTTTGGGTGAATGATGGTGATTATTTGTTGGGGGGGAAGGATTGTGTATTTCTACTGCTTATCCTCTGTGGCCTGTGTTTCCCGCTAACTGTATGAGAAGCTGTTCTGATGTGCACCTTCTGGGGTTCTTCGTTTTTAACCCAAATATTGTGGTTTTTTTCTGTCTAGTTAGTCACCAAAAAACACTGCAGGGCCTGATTAACACTTCACTAATCCCTGTATTTTAGAACCTGCCTATGATTTGGTGGTCTCAGTCCATCTCTTTGCAAGCATTTAATTGCTGTGTCTTATATTGAGGTTTTTGATTATGACGAGTTCATTATATGGCAGATAGCACATTTCCTAGTACAGAACAGAGTATAATCACAGCTGAAGCACAGCTGTCAAAATAAAATGAACACAAAATGCAGCTATTGCTTTAATTGTGTTTATATACTTGTTGACTCTGGAAACCTCGCAGTCTAAAAGTGTTTCTTCCTGCTGATACTGCAGTAGGCAATGGGCTACCACACTTCCGTAACCATAGTCCAACTGGATTTTGTCTTTCTGTCCTGAGACAGAGATGATTAATTTTTTTAAAGGGAGTGTGGCATTCCCTGTGCTCTCCCAAGGTGGGGAAAAGTAAATGTGACAAACAGAATAAATCAAGGGCAAGACTGTAATTCTGCCAAAGGAGACGATGGTCTGGAGGTACGACTGGATGCCGAGGGGTCTAAGGGTGCAGGGAACTGCCCTAGTGGCAGTTTGCTGTGTGGAACGGGTGAGATCTGTTTCAGGTGGGCTCAAGACATCTGTTGCATTCAGAACTGATAAGCCGTTAAGCAGCAAAGAGGCAAACACATTGTGAAACTAGCTCTGTTCACAGCAGCTGTGCACCTTTTCTGGGCATCAACTTATCATCCTCTTGTTTTTTGGATACTGTGACAATTAGCGGAGGGATTGGACTCTGACAGCTTTCCATCTTTTGTATTCCTTCCTACCCCCTGAGGCTGTTATTCACTGACATTGTTTGTACAGGAGAGGTAAAGATTTAAAAGCTCTACCAGGGTGCACCATCCTTGCCTCACACTAAGCTAGTTAAGTAGTAACTCAATTGGCCTTTCTAATAGGAGAGCCCGAGTTTCTAAAACACCCTGTGTAAAGAGGCGCGAGAATTGCATGGCTGGTCAGAACTCACAGCTCTCTTTGAAATTAATAAGAAGTGCCAGGTAGGTCAAAAATGTAGGTCTTTAGGAAGCAACTGGATTTTCAGGTGGCATAGCTCTTTGATGTAAAATATGCTGAATTTGACATCAGCACCCAAATTGCAAAACTGATCCTCAGGCTCATGTGCATCACAGGACACGTAATACAGTGCATAGAGGTTGGCCAAGTGTTTTGCTGGAGGTAGAATGGGCCCTAAGCACCAAAAAATGTTGCACTGCTCTCCCGTTTCTTCTGCACCTGGGATAGGTAGAACAGAATGACAAATAAGCAGGCAAGAAAGCAAATTCCTACTGATAAGGAATGGTGACCAGATTTATTTGACTTTAATGAGTTTATTGGCACCTGCCTTTGAGGGCAGCTCTTTTTAACCAAGGTACGTAGTGGTCCTCAAACAAAACAAAACTTAAAAGTAGGTTTTGAGATTGCCCGAACTGACTGCAGACTTCAACTTCAGGCTAGCTACAGTGCTTCATTCTTGGCAACTATTTCTTTCATTTTGGCAATATATCACTGCAAATGTCCAGTCAGTCTTTGTAAAACATACTGGAGGAAGCTCAGTGTTGCTGTAATTGACAGCAGCAATAAAAAAGTACGGCACAAGAGAAAGTCTTAACTGTTCTCCAGGTGTAAATCCACTGTATCATGTAAGCAAAGAAGACTCTAGTAAGGAAATACAAAATAATGCTTTGAGATAGATTTTTTTTTTTCTTGCTTGTCTCCACATCTGTTTGGCGTGTGTTTTTGCAGTTGACTAGAAATGATGTTAAAGTAGGCAGCAGATGTGCATCCTGAAGTATACTGAGATACTCTTAAATCAGTCTTTGTTTTCAAAGTCTTTTGGAAAGTTGAGAGAGAGAAGTAGAATATGAATAGCCAAATCGGTTGGTAAACTGTGCAAGCACTTTAGAAGTACCCTTCAAAGAAAGGATGCGGCAAAATTTAAATTGGTCCTCAGGGAGCTACACAGGACCATCATCAAATGGAGCATTTAAATGGAAGTGTGTCAGGAATACTTTTTCTTCACCTGCTTGGAAGCATGAAACTCTTCTGAACGAACTGGTCTTGCTGGATGGAACTGTACCATATACTGCAGCATCTTATCTTGTTATTCTCTCTGTGGTTTTAAGCTGATTGCCTCTATGTGCTGGAGCTTAAAGCTGATAGGTCCTAAAGGCTCATTCTGAGGGGGTGTTTGAACGGTTGCAGCGGCGAGTTACCACATATTTTCTGGAGTGTCCTGTTTGCCTAGTGCCTCCCATATATGATTTTGGTTTTTGACCCCAACCTTGCCCCTTAAAGCCAGGCTGTGTTTACTTGTCTTCCACCTTGTTGGGCTTTCATTCAAATGCTTTTTTGGCTTTTTGCATGTTGTCCCTTCACGCTTCAGAATCTTATCATAAATTTACAGGGCTTTCTTGGAACTCTTCAAATTCTTTCTTGAAATCTGTTGCTGTGATATTTTATAAAACCGTGTACTTAGGAAGCCACTAGACAGTATCGATACCGTATTCATTACGCTGACTAGGGATTTGTCTGCCCTGTGTGGGGGAGTTTGGAATGGAGATTTCCATGCCTCTCTTAATGCAAGGAGCTCTGCACGTTCACATGAAGGGTAGCATCATGCAGGGAAATGCATTTAGGTCCTGTCAGCATCCGGCTGCTGTGTTTTAACTATAGGCTCTGGTGTTCTGCCGTACGCTGGTATTTCTGGGATTAGCAGCTCTGCTATGGCATCTAGATATGTTGCTGTTTATTTCTTTTTGTGATTTCTTTGCTTACGTGGAAAGCTTTTGCTCAGTTTGTTCAGTGCATAACAGCAAATTTGATCCTGATTAATAACTGGAGGATTGGGGGTGGCTGTAAAAAGCAAAACTACTGAGAGGGCTCTTTGGCTTCTCTGCTGACCCTGGCCCAGGTTCTGGACGTTGGAAGCTACTGAAGTGGAATGTCAGTGAGATCCCATGCAGGCACAAGGTTTAATGTCAACATTTAGTTAATCATATGTTTTTGATGTTTATTCCTATTTAAAAAGAGGAAGGATAAAAAAAAGATTAATAATGCAGAGGAAACATTTCCCTTTACCACAGTTTTAATTAAGTATTGTAGAAGAAAAAGCATGGAATAAACTGATTCTGCTTGCTTGGAGTAATGGATCTGGAAGCTGAAATGAGTCTATTTTTTCTTGTCTCAGTGTATTAGGAATAAATGGAGGATTGAAAGCAACAAGTCCTTCATGTAAGCATTTCAAAAGCCTCATAAGGGAATTTTCAGAGGCATATCCTGCTATGAATTTTTCCTTAAGTGTTTGTGCATCTATTCCAACAGTTGATTCTTAATGTACGCTAGAGATCATCTATTAAGCAATGGTTATTATGCATATTTTCACATGGCAGACAGTGAAATAGAAAGTTTGACAGGCTTGCTGTGACTGATGAAATTCTTTTTCCACTTCCATTAGACTTCTCAATCTCACCTTGAAAATCTCATCCCACACCTTTGATGTGATTTTTAAACGGCATTTATACTGTGCATATGAAACACACTAACTTCTGTAAGCTCTGTATTTAATAATGAGCCTGAGAAAATACTTGCAGGTAGCCCCTAGGAAATGGTAATGAAATTCTCAACAGAAGCACTTACGCTGTCGGAGATTGGTGGTGGTGGGTCTACTCACTTTTCTCCATGCATGTGAGAAGCAAAATGCACTACTTCAGCAGGATTAGAAAATGGAAAAGATGCCTTTTTTCCCCAAGCCATTTCATAGTCACATCTGCCTGGATCAGCCCTCCTGGTTTGAGTTCCTAGCATCTGATTTAATGAATAATGTAGAGTTGCAATGCTTATTTGCTAATAACTGCTGTTGGGGTGCTTGCTCCTGCAGTGATGCCTGATGGAGAAAGCTGCACTGGGAGAGCCAGGGTTAAATTTAAGAGGAGAGGTAGGGACCTGCTGGGTGAAAGTGGCAGTTCCCAGGCTTCTGACTTGCTTTCTGCATTCATCACCTCCACTCCTGTAGCCATCATCTCTGTTGAAAGGAAAGACTGCCCCAATAGCAACAGGGAACTGAGGCCTCTCTGGGATGAACAGTGATTTATTCAACTTAGTATCGTACTGAAAAACTACCTTAGAAGACAACTTTAAATGTTTCTTTGAAAATCAGCTATATTTATGTAGTACCAAGATGAACACACTTCACCAGAAATTCTGTAATCCCAATGCTGGGATATCAATAACAGCATTCAAGTATGTCCATCAGTCCTGGATCGATTCCTGAATTTTGAGATGCCTATCTTCAGGATCTTGGGGACCGATATTTGCTGAAGACAGTCTAGATCATGAAGGTATTTTTTTTTAATGGAAATGTCTGTAGAGTAAAATACACTGCTCTGGCAATTCTGCAGCAGACTACAAATTTGTACAAATTTTTCTTAATGGTTTATTTGGAATTCTTCATCTTTTAGACAGTCTTCCCCAAATCAGAATATTTTCTTTTTCATGCTGCTGTTCTGCTTTTTTTCCTTGAAACAATTTTTTTTTGTTTTGAGAAAATTGAGAAATTGAAATTAATGGTACTTTTAACCAAAAAACCAGAATGGATATTTCAAGACAATTTCTCAATCTACACTTCACCCATGGTTTCAGCACGCCCACAATTTACATTCATTTCAAGCTGCAACCAATTGAGCGCGGAGAGGAAGCAAAAATAAGAATTCAGAGAAGCTGTTATTCACTCAAGTTTATCTGCGACATGACTCAAAATCAAAGTGAAATCAAAATCTGAGGCACATGACAAGAAGCTACAGGACAACCAGAAAGCAGTGAATCTCTGGGGAAACACTGGAAAGAAGATGCTGGCAGCCTTACGCGCATATGGGGATAAACCCTCATCCTTTGTCATCCTGTGAAGCTCCACTGATTTCACAGAATCTGGCCAGATATGTGCTTTTGAAACGGAAAGGCTCGCTGAGTGGCCATGGCAGGCAATCTCCACGTAAAAAGAGTCGGTGTCCTCAGCCTCCCTGTTTCTCTCTCCCTTAAGGCACCCACTCAAATTCTTTGCTCTAATAAGAACATATTTTGACTGTGTGAGAGCTGCTGTGTTTTCCGATGTTGCAGGCTCCCAGGCGTAGAGCAGCAGAGCTTGTTCCATTTCTCAGTAAAGGCGAGGTGTGGTGGGTCAAAGGCTATTTTCAGATATGGCTCTTTTTTTAATATAGAAATTCCCTCTATTAGCTCCAAGCGACCTATGAAGGTAGTTATAGTGTATTTATCGCAATATCTGAGTAGCAGATGATGTCAGGATTTGGCTGTGCTCATACTAGAACAAAAGCTGTAGAATCCAGAGGAGGGAACTAGAAATACATTCTCTTCTCATTGTGCAGCTGAGTGTTGCAGACAGAAAATTTACCTTTCCTGCCCTCTTCTGAAGACCTACTGGAGGTTCTTTTTTTTTTTTTTTNTTTTTTTTTTTTTTAACTGAAACACAGAATCTGATGGTTTGGGGCTTAACTTGTGTATATTTAGCTGATTTTGACAAGACTTTTGTTACTGATTCAAAGGTCAGTACTTACTCCGCTCTCCCAGGCAACATGCTTGAATAAAATGGAAACCTCTGCTAGCTGCAAGATTTGAAATGGGAGAAAATGCAGATGTTGTGTTCATTTCCAGTAGTTTTTAACTCCTGTTTGGGGAGACAGGTAAACACCACAGTGTGCAAAACGTGCCTAAAGCTACAATTCTTTCATTTCCCTGCACAGTGCCCATAAGAAGAATTATTAAACATGATTTTCACAAGGCAGGAATTTGTTTTTTAAATCAGGATTGGAAGATACGCTGGGGCTTAAGAGATTTATATGCTGTTGCCTCTTTTATAATTGTTTCTGTAAATGGATGTGAGAGTTGAATCACTTAGCATCATTTACTTTGCAGGAAAACAGCAACAAATTTTAAACTGAGCTTATTTTCATGACTAGGCAAGTGCTCTGTTACTCCTGAGAACACCTTGGTGTTAGGGTTTATTGCTGCATGTGTATTGCTGCCTTTTCCATGTGAAAGATACAAAAAATATACAAAACTGTAGCTCATGCTGTCAGAACTCCAGGATGTCTAAATATCTTTGAAAATGTGCATTCTCTGTATCTGAGTAAGATTTATATTCACAAAGGCTGTCCAGGTCCTCAGTTCTTCCTAATTTTGCCAGCTCAGTTGATTTCACTGGTGCCAGTTTACCTGGCACCATCCATGAAAATCAGGATCCTGGATGTTTGTACTTTAAAGACAAGAACTTCTTGCTGAAGTATTCTGTAATCAGAAGTGTGCGCATACATATCCATACTCATTATGAAAGTCTGCAACTCTTAGCTCAACCATTTTATTTCTTTCTTTCACCCATTTTTCTATATACATGATATGCTATTATGTATACATCTTTATCAGCTTATATACATACATGTGCGCATATATACATAGATATATACACACACATTTGTTAAAAAACAAGCTACTGGAAAAGAGACAACTACTGAAAATTAATGTTTTTAAAGTAAAGCAGTGCCATTCTCCATCAATTAGAAATCTGTCCAGAAATGGGCTCGTGGATTTAAACTTCTGCATTCAGGAGGAGTTTGAACTAAGGCCAACTGAGACCTCTTTAAACCTGCATCCTAATTCAATGTATTTGTTTGTATTAGTGCATTTCATTGAATCATAGGATGGTTTGGGTTAAAAGGGACCTTAAAGACCATCTATTTCCACCCCCCTGCCCTGGGCAGGGCCACCTCCCACCAGCCCAGGTTGCTCCAAGCCCTGTCCAGCCTGGCCTTGAACCCCTCCAGGGATGGGGAAGCCACAGCTTCTCTGGGCAAGTTTCCCCCATTTAACAGTCCTGAGGAGCAGCTTAGAGGAAATTCCATGATTACAGGTGTGGATTAGGAGTGACCTGGCAAGGTTGCATTTACCAGTATGAAAGGCCTATGTGTTTTGTAATGCCAACACCTATTTTATTGTGTGCGTTTTATGTGCTCACGATGTGGGCAGCCACACAGACTAGCAGCGTGGTGTCATTTAGGAGCCATATGCAAAAGTATCTTTCAGTCAGACTTGTTCAATTAGTAAGTTTTGCTTCTTATCTAAATACTTAAAATGGAAATTAAAGATCTGGTTTTACTTCTAATACATGGTTAAATCTTATGTTAGGGACACCTACTGCAGTCAGTGCCATTATTTTTGCATGTAAAGATAAATAGAAATTTTAAATAATTAACATTAGGATTTATTCACGTTTCTCCCTGTGAAAGAGAATTCATTTGTGAGATACCAAGAAAAATACATTATTCATCATTTCCTGTTAGAAATAAGAAAATTAATATGAGGATATTTGGCATGGACTATAAAATCTAATTAGCAGCGGTGTTCTGAGGCAGTCTAAAAGGAGAAATACATTTAGAGCAGATCAATATATGGTAATACCACAAAGTAAGCCACGTCCTCCTGATCATTTTTGTGAGACTTCAAGATATTAGTTACATTTCCTCTTGCAATTAATATTTAGTGAACACAGTTCCAGAATAAGTCCCTCTGCAAAAAGTGGTTTGCAAACTTAAGATCCCTGAGTAAGGAGGAGTTCTTCTGTATTATTTTTTGCTCTGCTGTTAAGTAAAATAATTAATTGTGATAGTTTGGCAGTTTGATGCAGAGCAAAAGGTCTGCTTGAAGAATACAGTGTCATTAATTAATTTTTGTGGTTGCATATATCGATATTCCAACACAGAGTCAGAAGACAGTAATCTATGAACTGTGTTACTGGCAGACTCCTGGGCTGCAATCTCAGGCCCACAGAAGTCTGCAGTAAAAATCCCCTTTAATTCCCTGAGCCCAGAATTAACGTGCTTGGGTAATTGCACTCTCTCTCCTTTGGCCGAAATCTGTTACTGCAGAGCTAATTGCTGGATAAAATCACAAGGCTCTAAACTAATAAAAAGCAGTGGTAGTCCAAAGTAATAACAAGGAGAACAGAAGGAATAAAGTTGATATTAAAAGTGTGGTTTAAGTGAACGATAACTTCACAGCTGAGGGTAAGGTAACCCTTGACCCTTTGCCTCACTGGCTTTTCATAGCAATGTAAAACACTAAGTTTTCAACACGTGCTTTTAATACCAGTTTAATGTCAGTGCTTTCACTAACAGTCGTGTTCCCAAAATTCCCCTGCAAAATGTGCTGTGAAAGTGTCATCTAGGACATCTGTAGTTCAGCAGGAATTGCTCTGTTGCTGTCTGAACTTGTTTTGACCTCACCAAGTGTAGTATTGCATAAGGCATAAAACTGCAATTGCCTAATGAAACACTAAAAAAAAAAAAAAAAATAAAAATTTGTTTTTTGCAGTATCTTGCTCCAGAGGCTTGTTTTCCAAGTTCAGGCATTCCTTTAGTTTTGCAAAGCACTAAGAGGATGGCCACAAGTTCATACAGCATCATTAAAAGCATATAAAAGGCTTCTTTTTAATAAAAGCTACCTTCAGAAGTTGCTTATGTATTAGTCGTTATTTAAAACACCACTCTGAGACTACTCAGAATCAGATAAGTGCTTTTTTTTTTTTTTGTAGACTCTTAGGCCATTCTGTATTATGGGGCTTACTCAAAGCTGTCTGTTTGTTGTGTGGTACCCAGGCCAGCAGTGATGTGTTTCTGACAAGCTCTCTTAGAGATACTGTTAAAAATAAATCTCACCAAAACCTAATGTTTAAACACTGCTTTTACTTCATAGGCTAAACTTTGACTTTTTTCCCACTTCTTTTGAGTCCTTCTCTCTTTCTTCTTGTGTACTTCCTGTAACCTCTCATAAAAAGGTTTCATAAAATGGCCATTAACATCAGTGAGAGATGCTACAGGTAAACATAATTGTGTGCATTTTAAAATAACATGGCTTTTTAAGCATGGAAGGAAAAAATCACTAATCTCATTAGGGTAAAGACTGAGGAGGAACAGTCTCAATTTGGTAGATGTACTTGCATTCTAGTGATGTATGGGACCAATTAAATGTGTTCTCTATAGCACAGCAGGTATGTTATCGGTTTTGTTATACTTGCAGCATCTAGCTTAAATGTTTTAGAGAACCAATTTTAAGATCCAGAAATCTCTAAATAGAGGAAGTTCAAATAATAGGAGGAGATTCCTCAGAGATGCGATTTTGGTTAGATGTACTCTCGTTAACCCCTTCTCTCCATCTGCAGAAGAGTAGGTTTGACCCAAATGTTTTGTACAGGTGAGGTTGCTTTGGAATCGTAAATATTAGATGAAGGATTTTCCCTGTTAGGTAGAAGGATTGTATTAGATTGTAGTTGTTTACAGACCGACAGAGGCATCACAAAAGGGCAAAACTGAAGATATTTAAACACATTCAGAAAAGCATAGGGTGTGCTTGGTCTCCAGAAAAGGATCCAAGGAAGTGTTAAGTGATTTTGTGGGACATGGATATGTCAGCAAAGAGGGGAAATACAATTTTAGAGAAATAGACTATTGCGTGTTTCTCAACGCGGCTGCATAAAGAACATCTTATTCCTTAACATCTTAGCCTAGCAACCTTGATAAAAGCAAGATCATAGCATATATGTACGCACATGTAGATCCAGCTGGAAAATCAGTCCTGAAATTTACATGTTAAATTCAGAGAAAAATGCATACTGTCTCTTTTGCTGGACAATCTGGGCAATTTGAAATGTTTTGTACTTATAAATTTTGACAAGTTATCTTTTTTTTTTTTTCCCCTCTCTGAGAGAAACAGAAATGTCAGACACGAGAGTACTATATGCACTAAAAAAGAAAATGAAAAAAGAAAATGAAAAGGTTGGGAGGGTCAAAAGAATTTTCTCCCATCTAGAGAAATCTGTAACTCGGGGGGGAATCCGCAGGTAGGTAGTTAAGGCTGCTCTGTGCGTCTGGGCAGTCCTGAGAGTGTGATCCATTATTACTACCATCTGAATCCGAGCCTTACATTTAAAGCCTTTTCTTTGGAAGATGTAGGCGTCAGTCTCATTATTCAATCACTCTTATTTTTAAACAGAGGGAACTATTTTATGGGGTTTTTTTCTTTTGCTGATTTGGTATTTGTAGTCTGTTAAAATTTGCAAGTAATTGACAGTGAAATGCAAGGCTGTCTAAACCAAAATAATAATTTAGATAAGCTGTGTCCTCAAAACATTTTTTTCCTATTTTATTAAGAAAGCAGTTATTTGAGTATTGCCATGTTCCTGCCTGACACATCCCTTTCAGCAGCTTGTTCAGAAGCACTGTAGACACAACACAGCAAAAGCAGAACAGCTATTTTGCCATTTTTCATCATTGACAACATAGCTAAACCTTCCATGAAAGCTCTGTCTCTGGAAGAACAGGTGCCTGACAGAGAAACAGCTCCCGACTGAAATGAACGGAATTGCTTCTCAGATCTGTGGACTTTTATTAGGACAAAAATTCAATTTCCAGACGTTTGCCGAGGGATCCTTCGTAGCCCTTCCACTGCTCAGTGGCCATAAAGAAGCCTGTAGTGTATGGGTAAAAGCAATGCTTATGATTGACAACTACCCATAAGCCTTCCTTTTAATTTAGGATGCACAGTGCTGGAATATGATTCCTGTATGTACTGTTGCTTAAGAGCTGTTCTTTCAAAATGAAGGTCTTATGTGACCATAAAGTGGAAGAATTTCTTTTGTGCCTATAGCATCCCATGTACATTTCATGAGCCAAGGGAGATAAACAGGAGAAAGGTGCCTAAGTCATATTCTGTGCTTCGAATGTGGAAGAGCTTTCCCTGCCTATAAGGAACACAAGGACGTGTTGGGTCTGAGAGTGGAATCAGGCAAAAATGAGAAGCTCTAGGCATAGACAGCAAGCATGTGGCATATACCAGAGGCATATCAATTACCAGTGTTTACAGAACATAGGTTCAATGTAATTTCAAGGGTTAAAGTTGTTTGGTTTTTCCTCCCAAAATGCAGGGTGAAAATTGATCCTTGTTTAATTTTGTAGGATTTATAGAGGTCAGTTTGCTGGTACATTTGGCAGGTCCTTGGGCTTGTAATTTTAATGTATTAGCTGTGACAGAGGAAGGGAAAAGACTGTACTGCCATGAAGGTGGTGCAAGAAGTACCTGCACTGTCATTCATGAACGTGAGGCCGGGGTCTCCTTAGCAGTAAGCATGCTCAGCATCTTTCAAGAGCAGACCCTTTTACTGTCACCAGAGTTTATAGGTCTTGCCCAATTGAATTATATAAATAGCTACAAGCTACAGCCCCGTAAAATGCTAAATGTCCTTCTCAGGTTGCTGAAGGCACTCTTCCCATTGACCTCTAGCTGAACTAAATAAAAGCCGTTGTGGAAGAGAGTTAAATGCACTCAAAACATTTCCTTCCTTTTGGGAAAATTTTGAGTAATAAGACAAACTCTTACGTCGGATAGCTAGTCTGGATTTTCTTTGTCTTTACTTCTTGTGCTCGTTTCTATTTGTATGTGAATATATGTATATGGATCTTACACACACATATAAAATATAAGAGAAAGAATGAGCACCAGGAATATTAATAACTGTGGAAAATTTCTAGCTGGCAAAAAGCAGCTGTTTTCATAGAGAAATTGCTTACTGCAAATTATGTACTCAATTCTGAGAAAGTTTAAATTAACTAATGTGTAGATCATTGATTTTCCTCATGAGTTGCAGATCTATGCTCCAAACATGGTTGTCTTAACACAGCAAGATTTTTGTCTCCAATAGCATTGCTTGGTGGCCACATGTGTATTGGCTTCCACCCGGGAAGTACGAGGACAGCCTCCTAAGTGCTGCTGAACTGGGAGCCCGTTGTTGTAGACTGGGTCTGTGCTGCTGTTGACTTCTCCGTGTGCCTGCTGCCCTGCCTGGATGCAGAGGGTGTCCCTGAGTGTGTGTGTGCACCAGTTTGTATGGTCTGGTATGTTCTGATGGGGAGCGATTGTACTGGGTAACAGCTGTAATGGGTAACGTGTACAAACCCACAGAGATCAGCTTTGACAAGATATGCACTTGTCAGGGTTTGTAAGATTAAGTTCTCAAGAGGTGACCTCAAGCTACGGTTACCACCCAAAAGTTAAAAGCAAGCAGGCGTCGATTAATGAACCTCGCTGTGCACCTGCTTCCCTGTCACTTTTGTTCTAACCCCCAGACAGGCTTGTTTTCTGAACCAAGTAATCCTGAGGTATAGCGATACAGATGCTCAGGAAGTCGCTCTGTATGGCCTGATGTGTTAAGGTGGAAAATTGCTGTAGAAATCTTTTTAGAACAGCTTGTCACACAACATTTTCACTGTAGTGTCCTCCCACGGCTGCTCTCGGCGTCACTCCATTTGAGGGAAGTAGCTCTATGCAGGAAAGCACGTCCTCGCTGAGGACTGGTTTAGGGCTTTTTAGTTGACTCATAAGGGTTTTGAATCATGTACGAAATTACTGCTTTCTCTGCTGATGCTGTCGAGGCACCAGCATTAGCACTGGTCTAGGGTATACCAGTGTACACAGCCGGTGCCTAAGGCAGCCTGATCCCCCAGAGAAATACCGCAACATCAATTCACGCCCTTGGTGGTACGGTCAGTTGTCCATAGAGTGCTGGTCTGACACGATCAACTCCTTTTACACGGCCCACGTGCTTTTTTCATTTCTAACACCAAATTCTTTTCCTTTATTTCGACTTTGGGATTTCCCTGTGTATTTCTGTGTCATAGTAATTCATTGTGGTTTCTTTATTTATGCCAATTCAAAGGTCACACTGCTTTTATTATACCTTATAATGCTAATTCCTTAGATTTGCTTGGTATTTCTAATTGTTGGTCCTCAAGTCTTGGTTATTTAGATTACCCACTGCTTTAGTCTTTTTTGCTTGTAATATGTGATTTTTATTTTTTTTTTTGGTTCAGTCCCATATAATTATCACTCTACCCACATTACAAAGGGTACATTTTACAGTTCATAATTCCAGAACATGTCACCACCAACTAATGCTCGTGAAACAGCAAGAATATTGAAATGCTTTTGCTTGGAAAAAAGTAATCTGCTTCCCAGTAAGTAGGCCACAATACAATTACAGCTGGGACAATGCTGTGGTAGAGCCAGACAGATGCTCCCAGTGTCTGCAACATTGCACAAAAAAATGCAAAGCAAAAGGCAAAAAAAATAACCAAAGTTGATGGGGACTAAAAAGAAACCCTTCAACCTAGTGGCACAGAACACGGTATTGGTGCTAAATGTGCTAAACACAGGATCTCTAGAGGAACCAAGGGTCCTTTTGAGTGGATTAGTTGCAGTAGGATTTAGTAAGCTTTATATCTGAATTCTGGGGGTATTTTATTTATGCCATATCTGAAGTGTGTTTAGCTGGAAATACCTTCATACAGTCCAGGAAGTTTTAGGGGGAGGAAGAAAAAAAAAGAAAAAAGACCAGGGGAAAAAATGTGAACATATTCCAATAAGTACATTAAAGGAACTCCCAATTTTTTAAATTATTCTATTCAATCTTTTACTGTTAATCCACCCAGTGAAAATATGTGGATTTTAGATGTTTTGCAAGTGTTGCTCCAGATAATTTTGTATCAGCAGAAATTGCTTGAGGAAATACACTGAAAAGTTTTCCTTCACACATTGATAACTTCAGACATTTAAGAGAGTGAGGAATAAGATTATTTGATAAAATCGTTCCTCTTTCTCCACGTAAAGCTTTTAAAGGAATTGATTAATTTTAAAAAAACCCAAAACACGTTCTATCCTGCAGGATGTCACTTTTGCAGAGTAACCCACAAGTATGACTTAAATTGATTTATCTAGGGATCTGAGGAAATCTTCACTTCCTAGTGTGTGTTCAGTTAGGAAGAGAAGTTCATGGAAATGCACTCTTAAAATCTCTAAGGCATGCTGAAATCAATAATTTTTTCATGGTGAAATAAAGTGAATATATGGTACTTGCATGTGTAGTGAAGTGAATTTTTATATGCCATTAATTATCAGTTTCTGAAGGTTGATGAGGAATGGTTTAGATACTTGGATTATCTGTCTGGGGTGCTCTGGCCCATAGTACTGGAGTATGATCTATCTCCAATCATCCAGGAAAAAAAAAATCTCTTTAAGATTAAATGCTAAATTTCCCTGTAAACTCTGTGAAGAAACTATTACATCCTGCATTTCTCCTGTGTCCCTTTGCATTCTGCAGTGCCCTCCTAAGGTATGACATAAATATTGCTCATGAGCTTCTCTTTCCAGCCATAATTCATTTTAAATGTTTCACTTTGAGCACACAGAAAAACAAACAAGCGCCAAAAGACAGTGATGTTTCAAAGGCGATTAACAATTAGGAAAGGTGTATTTTATACAGTCAAGAAATTTTCTTCTGTTGCTTTGTGTGTGCGATCTTTGCAGCAGCAGTGAGCTACTGCCCTTTTTCTTCTGTTCAAAATTACATTTCAAGTCCAACCATGCAAAATCAATATATTTCAGTCAATCACATTTAAAGCTTTACTTGATAGCGCATGTTCTTCCTATAATATACTGGGTTATCGCCTTCCAAATTTGATAGAGCCAAGGCTTTGGGATGAGATAAGAAATATTAATGCGATGTGCAGTTTAAACAAATCAATGTAGCAATCTGCACCGAGCGCTAGCAGAGTAAACAGTTGACTCTCATTTGACATGCAGCAGTCCCAGTACTTAGCTTGGCCGCAGTTCCTGCAATTTGTTTTCATTTGTGTTGAACCACTGAAGTCTTTTGCGCTGCCATTAGCACTTTGGAAGCATTAAGAAGGAAAGTGAGATGGATTCAAATCCATATAGGTACAAAATCAAACTAATCTTCTTTTGTAGCTGAAAGTGAAATTCTGAGAAGTTCAGAATTCTTCAAAGTCGTTTCTCCAAATTCATTGTAGAAATCATCAAAGCACTGTTTTTCTGCTTTATCTTAGCCTGAAAAGGAGAAGTTACTTTTCCTGAGAAGGCACTGTATTTTATATTCCAAATACAATCCAGCGCTTGCTCAAATTGAACTCTCATTTATTCCTCAGAGCTGCATATGAGAGAAGAATACATTGTCTACAAAACGACTACATAAAATAGCATCTGTGGGAGAGTAGAACGTAGCTAACAAACCTATCATTTGATATTTACCACACATATATAACTAAATATTATTTATTTAAAACAAACAGATTTTTGGGGGGTTAGCAGGAAAGCCCACACAACTCTCTGTCCTATTTTGCTTTCTGAGCATGTTGGCAAGCTTGGTAAATTTTTTAGCAGCTGTCAAAGTAAATTTATTACAGAAGGGGTCTAAGTTCTTGTGTAATCCAGAAGGGAAAAGCCCTGCTGACTTGGTTTTGCTTCATCTTTTGTCTGTACGACACTTTAAAAGCCTTGTGTAGTTAAGATTCAGGAACTGCACTAGTTGAACAAAATTTTCCATCTGCTAAAGTAGAGTGGTTTGTGTGCAAAATATGTGTGTATTTATATTTTTAAAATAATTTCTTAACAGCTCACTCTTTAGCAGGTCTGTTTTAAGCATGTAACCTGCCAAGAATATAAATGTTAAACCAACGAAATGGGATTTGAGAGCTGAAATGAGCACACTGCAAACCGAGCCCTTCTGAAACAAGGCATTTTTGCTGGTGTTTGGCTGAGGGATCTTGGGTGAGGAAGGAAAGGTGCCAGATCAATGCATGCAGGATCGAAGGTTGTGCATTATGTGAAGGGTCTATCCCAACAGCAGGGCTGTGAGATGTCACACTAGATGTCAGCAATGCAAAGAAACCTCTTAAAGAACTGTATATAATATGGCACAAAATGAAAAAAAAAAATCAAGGAAAAAATTACTGTCTTAAAATATATTTAAAAGTGTTAAATATCCTAAATGCATTGGAATTTTTGGGCACAAAAAAGCAAGCTAAACGTCATTCATGAATCTGTTTGCTCTGAGGTAGGCAGGACTGTGGATTACCTCCCGTTCTCCCCTCTGCTCCAGCAAAGCTGTACTACCTTGTTCTGACACGCAACCATCTGCTCCAAGTCTGTTAAGTCGATTCTTTACTGCTCTGCAAGTCCGGGTTACTGGCAGAGCACTTTGGTGTTGTCACTCTCAAGAAATTAAAGTTAAGCAAGTACCTCTGGACTTGTGTGAGAGCAGTCAGAGGTATGAATTATAGCAAGTAAGAGGAAGAAAGAAATTACAGAGATTTATTTTCCAATTTATTTCTCCAGAAAAGTGCATAGCTATGCTCCTAACAACCTTCACTGAGATGAGCATGTCTGTGTCCATGCCTATTAATTTCCCCTCAAACAAAAAAGCCTAGAGTTCACTTAAATCAAACTAAATACATTTTGAAAAACAACAATGGAAACAAGCAAACCACCCTTGTCTCTCCAAAAAAACCTCAAACCAAACCGAAACACCACACATAAAAACAGGGAGTAATTTGAACTCGCAGGAAGGATGTTTCTTTGCTCCTTGGGGATCTTTGTACAAGCAGCTCCCCACGTGCTGCCAAGCTCCTGAGCAGAAAGCTACAGCCTCTTCTTCAGTGGAAAGTCCCAGGTCCTGGAAATTTGCTGGATTTAATGGAAGTCTTTTATCATTGTGTGATTACTCTTTGAATATCTGGAGTCTCTTTTTTAGCATTATTTGCATTTTTTTGATCAACTTTAGCTTTTCATAGCTTAAAACACAGGAGAACTCACCAGCACCACGCCCACCCTTCCCCAAATCTGCGTCTGTCTGATCATCATGTCTGGATGGCTTGAAGTTTGCCAATTCAGTTTTACAGCAGGTTTAATTTAGCTGAAAGAAGGTCAATACAATCAGTCTGACTCATACGGCTTTTTTTTCTCAGCAGGAGGGATAAATGAGGGGGGGAGATTAATTCAGCCTGAAAGGTTGCATAATTTGCTACTCAGGTCTGCTAATGAGTATATCATTGTTATCATTTTTATTCTATTTACTACATCAGTTCTTTATGAGGAGCGGATTAATGTGGCTTCAGGTTAGGTTTTAATAGTCACTGTCATCACATTTTGGGGAAAATTGCTATTTGCATAATATTTGTATTTCTTTATTCTTTGCCTGTATTTTCCAAATTTGCCTTCTCTTGCATAACTAATGTTACTGGTGTGGAAGATTGACCTATATTTGCTGAAAATATTACCTTGATATACACTTTAGAGTATTTTCTGTGGTTGCAAGGTATTGAATTTTGTAGGGAGCATAAGAATAGAAAACTGCCCCTCTCTGTAGAGTCTCTAAAAGAAATCTAGAGTCCTTAAGAAAAATATTGTAATATAGTTATCTAATGGTCTCAATAGACTTACACTGTGAATGTTTTAATTTTCAAAATTTATATGCAGTAGGGTTGGAATTTGTTAAGACTTGAGCAGTGACCCAACTCTGTTCCTCCTTAAGTCGGTGGAAAACAGCAGTTGGTTTCAGCAGGAGCAGAGCGAGGACAACAGCTGGTAATTATGAAAATCGTATCCAAGCAGGAGCGGACCTGGATAAATATTGAAAAGCGCTTAAGTGACTTAGGACCGCAGGTCCCATGGATTTTTGTTTAAGGTGAATTTCTCATCTGGAATACTGTGTGCCTCTAGCACAAGCTGCATTTTGTTGTTTCTTGGGATGAGGTTGCCTTTCAGATTAGTCTATGAAACTCTTCCAAGAAGAACTAGATCCTTCCCTGGTCAGGTTTAGTGTGTGACCCATCCATAAGGTACGCTGTGGTTTGGAAATCCACACCGACTCTTATCCGTACTCCGTTCAGCAGTACTTACCATGTGAGTGCTGTCCAATAGGAGTAGGGGTGTCAGGATAATTAGTATTGCTACTTGTCACAATGCAGCAATTTGGAAGCAGAAGGTAAAATGGTATGTAAAAGGGGATAAAAATAAATTTGTGCACCAACTGGAACTACAGCTTTAAATCTTCTAATCTTCTAGGCTGAAACCTGCAATTTCTTCTCATTCAAAATTCCCAGCGAAGTCCCTGGGCTTATTTCAGCTCTTGAACAACTCCACTGACTTTGTCATTACAGATGCTCATACCCAGATACCTGAGCTACTAGTTCTGATTGGCATGAAGTCCCTGTACATGGCCTGAGTGGTTTAAGGGGGATAGAATAAGGATCCATAACATTCACATCTATACTCCAATCTTTTTACAAAGGAAGGAGAATGGGAAGGACCAGATGTGAATAAGAATCAGCACCATTCTGACCTTAGTATCGCAAGTTTGGGGATTTTGTTCACATAGCTCCTAGTGTAAAATTTATCTACTGTTTCAGTTTTGCAGTATCTGATTTAAAGTTCCTGTAGTTTTCTCTATGACCTCGTTATCGCCAGGATTTCTGTATTAAATTTGCAGAGCCACTGCTCCTAAGTTTCTCTAAATATTACCGATTTTGTCCCTGTTACAACTTCAGCCATTCCCTTACCCACATTTGGTTCCACTTGTGCATCATCAGCAAATTTAATTCCTCTACTTCATGACCTGTCTTCCAGTTATTAACATATAAAGCATGCATGTGTTGGGGGAGTCTTGATCATCCCTGTAGCATCGATCCGTCCGCTCTGTGAATCTCAAATTGCTTCTATGCCAGCTACCTTTTTCATATCAAACTAGGAGACTTTGGGGTGGAAGTTGTCTGAAATTTTTCTTTTAAAAGGCTCAGTTCCTTCTTAAATAAGGTGTATGGTTTTGTAACTTTTTTTTTTGTCTCAGATGAAGATCCTGAGAACATTAGTTCAGTTGCATAATACTCTTGTGAAGTAAATAAAATATTATCTTTGCATATAGGAAAAGCTGAGGAGAAGCAGCTAAGACTTTCCAGGATAATGGTGGAAATCTGTGTGCATCTAGGATTTGAGCTATGCTGCTTGAATCTTCATTCAGATCACATTGTCTCCTTAATTATAATACCAGCTAATCATAGATATCCAGTATATCAGCCCAGCAGGACTAAATTAAAGAGAGAACAGTAAACTACTGTAGCTTTCCAGAAGTATCTACTTCTAATATATTAGGTTCATCAAGGCTTTTGAGATGCATTTGTTTTCACTAAATTTGTGTTTTTAGGAGCTGCATGATATTACCTTATAGTAATGAGAATCATAATTAACATCTTTTTGTTAATTAAATCACACAAGTGTACTTCAGGTAGGCAGTTAAGGCACTTTTTCTAGTGCCAAAACATCCCTTGGTGCTGCTTAGGAGGACCTCACAGGTAGCAGAAGGTGTTGTTTAGGGACTGGGTGCAGCCTGTTATAGGTTGACTCAATTTTTTTTCTTAGGTAGAATGATGTAAATTGGGATGACTATTTGAAGGGACGTTGCAGTGTCATTAGAATGCTCTGGAAAAAAGTCAGATTTATTTCATGTCTGAAGTTTGATTGTGAGATTTCCTTAGTGAATTTCTGTCTCCTTGCAGCCAATGGTAAAACTTCCTCTGCCTTCAAATGCCGCATCATTTCACCTCATATCTATTTATCTGAGAACATCCAGAATGTTTTCAGTCATCACCATCATTGCTAAAACATTCGTATAGTGCCAGTGGGATCAATTTACTGACCATCTTAAGGGAATTGTATTTTGTCAATCTGTGATATTATTTAATGCCATAAAACAATCCTTATTATAGATTCTCCTCTGTTTTCTATCTGAAAAAATATTACTACTGCTATTTCTTTCAGCACCCTTAAACCTCTATATCCCATTAAGTCTTTGATCACTTGGATAGAAGAATACCTTTTTGACAGCATTTTTCTTTCAAGGCCATATTCTTTCTCTGTCTATGCTATCACATATGTTTAGGAAAACTTCTGTTGCCTGTTGAGTAGAAAGGAGATTATTTTTTTTTTTTTTGAAACCTTAAATGTACCTCCATTTACTTGATATTATGCTACTCAACTTCAGGACTGATTGTTCAGCTTTCTGCTTGTTTTTATATATAATAGAAAGCAGGTATTTTCCCTGATATACCAAGGATCCTCAGAAGGATTGTAAGAGTGAAGGACCTACCACCTACCCAGGCAGCTTAACAAGCTTATTTTTAACATGACAGAAACAATATCCAGTGCTGAAAGAATGCAGTAATACGTAGGACAGAATTTAAGGTAGCAAAGCCTCAAGAGAAATACAGGGAGAGTCAGCACTATGCAGAAATGCAGACTGTGGAGACCCCCAGCAAATTCTTCACTGCGCGTACCAATGCAATCCTGAGTTGGTAGAGAAATACACTCTGCTGCTCTTTCTTTATTTTTTATTTCTGTATTTTTGAGTTAGCAATCTTCATACTAAAATATTGTCGATATTTTTTTAACTTTGTCACTTGCAAATATAGGTAAGTCTGTAATAAAGTGGAGATCAAAACTGTAGCTAAAGACTTCCCAATCTGATAGCCAATCATACAAAGTCTGCTGCATAAAATATGATGCTTAAAACCTCATGACACATATGGAGGAAAACTAGCTTTGATTTTTCTGTGTTGAATCACCACTGCAATTATACTGGAGTCTTAGGTGACCACATCAGCTCAAGCTCTGCGATGCCATGGTATGTTAAATGAAGAAGAGAGAAAATGGCAGTTTTGATTGACAATGCATTTTTTTTCATGATTTTTCCTAGAAAGTAAGTCTTTAATACCTATTACCTTCAGCCAGTGAGAAGAAATGTACAGGAATCATATTCCAGCTACAAAAGTCTATAGGATAATGTAAAGAACTTAAAGAAATTATTCTGTGATGTTTTAGGATTCTCTACCTATTCCCACTGCAGTAGTGTGGTTTTTTTTCCTTGTGGCTGTACCAATTTGTGCAAACAATTTGTAAACAGGGAAATAGCAAAATTCATCAAATAAATTATTCACAAAGGAATTTTCAGTCAGCTCCAGTATTTCCTTTAAACAAAACTAAGAGCTGTCAAGTCATATGTCTTGTTATAAGAATTGAAACACTGTTTTATTTAAAAGAGCTCTTTATGACAGACAAAAGGAAAACAATGCATATGACAGAACTGCCGAGTACGGTGTTTGTCAGCTGGTTTGGGGTATCAACTTTTAGAAAAGCAGAGCAATACACAAAAAATACACCATTAGAGGATTCAGATTCTAATGTCCTTTTCATGCCTTTTGAGAATATGTAGTCACGTAAAATTTTCAGACGTGACTAGATGAGTTAGAAACGTGTTTCTTTGAGCAGTGAGGTCCTTAAATAGCTTTGGTGCATTTGAAAATAATGTTCTCAATGGCTAGGTAACAGTCCTGCAATGTAAAGAAATAACTAACATGTCTTTCTGGATGGGTTTTCTCTATCTATAATCCCATAATCTATAGAAAAAGAAGAATATTGTTCACTTAAGGCTTGATCCAAACTCCTTTGAAGTCGATGAGATTTTTTGCATGGGCTTCAACAGACTGCAGTTCATAATTATTTTGGTTTATAACTCTTTACAAAATGTGTCTTATTTTCAAAAATATTTTTAATGACTTACTGTAAATTGTATTTCTACTAGTATTCCCAAACTCGTTTGTATGGTGATTGCCTGTCTGAGGATACTTTGGTACTTGGAAGAAAAGTCAAATATTCTTGCTATCCCTATAAACATCTAATAGATTATGATTACTGATAAAAGGTTTATTTAATTAAGCCTTTAATTAATTTGCGTCTTTCCTTACAATTAGCTTATCCTGCTTCTTGACTTAGAGCTTTTAGGACGCAATCATGAGCCATTCTTGGACTTCTCCAAAAAGAATTGTTGCCTGAAAATCAAAATACGAGGGGGAAAGCACATCAGAGGCACATTGCAAATTACTTATGGATATCTTCATGCTTTCTGTCATCGAGGCAGATGAAGCAAGACTTTCTCTTGCATGGACTTTTTGACCTATTTTTGGCTAACAGTAACTCCTTAGCTGTTATTGGCTCATGGAGGGGAAAATACTGAAGTAATTTACTGACTTGTCATTTTGCCTGAGGGTTACTTCAGTGTAATCACTCGATAACCTGTTTTGTTTGTTACCTCTAGCATATTCTGAAGTATTTTCCCCTTTTGCACCATTACTCGCACATCAAATTTTTATATGCAGTGCAGTATTGGAGCAGGCTACGGTCTGTGAAGACATGCTTTGCAGTATATTGTGAATAATTGACTGGTATAGGTCATGAACACTCATAAAAACATTAAAGAAAGAGGTAAATATATTGTAAAATTAGCAGAAACGTATGTGCCGTGATGCTGAAGATGTAGGTTGACGTAGTATTTCTCTAAATTTTTTGGCTTACCAGTCATGTGTATGTTAAATGAAAAAAAAAAAAATCTGAAATCAGAATTTTAATACCACCCAACCTAGTCAGTACAAGTCAAACATTTACATCTCTAAAAACAAGAACCTCTGATATTTGTCTGGTAGTGCCATGTAAAACTGGATTCCGTGCATTTGCTGATGTTCCTTTTTTTTTCTAAGCAAGTCAATTTATTAAATAATTCCTCAATAAATAGTATTGTCATTTTTTTTATAGTGCATTAAGAGTTATAAAAGAAGAATTTTAGTACTTTTGGTATAAGGGAATAAGCTGGGGGAATGAAATTTCTCTACCTACTGCTATAATGGAAAAACACTCATCGAAACAACTTTAAGACTGACCAGATGATATATAGAGCTAACTGGAGTATATATATTTGTTTTAGCTTTCCCTACCAGGTTTCAATATCAAATTTCAATATCAAACATTTTTCTCCAAAGTGGAAGCACAGTGCAGATGAAGTTCCCTATAGTGCTACACAGTGTTTTTATTCAAAGAGTTCTGAGGTAAAAACTTTTTTTTCAGAAAAGAAACTTAATGAAAACTTTAAAAACAGATGTCTAGAAATTCAGAGTAGTAAAGTGTTTTAATAAAAATGATAGATTAAGAGGTAAATAGTCCTTTTATTGTCTTGTAAAATGACAATATAATAAAGTGAGAGTATTTTTATGGTCTTTTAGTTCTTTAAAAGCATAGGATATTTGATTATGGAATTATGACTCCTTGATTATGGAATTTTGATTAGTCTATTACTTTGAAAATAATCAGCTTAGCTATTGTAACATGATGCAGAGTCCTCCAAATTATAAAGCTCAGTTCCACTCCTTTCTTGAGAATATATGGCATCACACCTGCTACAGTGAAACACATTTGCTTTCTCTCATTTGCTATCACGCTAATGGGTGGGCTTCTCAAGTTGAAACTTGTTTGCTAACAGTACGTGGTGAGATGAAGCCATTCGGTGGAGGAGAAACACCAGGTTTTATTGATCCTGCCGAGTTCCGACATGTCAGATGCTGAGGGTAAACCAAGAGCAAGATCATGAATAGCAAACAGTAGAAACAGCCAATGGCATGTTTACATTATTTCGTTTTGGTGGCTAATTCAAGCTTCATCCCTCCAGTTATTTACAGTCTTTTTGCTTTTTATTCTTTTCTGTTATGTGCATTCTTATTGGCAAATAATTAACAGATGTATCTCTACAGCCTGTTACTATCTGCATTCACATATGTCTTTATTAAATAGCCGGTCACCTCAAAAGGTCGTGTCAAACAGAATTCCAAATAATCTATTTCTGCTTTTATGGAAAAAAAGGTCCTATCAAGTTTGGAGTTTTAAGCTGTTTTATTCAATAGTTTTGCTGTGCAGACTTTTAAATCTTTTATTTCTTTAATCTTTACTGTAGTATAACTCAGTCTTCCTGATAACCTTATCTTCCATCACAGTGGGCCTATGGGAATGTATCACTGAGATGAAAATTAGCTGCTTCAGTAAGTTTAGACAACTCTTCTCTGATATATTTCTATTCAGATGTAATTGACAGTGAAAGAGTAATATATGTACAGAAAGAACTGGTGGAATATGCTTTTTGTTTTGCAGTTGGACCCCTCACTTCCTTTCTTGGTTTTGTGTAAATATATTAGCTTATAATTAACTTGGCACATAGATCTGACATAAATTGTTTGTAGGTAAATGATTAGTCTAATGTTTTCTGTTGTACAGATCAACAATTTATTCTTTTGGAGTCTATTCCAGGTGTCCAAACGTCCAAAGAAACACCACCCTTTATTTCCCTACTTGTTGGGTAATTCCTATTTACAATAGTCCTAGATTTTTATTTAGGTTACTGCCCAGCTGTAGTAGTTATGGTCATGGAGGTTTAGGTTTCTAGGAATTTCTTCATTACAAATTTCTACAAAACTAGTATTAGTAAAACAAATAAATATATATTTGCTTGCTGTAAGTCACTACAGCACTAGGAAAGCAAGCGTAGATATATATTACACCGGTAAAGCAAATGTATGCACTTTATAAGTTATTACAGAACTCCAGCT
The DNA here is from genome assembly GCA_013400135.1 of Rhinoptilus africanus. Classification (NCBI taxonomy): domain Eukaryota; kingdom Metazoa; phylum Chordata; class Aves; order Charadriiformes; family Glareolidae; genus Rhinoptilus; species Rhinoptilus africanus. The sequence continues at coordinate 245,347 of VXBO01004064.1, forward strand.
AGTGAAAGACATATATACTATATACTTATCAACCCTTCCTGTGCACGCACCCAGAGATGTATTATGCGAGGTGTTAGTGGTATGACATTTACTAAACCACTACCAGGAGTGGGGCTAACTGATGGTGGAGAAAGTCCCACTTCAAAGGGCCGGATTGGGCCAGGGTTGGGCGTGTGCAGAGAGCTCCTGCGTGGAGACTCTGGGGGACTCTGTGTGGAGTCTCATTTTCAGCAGGTAGGAAGTTACTATTTATGCCTTTTTGGTAAAGATACATGAGGGGGCATTAGGACATCAGTTCCTGGAGTAGTTTTTGCTGGCTTCTGTCTTTGTGGAAAGTCCATTTGAGATCACAGTTTCTTTGTTCTCACCCAACAAGGTTTCGTTGTCCTGCCAACTACTCCCCATCAAGGAAGGAAGCTTACCAGGGGTGTCTTGGGACTGCAGCTAAGGAGATATTCTTCTTTGTCAGCACGCTTACCGACTTGCCTTTATGGTGGCTCAATCAGCAGCCAAACTCAATGAAAACAGTAGACATTCAGAACGTGACATCTTGTGATCAGTCAACTTCCATAGGAGTTTTGCTTGAGAAGGTCATGGAGTTGATTAAAAATTCAGTTGACAAATTAATTGAATTTTTCAAAATTTTTTTTTTTTTTTTAACCCTACAGTTCTAGGCATTGGTTGACTATATTGTTTAGAGGCTTGAAATTTTCAGTCCTGCTTTAAATTTCTTTGTGAAGGGCCTGGCCCAGCAAGATAAGATGGGGACAGAATGTGACCTGATCCTGTAGCTGGTGTAGTATCAAATACTTCAGACATTTCAGTTGCAGGATTATGTTTGAATTAGGGCCCATGATACTTTGATAGTGGTTGAACAACTTTGACAATACTTAAGAAGTTTTAAATTAGATTAAAAATTGTTACTTATGGAAACGAGTTCATTAACGGTATATATTTGGTCAAATGGTTGATAGAACATGGAGGAAGAGAAGACAAGTGTATGATAGTTTAGTGCTCCTGTATGGAAAGGAGTTATGCTATGTGTAAGAAAGATGTTACTGGTTTGACAGGCACATGACAGCAGTTCAGGGCTCTAGCCCCAGCCCCTGCCCTGGATCAATGCCCCTGGGAACAGAGCTTAAAAAAAATAAAAAGGAGATTTGACTGCCTGAGTGCAGAGTGGGCCACTAAAGCAGAGGTGAGGTAAAGAGTTAATGGCAGGTCACAAAGCATGTTAGCGGGCACAGAAACTGTAAGTAAACACCAAATGAGCCACTCATGATCTATTGCCCATGCAACTAATTTGTTTTTCCAGAGGCAGAGTGAGGGTGTTTGCAGCCCGTGTAAAGCTGTGCCTCTTGTCAGGATGAGGCATGGAGCATGCTTTGCTCTACTGTCTTTAGTGATAGAACAATGTTTTAAAATTGCTGGCAGGCTTTTTTAAATGTGAAATGGTAAGCTAGATAAACCTCCAAAAAGGGATGATATCTGTTAGGTATGTAGTAAAAAGGGGATAGAATAATAGGAAGTAATGAGTCCTGGCAGGCATCCTTCTCTGTTTGCAAGAGCTGAATCAAGGCTGGCGCCGATGGAGTTGTTGCATGATGAAATGGAGCTCGGGATCTCACGAACGAAGAAGTATTTCCTTATCAAGTGTACTTTTCACTCTAAAACTAAAAAGCATGATATCTTTTGCTGTATTCTAGCTTTGCAGTTCCTCAGTAGCTCTTCTGCCTTCAGTTCAACTAAGCAATTAAACCTAGTTTTGACACAGCAAGGTCCTTAATCAAAGCCTCTGTATGCATTTTACAGCTGCAGATTAGTCGTCTTTCATGTATTCTCTTTGAGAATTTGGGTTTTTTTTGCTTATCAGCTTTGGATCTTTCTATTCTGAAAAGACTTCTTTCGATTTTTCCAGTTGGACATATCCATGCATTCAGGGGCACCAGAGAATTTTAAAGTGTGGCTGAAAGAAGTATGAAATTTGCATCTACTCTTTTTTAAAAGGAAGGGAGGGATTGTCAAAAAGATATTTAAAGAGATTCTGTTTTGACAAAATCCTAAATAGTTTTATGAGGACAGAGACATTTCTACTACAGTGTGATTAATTAACAAGGAAAAAATCATTCAGAAAATATAGCTTTGGAAATTAGTTTTATCCTACTTCTGGTTACTTTTGCTTCTGTGCCAGGAAAAGAGATGGTATTTCATTATGCTGTCTCTCTTACTTCCAGTTTTGTTTTGTGTTTTCTCTTTTTGCATTCTACCCCGCTGTTTCTCCCACTTTAAACTTTTAGAATGTAGTATTTTTTCTATTAGGAAAATTGTACCTTGATAGCAGAAGCTGACATTCATATAGCTCTACTGTACTATTTGTGGCATGTAACACAACTCCTGGCTTTCCTTTTTATATGTTTAACTTGCCCATAGCTAGGAATAACTGTCTTTGAAATTTTGTAAATACCAAAAGTTAGTCTGACTGAAGTACCATTATCCTTTCCAGGGAATTCATATTTTCGTAGTTACTTTATTCCTTATTCTTTGGGAAGAAAGCTCTAAACCCCAGTAAAAATGATTGCTGGGTAAAAAGTATGAATTTCTGTGCTTCAAAATCCAGCTTTATTGTATACATTAACGCCTGAATGTATCTGCTTGAAACAGAAAGATGTGTATCTGCCACCCTAACCTCGCCTGTCATCCTAAGAAACAAAACTGGCTAGGATTCATTGAGAGTAGTAAAGAAAAATGTTCTTTGTTTCATTCTAGGGGCATACCGGTGTCATATGTTATGAAAGGATGCTAGCGATGAAAAATTGATAGTGTTCTGAATTAATTGCGGAAACTGTCCATTCAAAAACACTGCTAGAATGCAAGTACATTCAAATGAATATATAAATTATTCCTTCATCTGATTTATTGGTTTCCTTTTTTTTTTACTTACCCTAATACATCATCCCTAATTAAAAGGCATAAAACCGTTCTTTTTTTTTTTTAAGTTGTACACAAAAAATATATAGAAACATCATTAGTGAAATGTTCCATTTTTATGGACTTCTCTGTCGGTTGCGTTCCCTCAGCTGATCACAAAAGCATTCACAGATGCAAGACGTAACTGTTATATCTAAATCCCCTGCTAATGGTTCTTATGTTTTTCTGTAGCACCCATTACCATGACACGTAAGTCCTGAATCCAGGCTTCCTAAGAACACCATATTGAGTTTGATGGCTGCTAAGATCCTGACAGGAGACATTTAATGGCTTTCGTACCATACCTACTTTACTACATAAAAATGTTTAATTATATAGAAATATTGCTTTTGGTTGTTCTGATCTTAATGGTGCACATCTGTGGAGGCAGATGATACCTGGGAAAACAAAGCTGGCACGCTTACTCTGGCAAGAGAAGATCCTCTCGTATCTGATTCTGCAGAGCAGGTTAAGGACTTGCTGTTTCTGCTGTAAGGAACTCTGCGCTTATCTGAAAGCCCAGGGTTAGAAGAAATATTATTTACAAAGCTTTTTTTTCTTTTTTTTTTTTCTCTTAACAGAAATATCACTGAGCAATAGACCAGTTTGTCTTATACTTATAGGTGGCATTAAAAGAAAACCAAGCGAAATGGATAATCTGTAGAGGTAAAAGAAAGCCTCATTGAAGTGTATGAGGGATATTGCGAGTAGAATACAATGGAAAAAAAGCCTGTGGGTGTGGAGTGGTCCTTTTAGTTTAATGCATTTTTGGCACAGACTTTCATTTTAGTTTTTTTTTTTTTTTTTTGAAATGGGATCTAAATAGTTTTTCATGAAGTTTTTATTTTCCTTTATGGGTGACTCAGACACACTGAAGTGCTCAATTCTGATGACTGCCTTATTAGAAAATGCAGCTATCTCAAAAAATTGTTTGTGGTCACATATATTACTATTCATGGTTTTTGGAGGCTTTAGATATTTTTCCAAAACACAGAGGTTTCATAGTACCAAACTATAGCAGTATTGCTGCTAGCCATACTTCCGTGTCTTCTCACAGTTGCTTCAGCTGAGAGGTGCGCTCTTACTGCCTTGAAAGCTTTGTAAGAATCTTCATTTTCTTTAAATTTCAAAAGCATCTTTAGCCCATTAAAAAGGTGTCAGATTCAGAGCTTCTAGAGGTAAGAGCTCTACTTCCTGTTGAGCTATATATATATAAAAAAATATATGTCTCGGTTCATAGGCAGCACATCCTAAATCCTGCTTTACATTTCTGTGGTTTTTTTAGTTTGTGTTATTTGGCAGCTAACTGAGTAACTGTTACGCGGGTGTGCAGGGGGGGTTTGTGGAGAGTTAGCAATCTGCAATCAATAGTCCTTCACGATGATTTGCAGGAATTACTGTTCTCTGATTTTATTTTTTCTTACTTTTGAGATGTTGATACCTATGTGATCTTTCAGTCTGTTAGAGAACTCAAGAGGAAAAAACAGTTGAAGTGAGAAACAGAGAATTCTTCTCAGTTTATCTCCAAGTTTTCCATTTGCTATATTGTTGCTTTTTGTAATTTCATCAACCACCTGACAATTCACCCTCCCATTGCCTTTCAGGGCCTGTCATTGCTAAGGGTCAGCTAAATAATTCATGAAGATCAGTCAGCAGACAGCTGCTGCTGTTTTTTAATTGTTCATATATATGCCTTGCAATATTAGTTTACAGACAGTGTTTACAGTTTTTGTTTGTTCTTTTAAAAACAACAGAGTTCTGCATGGAAATGTAGTCTGAAAGAAAAGTGCTTGCTCTAACGGAAGTTTTTCTAAATCACCTTTTACTTTTGCAGTTGTGCATACTGGTACTAAGCAATATAAATCCCTGCTGCTTGTGTGAGCAAGTGGAGAATTTTCATTTTCTAGAACTTGCACAAAGAAAATGGCTGAACTGTCTGCAAAGCAAATGAAAATCAATGTTGCAATCTTTTTTAATTGTTGATACATTTCTATCTGGTTTTGAGACTTTGAAGGAAGTGTTATTCTAAAAGATGCAAAAATATTCTGGCATAATCACTCATGTTTGTGTTGCTTTTTAAAATAAAGCATGCAGCTTTTCACACTGCAAATGAATCTTTCTTTAAATAGCTTAAAAGGAAGCTTTTGACACTTTAGAATCTCCTACGGCTTTTTACATTGCCTTGAATGAAAAGGAGCATGTTTCTTTTACAATATTAGGCCTTTTACTAGCAGGGGAAAATATCCTGTAAGAAATATGCAGTGTTATAAATAAGGCACTCCAGGTTTTGTGAAATCACTTCTTTTTTACTCCAAACGCAAGCACTACTTTACCAAATAATTCTGTCAAGGATTATCTGTGTTTATCATCACCTAGCTCTTCATACAAGTGGAACTGAAGTCCTAGATACTTGCCATGAGCCCGTAACATGATTTGTGCTTGTGGATACCACCCTTAAAGAAGCCCAGATTGTCACTAGCTTGGTTAAGGACTAGTTTGGAGTGTGGGGGGCTCCTGGGCTATCTACAGATCCCTCTGTGCTGCTACTCCTTTCAAGAACTGTTTGTCATGTCAGCGTTCCCCATCAGCAGTACAAACCCAGCGTCAGTTTTCCCAGTATGGCTGGACAACATCTGACATCTCAAACGTCCGAAGTACTGTGACGGTTTCACACCAGTTCCAGATTCCAGGTGGCAAATGATACAGCCTTGGTTTCACTGACACCCTAAAGAATCTCGATGAAGCTGTCAGAAGTGAATGAGCTGGTTTCTCCCTCCCTTCCTTTCTAAAAATTTCTTATGCTTACTGACCTTGTACAATCCTGTCGTCTTTCAGTTTCCTTATGAATACTCTGGGATAAATGGGAGAAGTGGTTGGGTTTTTTCTTTCCTTTTTCTTTCCATAACAGCAATTCTTTGACTTGAGGAAGTGAAGCTCAAACTTATTTTATGCATTCCTTTCATCATCTGTGTAACACTAGTCATTTTAAATATGCTGGATTTACATCTCATGTAAATGCATAAAAATAGGAGACTAAATCTAAAGCTAGAGATAGGCATTCTATTTCTTACAAATCAAACTCCAGAATTTTTTCAAAAGGGTTAGACGGAAAGTAACAGTGACATTCTAATCTTAGTAATTTAAGAAGTTATCTTTTCCCCACCCTCTGTCGCAGTAAGCACCTCACTGACTCTCCGGATGTGATTACGCTCAGAGGCAGAGCACTGGCATTGGGACTGCGGCCACCCGACCTCTTCTCCAGTGAGAGGAATGTCACTAGAAATGATGCAAAGCTTACGAATTGCTCCGAATGAGGAGAGAAAGGGGAATGAACCATTTAAAATATCTTTGCTTAAGGCCTGATCTAAGCCCCCAAACTGTGTATGAGGGGGAAAGACTCTACTTAGGAATCTGTTCATGATAAGCCCCCGCTCCCTTTGGTGCCAAATACGAGTCGCTGTGTTCGGTGGCCTTGGGATCAGGCCCTAAATCCCAGAGCAAAGGAACTGCAATTTGACTGCTCATATTAAAAAGGATAATTCCCTTTCATTAACGTTATATTCTTTAGCTGGCATCACTGATAGGTACGAGCTGCTCACGGGTCATAAAGCAGCTATAAACCGGGTGAAGTTGGGTTTATGGCTGCAGAGCATCGGCAGGATAACACAGAGCACCCAGCTAGATGTGACCTGGTGTTGATTGTGACACAGCATTAATTCAAGATGTTTATGCTTGTTCTTTTCGTAGACATATAATATCCAGCCTAATACTTTTTGGGAAACTTGCAAAGATGGTAAAAAGATGGTTTAAACCTTGTATAGTGCCTGTTGTATTTGAGATAATTATGGCACAGTTATAGCTTGACTTGGTGCAAGCAGCAGTTTTAGGAACAAAAAGCAACAATGATGGAAATTCAAATTTGGATCAAATACCAACACTCCAACTCCCTGTTGTAATCGATGGCCAGTTCTTCAAACAGTTGGTTTTTTGCTTAAGGATTTACATGTGGCAGATGCATTTTCTGTGTCCAGCCAGAAACAGATATTTTTGGTTTAGCCTTAAATTGAGAAAGACAACATCCTTTCTTCCCTGAAGTTTCTTCATTTTTCAGAACTGGTGTGCTAATTTCTGGAAAGCTTCCTGTTGGGTTATGGAGCTCTTTCTACTGGGAGATAAGACAAGACTGTATAAAACTGCTTCAAAACTTTCTGCAGCCAACGTTATTTGTAATCCAGGAATTAGGGATATATTAGCAAGCAGTACATATGTCTCACCTAGGATGTGGATGTGTAGGAAAAAAATATTTCAGAGATTTAAAATCATCTTTGCTTGTTATTTATGCTTTTCTTCGGGCTATCCCATTTTCTGTTCTGTGATCAAGGTGTAGCCTTCATGGGTGAAATAACAGGCTTCTCTCTAGATTAAATACTTACATTTATATTGTCCATAAAATGAAGGAGGATGTTGTGTTGCTGACTTAAGTCTTGAATGCACAGAAAACTCTTCTAATTATGAAGATGCTGGAGTCCTGGTGTGGAACTTGTTTCTCTAGAAATCAAAATAAAAGCTTATTGGAAGGAACAGCTTGTTCTTGCTGAGAGAGAAATCGGTTCTTGGTTTTGGCCTAATATATTGGCAGATGAGAAAGAGGCAGGAACAGCGTGAAGCAGGGAAAGTATGTTGTTCGTATATGATGTATTACAAACAACTAGGCTTTGCAAGATTTCCTTCTCACTTTTAACACTCATGTCTATTTATTTTGGCCCTCTAAAGTTAGTAAATATATTGACTAACATGGTATGTACAAAGAGACATCAAGTAGCTTAATTTTCTGGTGTCTGTGGTTAAGAGTTAAAAGCATATTTTGCAGCCCCCTGAGAAGTCACTTTGTAATGTGATACTGCAGGAACATAAGATCAGCAGGTATTTGTGCAACTTATTTTGGTAAAGAAATAGAACAGAGAATGCAAACTGTCTGTAGAGCACATCCTACTGGGTTTAAAACACAGAATTTGCAGGGACAGAAAATATGGGCTGGGTAGCATCCCAGTGGATGATAACATGGGAACTATTTGGGGACTGAGGTGATAAAGTCATGCATATTCTCCTACCTCGCCACAGATGATGTTAACACCGTACAGATTTTACAATGTTGGTAATATTTGTAATAACTTCTCTCATGCAGAACAATCTTTTATTAGCAACAAGCCTAATTCTTCTCACCTTTCTCAAACAACGGTCCCATTAATTTATTGTGGAATGCGGAATTGTATCTCCTATGCCATATTTAAGAATTGCTGCCTTTTGAGGTAACTCTGCCTCTAACTTAGCAAGGTCCATGTTTGGGGTCAAAACGCAAAAAAAAATGCAAAGCAAGAGGGACTGAACACTTAAATAGGAAATATAAATGCTGAAGGACTCTGTCCTCCTCTGTAAAGAATTCTTCCTACAGCTCTTCTAAAGATTTCCACATTGTAGGAATGGATTTCAAGACAAAGGTCAGGGAGGACTCCAGTTGTGTGGAACAGATGTTTCTTTGTGATTCAGGTTCTGCTTCAGGTGACCCTTGAAACAAAAGATGGTGTCCCCATGTGAAATCTGGCAGGTAAGGCAGGAGGAGGAGAATTTCTGTGGCATTTGGTACTACAAGAATAATTCCTATCATTTAGAACAATGTTATGATGTACCTTAATAATTGCTGAGGGACCTATCTCACACTTCATATGAAACATTGCGTGTTAACAACAGACTTAAGTAGATAATTTTTTTCACAGAGAAACTTACTTCTGCCTTGGGAATAAGGAAAAGATTTTCTTCTGAATGCAGTTGGTACAAATGTTTGTATCCTGAGTTTTCTTCCTGGAAATGTGTGTACAGCTGGGAAAGTTTGTTTGCGATGTGAAACATGGCCCTGCTATGTGTCTGAAATTCTGTGCGTTGTTTAAAACCTCTGCAACTTGTGACTTTTATCTAGAAGTTGCACACCTTCTTGGGGATAAAGAAGCAAATAGCTTCCTTTTGTGCAGAACATATCCCTTTTATATTAGATTCCATCATACGCTGAAAACTTCAGGCTTGCTTCAGAGGAGCAGTCTTGCAAGGAATAGAAACCATCCAAAAGAGACAGATAGCCTGTTCTGATTTCAGTAAAATATTAAGTAAAAAAGTTTAAATGTAATTCTGTTATAAAGTGCTTAATCTGTTTTATTGCAAGTTTCATTTGATTATTGTTTAAACCTTAGTATGTAGGTTTATATATATTTTCTGTCCCAATTTTCACAGAAACAGATGGCATATGTCTGACAATCGATCTGTCCTGAAGTGGCAGAGTAAACCACTTTTATTATAGCGAAAATTATTTAGAAAACTCCTGAGCTCACCCTTTTGTGTACAAAATTGACTCTTGGTGCAAAGCAAGTTTTATCGCTGCTTAAACTAGTATTGATCAAACTATCAAAAATTGTGTTACTGTTTCAGCAGTTGTTCTGGAAGTACCTACAAGAATAAGGTTTTCTGTCTAAATTCTGAAATCAATCCTGATGCTGTGAAATATCTTTTTTTTTTTTTTTAAACTAATTGTAAACTTGGTTACTCTCCTGACCTTCTATAAGGTAAAAGGATAATTAGAAATAGTGTTGTCCTTTTTTTAATTTCGTCTTCTGAAAATAATGAATTTAAATGTTAAAAGCTTTTCTGCACATCTCCAGGCCAGTTTCAATTGTGGAATCAAAGGTACCGCTTAAAACTCTAGTTATTAAGGAAATCCTTAAGAGTAAATTAAGGGATTACTTAATTTAGAACTTTCAGTAAAATATTCTGTGTAAAATCTAGATGTAGACAAATTGCACGTTTTGGAAATGTAATAGAACCAATGAAAAAATAAGAATATATCAAATATGACATAGCTTTAAAAACCAGAATTATTTTAATCTACCTTCAGGTCACAGAAAAAGGAACAATGTATTCCCATTTCAGGAAATTATGTTAAAAACAGGTTTTTATTTTTTGCATTACCCTTAATGACTTTCTGTCTCCACGTGTAGATAAACACTCCCTCCAGGACTTGAACTTCCATTCCCCAAATTAATTCATTTGCTAGGAAAACTTGAACTACATTGATATTTGGTGAGGTTTTGGGCCCTAAATATGTTAATTGATTTTGAAAACTGCACTTTGGCCTCTAGCCTTCTTAAACCAGGAACAAGAACCTCTTCCAGACAAAGGTGTGCTGCCCAAAAGCAAAAGCTACTGCACATAGCTTCTTTTGCATTCTCCATCCTTCCTGGTTTGCTAGGCTTTTAAGTCTATCACATGCATAAATATAGTGGTAAAACCACTTTGGCATTAAAAAAAAAAACAACAAAAAAAAAACAAACCAAAACGCAGTCTCAAACTGGAACAATATGTGACCTCAAAAACCTAGGAGTTTGCCATTTGGTCCTGATTAACGCCAATAGGCGATTAGCAGAATGACCCTGGGACTGTAGGGGGAAGCATTTATTCCTAACACAGACCCTGACTCTGAATACGTTATCCATGTCAGTGAATGCTTTTTGCAAGATGTGTTGATTTTAGTAGAATTATCTTTCTGGGTTTATCATCAATTAGGCTCACAATCTAGCATGAAAGTAGTAAATGAGGAAAATACGTAATATATTGATCTGTATCCTGTCTGGAAAACCTTGAAGCAGCTTACATATTTTCTAGTACAATGGAAATGATTAAACCATGACACGTGAGAAACTAAAGCTCTGGCTTTTTGGAGGGAGAAATCTCACTGCTGAGAAGTATATATGGTTTTAGTAGAGATTTGGAGAGCTTTTGGGCTTGAATCTCTGAGGTAAGCTCCAGCAAGGCTGATTTCCAACAGAAAAAGCAGTCAGGGAAGAAGAGACATATTAATTACAGGTAAAATCTCTGGAGAACTGTTCTCCAAATCGAGATACAGCAAGGTAAGAAAAAGAAGTGAATGTCCTGATTTACACTACTTCAGGTTGTAAGGCTGATTTATTATATTAATATCATCAGGCAGCTTGAAAAGGCAGTGATTTAAATACACTCAGAGCATTGCCATCCGGATTTGTTCTAAATGACGCCTGGATATTGGCATTGTTATCCTTAAGGAATAGGTTCATACAACGCTACCATGAAAGGAAACGAGCACATCTAGCCTGTTGCACCTTCTTTGGTAACCTTTAAAGTACAATGTTTCTGACTGAATAATGATTTTCTACACATAAATTTTATAATACTTTGATATATTCTTCCTTAAAGTACTCATTTCTCATGGCATTTATTGCAATTGTGTAAGTCTGTGTAAACAAAAAGGTACCTAGATTAGTAGATTGATATTTAGTGATTTTTCCATGCAGTTTGTTTTTCTGTAATTATTGCTCCTCTGTTTTATTTGCAAGGCGATTGGGGTGGAAATGGAGGAGACTGAAAGTCCAGCAGTGGTTTTCTAAAGGAATGTTAATGACTGCTGTGTCCAGAGAAACACCCTATCCTGCTGCCCACTGGTCACGTACAAGCACCAGTTGCGCTAATATTCTTTCAAAAAACGGGGACCTGGTCTGATGGACCCTTATGGTGCTGTGCTTTCTTTGGGAGGAGGCTGAGTCACAGTGGCAAACCCTGAGCTCTTCCATCTGTTTTCAAAAAAAAATGCATCTTAGGATTGGTAAAATTTTATGATGCAAGAACTGTAGATAATTACTGTATAAATATTGGCATAAATTAACCAGCGCAATTTTAGCACTTGATTAATGGAGTGAGTAAGCTACTGGGATGTGTTAATGTTCACAGATGTAGACCTTGAAACAGGAAATGAAAAATATATATTATCCAAATAAAATTAGTGAGAGAATTCACGTAAGAGAATTGTGTAAAAGCTGTGGGGAGCTCATGCAGCCTGCATGAGAATTCCCTTTTATCCCTCAAAGCAAATGCAGACACCCAGCTTCTCACATGTAAACGGCTAAGTAGGGAATTATGCCAAATAGTGCCAGATGGAGATCTGCCCCGGAATTTTAGTTCAAGGAACAAATAACTGAACTAAAAAAAACACGCTTATTGTTCAAGGGAAATGCCTGTGGTTAATGTACCAGACACAACTTTCACCCTCATGTAAAACTTGATGCAAAAGTCGTGACAGAAGAACCCGTGGTAGGTCACTGTGTGTGTCATTATACACAGAGGGTTTGTTCCACTAAATTTATGTCCAAATGACTCGAAAAACAACACTCTCTTGTCCATCTCTGCGTCTTTTCCCAGATAGGTCTGTAAACTCCTGATTTAGTAAGGGAAACATGCAAATGTTGAGGGGAACAAATGTGCTCTCTGTTTATTTTCTGTACTAAATTGAATTTGCTGAAGATTTAACAGAGCAAAGCAGCACCTGCTAGTCTAATATTACATTAATATCAGGCATGCGGAGTTGGGGCCTGACTTAATGACTAGGTTGCTGTTTGCCTGGGCTCAGTAATTGAGATGCAATAGTTTTACTCTGCGCTTTGCTAGGGGAGCACTATGTTTTGTTAATCACTACCTCATTATGTTTGGGTTGTTATTCAATAAGCTGTTTGATACAGGGTGTGACTGACAAATGGAAGAAGAAGGTTAGCTTGATAATACATTTGCTCCTGACTTTCGGCTCCTGCAAAATTAACCCGAAGAGCAGATATTAACCTCTGCTCTGAGAGGAATGCTTCTGCTTCGCTGCTGTGTTGAGCAATAGAATGCCAGTGCGGGATGGCATGGTATGCAGCAATGTTGTGTGGTTTTTGAATATAACTGAATAAAATATTTTTGAATTTGGAAGAGAAATACTGATGACATCTGATGATCCTTCTTTTTTTTCTCTGAAAGGCAGGGGAGGAGAAAGGTTATGTCCAAAAATGCTAGTTACTACAGTTAGAAAGAGGCTGCTTTTAAAGCATTCCCAGGAGCTCTTCCCAGGTGGCTTCTCTTATAAGTGTTCTGTAGCGAATTTCCTTTAATTTTCCATTTGTGAGGAGAGTTATGTTTTCTTGAGTTAAATCATCCAAAGTTGTAATTGTTGTAGCCCAGGGACTTTTTTTTCCTCTTTTTTGATTGGACAGTGCAGATGCAGTTATGACTCTGATCTCATAACCTCCAGGTGGTATGGTGGAAGTAACACGTGATAAGATAAACACTAACAAAGTACCCATCAAAAAAAAAGATCCAAGTTCTTTGGTGGAATGGTATTATACAGACAGAGAAGAAAACTATGCTAAATATTGGAAATGAGATAAAATGAGAAATCCTCAAATTTTTATTTGCATTTGGTCTCAGATGGTTTATCGTAATTACATCTGGATCACAGTGTTTCTGAAAGTCAGTAGCAATGCTACAAAGAGAATGGACTTTGTGAGTGTACTGTCTGTAGGGGTAGTGCAATGAGAATATTGGTAAATGCTGCAGAGGAAGGTTAAACAAAGAAAGAAAAGAACCAATAGACTCTTCAGGCTGACAAATTATTCCTTCCTGATGAGGAGGCAGTTTGACAGAGAGCTTAAAAAATGACAGAAGTCTCACATTTCTGAGAAGCAAATTCAAGATGATGCAGTTCTCATGAAATGTGCAAGACCACCAGAATGCGCTGGTGTTGTCACTGGTTTATTAGATGGGAAATTATTTTTCTTCTTTTTCTGAGGCTGATAATATTTCTTCTCAGTTGGTCTCATTTAATTTTCTTCTCTTATGAAGTTCCACACAGAAGTTCAGTTTTCCGAGAACTGCTTCCTTGAAATGAGAACCCACTGTGCTATCGGGTATTTTCTTTACAGGACCAACAACAGTTGAATCGTCTAATATATAGTAGGTGTTCCTCTTGAAATACTTTGATGGTCTGAGATAGAAAGTGTTTGGTACTATGGTGCTACTTACTCCAACATGATATCCTAAATTTGTGTTTGGGAGACATCTGTTTAAGATGAAATGAGAGTCTTGGTACATTTCTGTAGGGCTTGTCAGTTGTTTGTTCTGATGCTAACTCTGCTAAGTGCTAGGGCACATGAGAGTACAACCATTGTGCCTGATTACAGGGAGGCTATTGAATGTTAGGAGTTTTCAATCAATTCTTTTAAAGATTGTACTCTATGGTTAGATAGCAATGAAGTTATTTCCTGTTCCAGTGAGTACGGTCATCTAAGCAAGCAGTAGGGTGTTGCAGAATGATGAAATATTAATTTGTCTCATTTTTAGGGACTGTAGTTTTATTGTCTGGTAGCTTCCTTGTTCATCAAAGGTTCAAATGCAATGACAGCTGTAACATTTCTTCCTACAGTGCATTAACCATAGAATTTACTCCTTTGAACTCATTGTCATTCTCAGCCAACGTTAGAAATTACTAAGGATTAAAATGATCTCCTGTATAGAAATTAGTCTCATTTGAAATGCTGAAGTCCATGTTAAGCTAACAGGTCAACTCTGTAGCAAAACTAAAGGTTTTTTTCCAGTTTATGAACAGTCTAACTTTTATGTTATGCACACAGATAAAACACACAGGTGTGAATAAAATAGTAAATTTTGTTCACCATTCCTTGCCATAACAGTTTGTCCACAGGTCAGCTTGGACAAATTCTCCTCCATTCCTGGGTGTACTGTAACTTGAGTTACAAGTATATGATTAATGCTGTAGGTGGAATATAGTTGTAAGCATTCTTGGTATTTGGTCATTGCCAATGCTAGTTTGGTCTGTTGAAGCTCTAAAGGGTACTTTTACTGCCAGACCTCATTAATGTCATAAAATCCTCTTTTTTGTGACACCTTGAAATCAGAGTAATGTAATTAAAATGAAGGAGCAGGACTGCTTCACACCTGGAAAACAAGACCATTGCTGAAGTAATCCCATGGTACTACAAAGAACTAGATTTTTAGCAGTATTTAGGGCCTTAATGTAAATATTATCTGTCATAATATTCAAAAGTTCCCATGCGCAAGACTTTATTTAATGCCATAATCTGCATGAAAGTAAATGAATCTTGAAAATCCTACTGATTTAATAAGATGTTCGGTTCTTAAAGGCTTTTATCTCGAGTTCTAAAGTAGTTTTGGAAAACAATAATTAAGCAGTTTGTCAACAGAACTCCCAAAGGAACTTTCCCCTTTAGCCTTTATTAAAATTTAAGTCTCAGGCGCTTCTGAGTTTCTGTTTAATTAGCCTCAGTTTCAGATCTGTACATTTAAAAGCAAACAATAAACCAACAGTTTCTTCTCATGCCCTGGGGAAGGGCAGTGTCAGCAATTTTGGATTCCATCCTGCTAAGTTGCAACCACTGGGGTGTCAAACAGTGTGAAATTGAGATATTCATTGTACTTGAAATGCGATATTAATGGATTATTCCTGCACTTAAGCATATTCTTCAGTGCACTGTTCTTGTGGTATTTTTTCAAGATCAAACCTTTTGCATATTAAAGTATTAATCATCAACAGAAGAAGGATTATCAAGGAGGAGTACGAAATAAGTTTTTAACTGAAGATTTTGCTGTTAACAGCAACATTTCAGTCTTCAAATGCTTTTTAAACAAATCCAACGAAAACAAATAAACCATCAAAACCGAATGAAATCATGCTCCATTTAGCGAGTTTCTTGGGTTTTATGCCAGATTACCAGAAAGGAGGTGATCTTTTATGTACTCTTTTATTTCTGCTCGATTGGAAAGCCCAGAGCAGTAAAAGAAACTCTCTAGTCTTGGAATGCAGCTCTTAAACAGAGCTGCCTACCCTCTGCGGAGGTCCTCATCCAGCGCTGGGTGCTTCCCCAGCCTTGTTGAAGTCATGCAGGAAGACCAAAACAAACTTGGTGATTCAAGTATAGGAAAACAAAAAATAAGCCCCAGTCCTAAGGAGGAACTAGAGTAAATGTCAGGTTTTAATTACCTTTTTGTTAACGAAGACGGTGAAGTAATAAAGAATGTTTCTGAAGTCTAATTTAAACTACTAAACCTGAATTTCTGAAATGCCAGTTAATGGCAAGAAGTGAATGTCTTGTAGTCCTTTAAAGCACACATACAAGTCGGTGTGTACTTTATTCCCAGATTTATGTTCTAACCCAAACTTCACAGCAGTTAAATTCTAGCTCTGCAGCAGGCGTTGTATGCTACACTCCACATCTGAGAGAAATAGCTTCATGCTACTCATTGAATGATAGATCAGACTCTTCCCGTGAGGCAGGATTAGCTGTCTTGTTGGGAGCAAGAAGCCATGGAAATTGAGGACCAAAACATCCTTGCTTGTGAACACCAATGGTGCTGATGGATGTGGAAAGATTCTTGAAATCCCGCTGTGCAGGGAGAGGTGTTTTCTCAACAGCAGTTGCCATTGTGGCAGGTCAACACACTGAGATGTTTGCAAACAGTGTCAGAGATGGGGAGTGTGAGGGGAGGAGGAAGAACAACCCAAACTATTTATTTACAGATAATGGGAATAATTTATTTTCTTTATAGTCTGTTTAAATTTTCATCAAACTTGAGCCCTTTCTCTCAGGTCTGGATTACTATGTACTTACAGGCGGCTCTGCCACAAGGAAGGAAATCTAATTTCTATGGAAATTAAAACCAGATCTTCTATCCAGGATTAAAGCAGAAGTACATCTTTGTTTCAAAGATTGCTACAGAAATTATTCTTATTTAGTGCTATATTACCAACTTTTTATTACATTCTTTTACATTTAATTACAATTTAATCTACAATTACACTTAATTACATTTCTGGATGGTGACACTATGAAAAGGAATTGTATTTTGAAAACAGATTGCTATAATGTATTTGATTCACTATCAAAAGTTACTCTCTGGTAATAAAAATTAATCCCTGCCTTTCTCTTCCTCCCTTTGATAGATCCTTTGTATTTTTTGTAGATGTGTCTGAGTTTTTTCTTTATATTTTATCTGTAAAATAATTTGAAAGCAACACAAGTATCATAATTTTGCTCATTTTGAAATTATTTCACGAAGAGTTTATTTTCAACCTGGTATGAAGGTGGGAGATGGAGCTGGAAGATGAAAGAGACAGTAAATTCACTTGTTTCCACTAAGCTTAGGTTTGAGTGAGAGGAAGAAGGGAAGTTTAAGAAATTATGAAAATATAAAAAGTACCTTTTACTTCTGCCCTTAAAGTACTAGGGTGAAGAGTAACATAAACTCCTCTAACTCTGTTGGTCTGACCTCTTCTGCCAGACGGAATTAATGACACAGGAAGGTAAATGAGGAGAAAGCAAACCCCAGGCTGCCACCATTTCCACTCCACCTTGGCTGGAAAGGTGGCGCTATCTATCATTAGCTTAATTTTGACCCCTGACTTGCAGGCAACAACAGTTCCAGGTCCAGACAGGGCTAGTAGTTTGCTCTCCTGGCTGCTTGCGTGATGCACCTTGGCCAAAAGAGCTTGGGTTATGAATGGGCTCTTGGCAAAAAGCCTGTTTGTAAACAGTGCAGTTAATTGTACCAGTGCCTGGTGTGCAGTCCGGGGATGCGAGTCGGCAAAGGAGGGATAGGTCTCTGTCTACTGACACTGGAGGATCGTACAAAGGTTATGCTCACTGCTTGCCATCATTTCTCATCACTTACTGCTCTCTAGAGCTGTAGTGACCGGAAGCGAGAGGCCTATTCCAACACGGTTGTGTGAGAAGGGGTAGGCAGAATTAAGGACTGAAGGAAGAGATGGGACAGTGTGAGTGTGTGCCATTATATGCAGGTGCGTTTTGGAGCTTGGATATAATCTATTCAAGACCTTCATTTTCTTGCATTTTGGGTTCTACTAATTAGATTCTGCTAATTTTGTCCTCGCCCTTGTATTGCCGTACAACTGCGTGAGTAAAGCAGACACGATCTAGCTGCTGATGGTTTATAGTGATTGGCTTAAGGAACTGTTATCTTAGAAAACAGCCTTTCTACTTCCTTCAATTGCTACAAATAGCCTTCTCTTAAAGCTGCTTTATTTTCTGAGAAGGTAAAGATGGTACTCTAGGAGATCATAACAGAAGGATTTTGGGGATCAGACGCTTCAAAAAGTTTGTGTTTTTCTGAATGGTTCCTTTATGTTTCTTTCTGTGCTAGTTTATGCTGTTAAACAAATCATTGTCCTAACTTTTATACGTACTCGTTGTCAAAGTCAATAGTGCTCTAATGATAGAGTAGAACTGGCTCTTCCCAGTTTCTTTTAAAAGCTGCAGTCTACTCTGAAAAAGCAATGAATAGATACAGATTAATGACAGATGCCTGAAATAGTCCTGTTTTTCAAAATGGTAGAAACTTTAATTAAACACTCTGAAAGTTGCTGGATAGAGCACCCAGGTGCATGCTGCTGGAACCTGCTTTCGAAATAGAGTTTTGAGGTTGTGATTAAAGATATTGATGGTGAATCATTGTGCAGTGGCCTTTCTGCTTAACTTCCTGATGCTATATATTGAGAAATTGGCAATGATGGTCAGAGCATGGTTTCTTTTATGATAGGCTTTAGATAAAAAGCTAGTTTCTCCATTACCATCTACTTGTAGCTCCTTTCCAAGACTAAATTTTTATCAAGATTTATTTTTACTGCCTCAAATGGAAACAGTTGTTTGGTTACAAAAACCCATTCCTATCTTAAGGCAACTGCTGAGGATTCAGTAAATACATGTGATAGGACATGTGTGTGTTTATTGGGAGTGTTTATGAAATAGTTTGAAAATAAGTTTTGTGTTCCTCTTACTGCTGAAATATATTTACAAAAGTTTCCTTCAGCTGATCTGTGTTTTAAATGTTGACCTTGTAAAATATCTTTCTACTTCAAATTACCTTTCTCTACCAAGTGTGGCAAGACAGAATGAGGGGAAGAAAATTTATGGAGCACAGGGAATGTTAAAAATAACATAATTTCCGCTTTTAGATCTATCTGTATGGGTTTTAATGTATGAACTTTTCACATTAAAATGTAGGGGTTTATTTGAAGTGTTTTTCTCTGAAAGGCAAATGATTCCTGATCAGCTTTCTTCGTGAGTATGGCTTTTCTTTTTTGTAAACAAATTTGTTGACATATTTAACTAGTCCTGTTGAATCAATTAAAATGAAATTAAAAAGAAAAAAAATGCTGATTGGGTGGAAAAAACCCAATATGGAAATTGACTCACTCTTCTGTTAGGTACAAAAATAAACTGTGTAAATTATACCCAAATTGGTGAGAACTTCAGGAATATTTCAGTTTGGAGCCCTGGTTATTCCTCATCATATCTGACAGCTTAAACATTTCTACTAATGCTCCTTGAATATGATGGACTCTCTCATCGACTTAGAGAAATTTGGATCAATACTGGTTTGCAAATAGATAGGTCTCTTATTTAACTGTCTGTTAGTGGATAATCATCTTCTTTCTCATTTCTGCTGTCATTAGAAAGACGTGTATATATCTTGTCTTGCTCCAGTCTGCCAACTAAAATTTATGCTGTGCCAATATAGCTTCATTCGTTACCAGTAGTATCAACCATTTCCTAACCTCTAAAAGTGAAGTGTGGGTGACATGTTTGCCTTTGAACCTATGCTGTGCCTGAGACATTTACTTACTGTGTTTCTGAGCATGGCACCCTGACTCTTTTAACTAGCAATTAAATAGTGGTTAACAGAAGGCATTGTACTATCATTTAGCTGCTTGCTTACCAACTAATAGCCATCTTCAGAGAAACTGTGTTTCTCCAACCAGAAATCAGAATTTGGGCTGAGCCTTTCTCTTATGGTTATTCCTCTGGTTCTTCTTCTTAGGCTCTACAGGAAGCTTTTATTTTCTCTGATATTTTTGCTTCATCTGGAGTTTTGAGGTAGGACTGCTGTTTGTGTGTATAAGAAGGATGCTGGGTTTTGCCTGTCAGCAGGAAAACCTGACAATATAAGCACTCACTCTGATGTTACACAGATGGAAAGGTATCCCCACCCTTGGGTTCTCCAGACATGCTCAGGGTTCGAGTCTCTCAGGCTTGGCTGCAACTTCTGCGTTATCCCGATTCACTGTCTCTAAGAAGAGAGTTTCCTAAACTTTCCATTTTTATTGCAATTCACCTTGTCCCTGAACACTAGGCAGGTTTAATAGTAAACAAAGCAAAGATTGAACAAGACCAGAGGTCAAGGTTTTTTGGGCAAGGTTGGAAACAAAAGATCCCAAGCAAGCTCAACATAAACCACAATCCTGGTTTATACTCGACAATATTGCTTTCAGCCTGCTCTTGTATCTCTCATCTAGAATTCTCTGCCACACCCTCTTCGTGAACACCGAGCTCCCAGCCTCACAGAGTCATTTTACTTTCTAGAGGATTGAATACCTTTTCTCCTAAAGTAGCATTTCTCTAGAGCTGGGGGTGAATACAAATGTAAATACCCTTGATGGCACAGTGAAGCGGGGCATCTTAGGTACCCCGTGGTAATTCCCCCCACGCCTGGGCTCCTGGCTGTCGTTCATACCAGAATGACCTATAAACGCTGCTGGTTTTGTTCCTAGACCTTCAGTTTCTGTAGGCCTTTGTGCTCACTGCCAATCTGAGCAGTTTATTGCCTTCCCCAGGCTTGTTGAGAGTAGCATTGCGTTCATATTAAATATTAATATTGATAAATTCATAGTTATATCTACAGTCTCAGAAGCTCATGATCTTTGTTATGTTACAAGCTTGGAAAAGAGCCTATATATAAAATATTTTTCATTATGGTCTGTACGTGAAACATATCTAAGGCTACGTTGAAAAAAATTACTGGATCTTTTAAATTCTACAAAAATAAAATGCAGAAGAGCTTACATATTTGTCCTACAGGTTTTCGGAATTATTGCTTTAGAAACCTTAATGAGCTTTAGTTTGCTAACAAAGTAGCAAGCAGCAAGATCAGTATTTGCAAAAGAAGGAAGCCTCTAAATTTTCTTTTCCTCTTTGATTTTAAGATAAATATATGCGAATGGTCCAGACAACTTTATTATCCATTTGATGAACTTTCAGTAAAAAACAGACTTGAAACTTAAGTATTGCATTTTGTTCTCTTCTTTTGAACCCATCAGTCTTCGTTTTTTTACTAGGCACCTAAACAATCATCTTTATTCCAGTAATTAAGTTTCAATAGGAGCCTCTTGGGGTTTTACACACGTTTTTTTTCGGAACCATTTCTCTGCAGAAATCTAACAGTCACAGCAGACTATTTCCTTGTGCTGAGGAAGCGTAAAGGTGACCTATACACTGAAGGCTGAAGCAGAAATGAAAGTAAATGGAAAATTAAGAACAGTGAAGCCATGAGATGGGTTCATGCAGGATGGCTCTGTGCCTTGTTTTTCTTTAGGATTAGCCGTCTCGTAGTACCTCCTTGGGTGCAGACCCTGGTGGGAAATAAATCTGCACTGGTGACGTTCTTCCCATTTGTCCCTGCCCTGTTTTATGTATTATTAGCTTGGACTGTGAGCTTTCAGAGGCAAGAACTGTTCCCTTATTGCAAGGTTTTTACGCCATCCCTCAATATGGGTCTTCACATTTAATTGCACTGAAAATAACTTTGAAAAAAGAAGTCTTGAGACAAAGTAATTAATCAAACTGTGTCATCAGCAGCTTTGGGTTGTGGACTCCCCCAGCAGAAATGTTTCACCAAATTTTCACTGTCTAGAAGTTTTCCTTTGAATTCAGCTGGTGTCTCACCGACAGCAAGCTATGGGTGAAGTTCTCTCACAGCTTAATCTCATCTAAATTACAGCTGCTCTGTTCCTGCTCCAAGTCCTGCTCTCGGCACGCTCAGCTCTGCCCCTGATGCATTCTGGCACTGGCGAGGATGTGGTGAACTAGTTCAGGCAGCTGACTGACAGAAAAATAACCCCAAAAAGGTGAGAGATTAGCGTTTAGCTAAATTAACCCCTGATCATCCCATCATACGGAGCTTGCCGGTGGGAGTATGTGGTTGGGGACATAGAGGGAAGGTGGGCCCAAACTTGCATTGACTGAAGCTGATTTGAACAGCATCCTAATATGGTGCGTATGGAGGTGGAAGGACTTGGACTCTTTGCTGATTAGTGATGTCTCAAAGGATCACCACTTACACTGGCCTTTCCCCCAACTTTGCTTCTGCGTGTGACCTGTTGCCAACAATAGTGTGGCAATAGAAATTGCAGGCTGTTGCTGTCACAAAGCAGCTTCACATGAGATGCTTCTAGCTGCCTTTAAAGCTTGACTCTCTGGTACTATAGGCTTAAGCTTGTAGAAAAAGAAGAAAGCTTTTATTATTGCTATTTTTCTCTCACACAGTAGAACCAGCCTTGCTGGCGGAACAGAGCTTAGTCTATGGTAATTCACCCTGCTTATGGGTACTCTGACCTCCCCACACACTTACCCCGTTTACTTTTTAAATGACCAATTTAATCAGGCACATGTACAATACAGAAATGGGTGTGTGAATATCTAAATATATGAGAGAGGGAACTTCAGATGTTTTATCTTTCATTAGCTAATAACAGCAGTAATGACCTCAGCAGCACAGGATGTCTTTTGCAAAATTAATAACCACATGAGGGTTAATGGCCCAAGGCGATGAACTCTCTCAGACAATCATTAATCTACCTTGATGATTATCGCTTCATTACTGAACACTGAAACCTGCTTGGTGTACCAGTGAATGCCTGATTTCAGCCCTCCCTACTGATGTTCATAATGTGCCCTCTTATCTTTCTTCTGGGCATGCAGGAGAACCAGAGTAAAGCTCTGAGATGCAGATGAAGGTAACAGGCGTGAGAGGTAGGAAACTCATTTGAATATGGGTTTGGAGAACATATGTCACAAATAATTATCTATTTTCTACCTACACATGAAATAGAGCTTCAAGGGGTATTTTTTGTTTATGTTTTTAAGTAGCTGTAGTCTGGGAAACAATACCATGGCTCACGAAGCAAAGACTTTCTGAGATAGCTATGTATATAGGCTGTTTAATTGGTTGGTCTGTGTATTCAGATAGCGCCCAATAGTACAGAGTCCTTGGTTTCCTTCCTGGAATAGCATCCTGCAGCTCAGAGCTGCAAGCATTTTCCATTCATTGCTGCTATTGATCTGAATTTAGACCTGTAAACTCAATGTGGAGAAATGGAAGCTGAGACATCCAAAAGAAAACAGCGTGTCAGGATATTTAACACAACCAGCCACTGACACAAACAGAAATTTTTATGGCAGCTTAGTCCCCTCTATTTAGAATAGTCTAGTTTCTTGGAACAACGCCAGTATCTCTAGAAGAAAAGAGCTCTGAAAGCACATCATCTTGCTGGCTGTGGAATATAGAAACTTGCACAAGCCCACATGTAGCCTTTTTTCTTCCTTGTCAGCCTATGACAGCTGTGCACATTAACCTTCAGAACCCAGGATTCTTTTCCTGCTTTATCATCTCTGCTGCCAGGATTAGTTTTAGTTGGACAGCGATTAATATAGAGAGGGTGCTGCATAACCAGCTCAAATTTGGGTCGGTAATTAGGACCTCTAGCTACTAGCTCCACGTTAGGAAGAGCTGCAGTTCATTTGGATTTTGTAGCAGCACAGCCCTGCACAGTGCAGATAGACATTGGAATATATTTTTGAATTTTCTCTGCCTTAGTGGGCTAGAAAATATAAACTGTTTACGCTTCTCTTGCTTTGGTTTTTTTTGTTTGTTTTCCTTTGTGGAACGTGGGAAGTGTAGCTAAGTATTATTGATGTAAAGAAACTGTAATTATCAACCATTATGATTGAAGATGGTTTGTTGGAGATGGGAGAGCTCTGTAAAACTCCTCAGGAGACATCTTGATACCACACAAGTGTAGCCTGCCAACATTACAGGAGCTTAACAAAACACCAAAGTGTCTGTATCTCAGGCATAAACTGGGGGCTGGGAAATTGCAGTTGTGAAAATTCATAACCTCAGTCTGCAGTGTCTCTTCCCTGCACTCTCTGATAGATGGAGGCAATAGAAACCTTCTTAACAAGTCTTCATCCACACAGCTTGTCCAAGCTTTAAAAATGATTTCCTGATAATAAGCAGAAAAAGCAAAGCACACCGGGAACTGCGGTAGTGACAGTAGTAACGGCTGTTCCAATCTGCACGTGGCTTTGAAGTTTTGTCAGTTTTTCATGGAGATTGATAGACACTGGCATCCTGCACCTCCACTGACTCGCTCTTCTGTATCCCTGTATGATCTATTGATCATAAGCCTAATGGGTGGTCAGCAGCAAATTTGATGGGAGATTTTCTATGCCGTACCCTCTAGTGAGTACTCACTATGTGTTGAGCAATTACAAAATCTCATTCCATTGCACTCCTAATTTACAGGGAGTGAAATTATAAACAAGGTGATTACTGAATGTAATTTATGGCCCGTGTAATTATATAGCTGTCAAAGCAATGGATGCAGTTGAATTGGTGTCTGGGTTTGGTGGGTTTTAGGTTTGTATTGTTTTTTTAACGGACTAGGTCTGCACTTTTTTCCTGGTCTGCTGAGTTTGTTATTTGTCCACAACTGAAAATATTTTTTTCCATTGCAAGATCACCAACCTTCAGTCTAAGAACATAATTGTAGCCGGTTATAATTAACTGCAGAACTGATGGGAAATTTTGCCTATTGGTCTTGAAAATCTCCTCAGGTAAATGAAATCTTGTTCTCTTTTTTGTCTTTGTCTTTTTTTGTCTTTTCTTTTTCATCGATGGAGAAGAGAACTTCAGTTCTCTAAAAAATAGCTAGGCTGCTACAGTAGTAAATAAATTTTAGAAAAACCTACTTGTCATAACTGCTTTTATAAAAGACACCTTGTCCATAAGCTGGTAGGAAATACAGCCATATCTAATGCAAAGAGTAAATCAGAATGAAAATATTGAACATCTGCTTTTGATAGGATTATTGACAGCATATGCATAATTTTATGATGGATTAGGCAATAAATTTGTAGATACCTACATGGAGTTGCTTTTTCACAAGCCCTCAACTAGTGGAGGAAGGTCGTAATAGAACTCCATCTCTTCTGTTTGAAAACCCCCAAGTACACTCTCGAAATGATGGTAAATAAATTATATTAAGTAGTGCAATCCACAAGTAAAGAATGAAACAGCATAGATGCAACTCTGTTAATAGCCACCCAAATATCTAAGGTTTTGTTTAAAATCTGTGTGGTCTTGTCAAATTATTGTTTTATCCTTTATCTGTAAATTACACTATTGCGTTATTCATGTAATTCATATATAATAGAGACCATCCATTCATGCTTATCTTCTCAGTTTCATTAACCTGCAGGGTTTTAGCTGGACCGTGAAGCAATTTCTCCAGTTCAGTGTGTAATCCCTATTTGGAAGTGCTAAAAAGGTGCAACAGGTCTGCTACCAACTCACCTTGCAAACAGACCTTCTTGTGCAAAGCGCCCCTGGAATCAACCATCAGGCCAAACACGGCATCCTTTCTCTTGGTTTCCTTCTCTGCATCGCAGGGCAGTTGATTTACTGCGCCTGAGCCGCGGGGCAATGATGGCGAGCCAGTCTTGGGGGCAGATCACCAGGCTGTGTGAACAAGGAGGCCTGGAAGGGAGGTCCTGTGTCTCTCTGACCTTCAGTTTTCCTCTCCCCTGGTCTCTGCTGCCAAGGGGAAAAAAACCAAACCACTTCCCCCGGAGGTGGCAGTTACCATGTGCCTGTGGTAGACCTTATTGCCAGTCTGCTGCTGACTGTGCAGTAGCAGTTAATTAGCAAACACTGCTTGCAGAGCTGAATTACTAGTCATTGATGCAAGTGTAAAAGAAGAAAATTATTTTCTTGCTTTTATATCAGTACCTGGTTCTTACCAATGTCCATGTTATTAACTGAGATTTTTTTTTTAATTGTATTTTCGAGCTTAGGAACAAACAGTTATAAAAAGATTTGAATGCTAATTTCTGCTTGAAATAAAAATATTAAAAATAAGCACTTGACAAGTCATTATGTAATTAATTAAGTCTCTGGCAATATAGACGGGTATAATTTCATTCTACTGACTACAGTCCTGTGGCTTTACTACAGAAGGCTATTTAGCCTTTCCATGCAGAGAAGAAACTAAAGTCTAAGACAATTTATTCTGAAGCTTGTAAATGCCTTGTTGTGTAAAAATAGCAGTAACAGAGAATATATACCTTCCTGAAAGAAAAAGTTGGCAGAACTTCTGGGTTAATAACAACTACTGTGAGGGAAACTGCCGAAAAGGTTTTTCTTGTTGTGCAGTTGGGTCCTGCAGATGGAAACTACTTTCAGTTAGTGAGTGAACTGGCCCTAAGACTGGTCACTGTCTGTGCTGTGTCAGCATAAAAGCTGCGAAAACTTAGGAGAAAAGAAAAAAACAAAAGAAAAAGACTAGGCTTGAAAAGAAACTGTGGAAAGACCTCATTTCCTCTGGTGGCCTTGCCCCTTTGATCCCGCCATACAAGGCTGGGCATCTCTGCTTCCGTGTGACTTACGGGTATGGGACAGTCCATTAATGAAGTAAAAAGTGATTAGTTTTCTAGTTCAGCGCTGCAACTTACAGCAAATCTATGATTGCTTTGAAGGACTGTGGACTTCTGACAAGGTTTGAAGGCTGTCTTTCATTTTAGAAACTGCTTCTGGGTTGCAGTGAATGCAGGCTGCAGACCCTGTCCCATCGCTGTAATCATGATGGCTCCATCAGCTGTGGATCCATCAGTGCGAATGAGCAGAGATCTCTGTGTCTCAACAGGAACAAAACATTGAGCAACCATTGTGTTTTAGCAAGGTTACCTTCCTGCACTTCATCAGAATACATCAATAAACTTAATTTTCTGAAAGGAATTTTTAAGGACAGAACCATGATTGCTTTAAGAATCTCTGCCTCCAGTGCAGCCTTCACTTTTTTTTTCCTTATGGATGCCTTGAATATGGTTGTAACATTTTCTTTTGTTCTAAGAGGAAAAAACACAAACTATTTGATGATTGTGCTGATGGATGCACAATGTTTTAGTGCTTTCAGTCTAGTGTAGACTACTGATGAAGCTGTTGAATTTTCGCAGCATTGCCACCCAGCACACTGGCATCTATTGTCCATCTGCGCAAGTGTAAGGAACTCTTGCTCTAGAGGCAAAAAGTTAATCCTGGTTCTATTAGCACATTGTTCCTCTAAAGTTATTCGAGCATGTCAATAATGCAGGGCTGCTTTAACTTCAGGCTAATTGTCAGTGATTGTGCCATATGTCATATGTCATGGGAAGAAACACAACATTTGTCACCTACTCACAAGAAGCTTGTGGCAGTGCCTTATCCATTTTTTTTTTTTTGGTTCACCTGGTACTTAACTCATTAATACAATGTTGAGTTAACTTTGTCTGCTATGCCCGTGAAATTATGAAAAAATAAATCAAGATTTCTCCAGAAATATTGATCAGCCACCTCCTTGTGAAAACATACTTTTATGTTAATTTCCGAGTATGCTGAAATAGCCCTCTCTAACATTCAGGATAACTGAACCTTTGTAGATTTCCCTCTGTACCAGTCATGTTCCAGATGCGTTTAACCATCTTGTGAGATTATTTTTGATTGTGCTGGACTCTGATTTATTCATTTGGCTTGGGCTGTGCCTTTCTACCTAGAAGATTTTTGCCAGGTTCTGAGCTTTGTCCATAAAGTGTGCAATAATAGCGCACGTGCTATTCCTGGAGTGTAGTAATAGTATATCTTTAAACCCCATTACCAGTGCAGAATTAACAAGATGAGTCCTTTCTTTAAAAAACACACCAAACACAAAAAAAACCCCAGCGTAGGTAGGCAGGTGAAGCCTCTTTAGAGTTTGCAGCTTGTTTACAGCACGTGTCTGTGGTTAGGCTCAATGACCTTGATTCAGCTATCAAAACTGACACACAGTGTTTGCTTATTAACATCCCACCTCTGACCTTACCTGTCTTACCTTCCATCCTACCTGCTTAGAGGACATTAAATACTGAGTTAAGGAAATGCCTTAGCGCGGAGTTTTTAAATTAGATTCTGAAACAATCAACCTTTTAAGTAAACACTTTCTAGTGTACTTAGCTTCCCTGACTTCCTCCTACAGGAGAAAGATCACACTCTGATTCTCATCTCTTATTCCTCTCCCCCCCTCGCTTTTGCTAACATTAATACTAGCTACTAGGGATTGAAGTTGTATTGAAAAAGGTCTTTTGATGTGTCGCTTTATCTGATGAGAAAGATGGCAGAAGGTTAAACAAAACAGACTTGTCTGCTAAGCGTGTTCTGCCAGACAACCGCAGTATAAAGGAGCAATGTGTTAAGTGTTTTGTGTATGGAGTTGTGTTTGCAACATCATTTGAACGCCAACATCCAAATCGTAGGCCGTCAGCAGTGCTTGTCACCTCACAGCGTGCTGTACGCATCGGTTTTCAACAGTGAATCTGAGGGTCACCAATCACAGAAAAGAGATGTACATATATTTGAATGCTCTAGGCATGGAGGAAATGTATAAAGTGGAGTTAGGTGATGTTACCATAAAAGCAGTTTTTTAAGTGGTTGGTATGAACTGAGAGGATTAAATTCTCTTTTTTGGTGTAATTCCTTCGACAGTAGTCTAACCCATTTGGCTGCAGCCTGTCTGCATCTCTCATTCTGCAGTCTGTTATGCAGTGTCTCTTTTATTTATTTCAATATGACTGTCTACTTTTCAAAATATTTTGGATTCAAATCTGTTAATCATGTGAGTAATCCCCTTAGCTGGCTGAATGAAGAACACTTACATGAGTAAGAAGAAAAAATAATAGCTGTTATGCCTTTTCTCCCAGTCTAGACGTTGTACCAGAGAATCTTCTGGAATGATCGTTTAGCAGACCGTGAATGATAGCATTTAGTCCCAGGAGGTTTTAATTTTATATGTAAGAAATAAGCTTGAAATTATTTCTTGATGTTTTTTGAAACAGCGTGCACTCCACTTTCCCTTTATTTTGCCAATTTGCTGTGACTACTTGAAGCAGCAGAATAGCTCTGCCAGGTCAAAGGAGTGAGAACAGTCTGAAATTCTTGAGAATGCAAATCGTCAGTCCCCTGCCTCGCAGGGAGGAAGTCGCTGTGGAAAGGTAGTTAGCAGTTGCTGCCTAGTGTAAGCATTTGCTGCCATCTCTTCCTTCTAACTGCAGGAAAATGAGCTGCTGCTGACTTTGCTCTTGTTAATACTGAGTATCCTTCACGGGAATACAAAAGCATTCAAAGACCGGGGAAAAAAAAAAGGTCTAAATACCTTCTGACCTAAAAATTTATGAATTTTTAAAGCATAATTTAATCTTCTAAATATATGGAATCAAAGGTTAGTTTCAAATAATGCAGTGATTCCTGTTCATAATTCCCAGTTTGCAGAGACATGTTACAAGTGCCCGTGTCCTGTTTAATTCTTCTGTGTGTATGCCTTCTGTAAACTTTCTGTGTAGGCTTCAGCGATTATAGATTGCTCTGTCTGCCAAATGGAAAAACTGAGAAATTTGTTTCCAGTTTTCAACCAAATCGAATATTTTCAGGGAATAATGAAACAGTGAATTAATAAATGTGCTGTTTCATCGTGTAAATTCTAATTTTACTCCAGTAAAATTGCCACTTTGAGACAAAAAGAAAAAAAAGATATTTCAGTAGAGGAATCATTCTTTTTCTTTCTGAAGTTTATCAAAATACTTTTTTTTTTTTTTTGACCCTGAAAGTATTTTGGTTTGGCGCAAACTTACTACTCACTAGAAAATATTTTTTCCAGCTCTGTGCAGTGGTGCATTTTATGTCTTGATGATGGGGCTTATTAGTGAAAGACCTCCTCTTCTGCCCCCTCAATTCACTTGCAACTGAAACTCTTATGCTTGCTATGACTGTAACTTGCAGGGTGAAAAAAATATAAATTAAAAATAATCGGAAGTTGTATTTAATAGTAGAAGTAAAAAAAAAAAGAGCAGGTAAAACTGGAACATGGGGGGCAGGTTCTCAGTAAGAATGCCGACATACAGGCAAAAGCCATGCTCTTAGTTGGGCACAGAGTAGGATGAAGAGGAGGTACTACAGACTCCTGAAATGATTTTTATCAGAGCGGTTTGCAGCGTTCCATAAGGAAAGAGGAAGAAACGGTACAGGAGAAAATCTAGTAGACTGCTATGAAGAGATGGGAAGCTGTTATGATGTTTTAGGACAGGGTTCCAGCTTAGCAAATTTTAGGGATTCTGAACATTTTTAAAACTTTTCCCACCCTTTCCCCCAAAATTAAATTAGGTAACATTTTCAAACATGTAGAGTTTACTTGTCTGAGAATTATTATTTTATGGACTTTAGAAAAAAAGAGAAATACGAAGTTGATAAAAAGATGTTTCAAGTTATCTTGGCTTTATGTCAAAAAGAGGAAGTGGCGTATCAATATAATAATACACAATATCATTGTGTACCAGCCATTTGATCTAATTATCAAGTTATGTCACGATGGATTTTGTATTAGTGAAGCTTCAGTAGCACAGTGACATGGCATAGGGAAATAGTGTGGGGAAAAAGATCTATTAAAATAATCCAAAAGTTGCTTGTGCTACTTCTGTAAGAATGCACATGTTAATTGCTGAATAAATAGAAAGGAAAAACAGTATGATCTGAAATCTGTTAAAGTTGTTGGAACAGCTTTGGGGATTGCAATATCCAAGTTCAGGCTCATGGTGCTCCATAAGCAGATCACAGCGGACAGTAGCAAGCACATCAGTCCGTCCTTCTCCTGAGCTGTGTCATTCTTGGTACGTGTTTATGCACAAACACTTTTGTGTATCTGGGTGGGTTGATTTTTTTTTGTTTTGAAGAATATATCGATTCTGCTAAACAAGATCAGATATTCTGTAGTGCAACAGTAAAATTGTGTACATGATGTTCTCCAGTGAATAAAAATCATATGCTATGATAGGGAAGAAAAATCAATCATATATGCCTATTTTCCTTCAATGAAACCCAAATTATTGGTGTGAAAAATGGCTGAGTCTGTATGTTGGAGGAGTTTAAACTGAGACATCTTTTTGGCTTAAAAATATATCACTTATTTAAATAAAAAATCTCTGCTAGGAAAAATTAAATTGTATGGAAGTTTGTAGCTATAGAGTGGGACTGCAAGTTATTATCTGACTATGTCGCACTCACAAAAACACTGGGAAAGGAGGCTCTTTTGGCCTCTGGGTTTTGTAGGGGATTTTTTTTTCTTGTTTGGTTATCGATTCAAGGCTATTATCTTGGATGATGATATCTGGAGTTTCACTGCTTGAATATCTAAGAGGCACGTTTAAATTACTTCGGGAAAATTACTAAGACAATTATGGGATTGTAATATAAAGTACCATAATTACACTTTAATGCTTCTTATCGATTGTTGAGCTTTGCACTTTGCCATAGCGTAAAGCAGTTATCCTATATTTTCTCTGCCCACCCAGAAAGTTCATGCTTTAATATCTGTTATACAAAGATCAAAATGTAGCAAGTAGGAACTTCTGATATGAAAAATATATACTAAATATATTTGAATATACACACGTGAGAATATATATTTATCACACTTTGAAAGCCACAGGTCATCTTTCTTTGAAAGCCACGAGCCATATCTCTCATCTTTCATGTTCTTTCTCCATCTTTGAGTCATCCAGAGTAGCGCTGCTCCAAGGGGTAGATGTGTTTATAGATGTGCATGAGGAAGGAAGAAAGCTTGGCAAACAGGGAAGCATGAGATGAAGTGGTGGTGAAACTCGCAGTTTGTGTGGCTAGGACAATACAGCGTGTTATCTTCCCAGATTTCCAGGAAGCAGCGAGGGGACATTCTTTAATTGAGGAAATACTTGTTTGGGCTTTCAAAACACCAGCCGTATCAGCTTTTTGGGGGTGTAGTCAAAAGGAGTTTCTAGACATCTTTTTATAAACCAACAAGAGGAAATACAAATAAGTTGCTTACAGTTATTGCTGGGTAACATGTAAAATGAAATTCTCTACAAAGAATGCAGGGAAGAAGCATGTTACATTTCTGGTTTAGTTTTATAGACTGAGAATAATGAAGTCTCTCTTGCATGTGTTTCAAAGATTTTTCTGGATGAGATTCTCCCGGTATAATAATAAAGAAAAAGCGCAATGTGCTACTGCTGCAGAAATTCCTTAACAGCCCTGCGTTTTCAGTAGCTGTTAATGCTGCATACCTATATCCTCCCCAAGCTGCCACTTCAAATCGTGCAATTCCAAGACAGTATATGCTTGTACAACAGATAAAATAAGGTATAGCACTGCCCCCCAATCCCACATACAGGAATCTTACTCCCTTTAGTTCCTGGTATTAGGAAGTGTCCAGTTACCAGATTTCTCTCCCTCAGATCTCTGGTTGAACCTTCTCTTTGCTCTGGTATGCCCAGCTACTTGGTAATGACCAGTGCCAGCTCACAGGTGTCATCATGTCCTCACTGGGATCCTTTCTGCTATCGTCTTCTCTATAGTTTGATAGCGAATTGGGCCAATTGTAATGTTCTTTGTTTACAGCAATTTGCACAGTGAAAGTTCTTGCACACAAGTATGTCTTGGCCTTGTTAGTTTATGATCATTTTTGTCTATGAAATGATGAGAAAGATGAGAAAAATTCTATCAGCCCCTCGTGACAGGCATAAACAAAGTCTGCAGATTTGCATTCACACGCCTTCCCTTTATGAACTGGGTTATTTCCTACCAGCTACCTCTAAGCCTCCGGAGGCTCATATGACATTTGGATTAAGCTCTACAATAACAATATTGATTGAAGTGTCTTACTGGTCAAAGAAGAAAAGCTGTCCTGTTCTGTAAATACTGTATCATCGTGTTATTAGTATCTTACATTTCAAACTATTCTGATGTAAAGTGGATTTGTCTTTCACTTGCGTATTAGACATACACAGTCTTTTCTTTATCTGAGTGTGGGCTGCCAGCTGCGCCTTCCTCGGTGCCACG
This sequence comes from Rhinoptilus africanus, assembly GCA_013400135.1. Classification (NCBI taxonomy): domain Eukaryota; kingdom Metazoa; phylum Chordata; class Aves; order Charadriiformes; family Glareolidae; genus Rhinoptilus; species Rhinoptilus africanus. The sequence continues at coordinate 278,242 of VXBO01004064.1, forward strand.
TTCACCTTTCCTGTGGAGCTGGCTATGAGCGTGCTGCCATCTCATGGCAGGCCACAGTTTAATTAGAAATGACAGACAGACCAGGACAAATTAGTATTATGTAAATTTGACCTGCACAAAGATAAGTAAAAAAAAAAGTAATAATTCAGCCTGTGTTTTAGAACTAAAAACATTAGCTGATTTCCATGTACTAGATAATGAGACTGTAAGTGGCACAGCAATTGTGGCTGAACCCACTGTGTGTCCCTCCAAAGGTACAATTTTTTGTGCTTTTAGAAAAATAAAGGACCTTGACTACACAGTATTAATATTAAAGATGCCTGGGATATTGCAGCAAATCCCACTGAACATTACTATCAGCACAATTCACTGCCCAGAAAAATATCTTTCTTTGCTTTCAGCAGCAGATATTAGTATACGTGGTTGGGAAAAACATAATTAAATCTATTAAGGTGACTTGTTACAGAACACAAATGTCTGAATATTTGATGGAAGAAGAAAATATTTTGTCTTTTTCTTCTGAGGGTAGATAACGCTGTGTCTTTCAGTTCCTGTTTAAGAATTCTCAGTCTGTGAGTCTGTTCGACCATCTGACATTTGGGTGTTCAGCTGGGATTTCTCTTCTGCACCCAGCTCTATGATATCTAGCTGCCATCATGATAGATGTGTTACTTCTTAAAATGTGGTCCCTTAGAGTCTTCAGTTATCATCAAGGGTATTTTGGCACAAGAACCTAGGGGAAAAACAGTCCTCATACTCTGCGTTTGCTTTTGAGATCTCTGTTTTAAGCCCATGGCCATATGTGGTCTTAATGTCACTGTTCAGAAGACCTGAAATCTGGGACATCACTCAAAAGGACCAACAAACTCAGTGTCCTGCTTCCAATAGCAGCTATGGGTGGGCTAGCTGAACTGGTAGCAGTCCTGGGAAGTATTTACCACCTCCCTTGTGTTTTCAGTGTGTGATAGTGCCCTAGAGACTATGCCAGCCACATAGGATCTCTTTCTACTTTTTCTGTTCTACGTTTGTGGGCCTTTGATCTCACAGATTATAAAATCTTGACCACTAATTTGGCTTATCTGTAGTGTGTATCTGCTAACCAGATAAAGGAGAAAAAGATGACTGGTGTTTCACAGTGACAATTTTTATAAATTTGTGTGGTATACTGCACATCTGAGTTTCCACATAAGGAGCGATAATGGATGGAGCTTTGCAATACCTAAAATTGCATCAATTAACAACTAGAAAACCTCCTTAATTTTCTTGCGAGTTAAAGTCAACGCATTGGCAAGCTTGTGTTTCTAAGGCAGAAAATAATTTTTGGTGTAGTCAAATATTTTGCCCTTCTTATTAATATAAAAGCCTTTGATAGGTAAGAGTAGCCTTTGATAGGTAAATTTTCTGAAAAGTTGGTTTGCTATTCACCAGCAGAGTTTGTAGCTTTGCATTAATACTTGCAACACCAGGCTGAACTACTCACATTTGCACCCGCCATTCGTCTTGTGAGCACAGAATTGCTGTGCTCTTTCATACTGCACTTTCATCAGTGGATTTAGTGCTGTCTGGCAAAGTGAGCATGTAGGAACAGCACGAATTTATTCATATTATATTGGCAAGTGAGGACCTGGTGTGCTCCTTTTTGATGAATATTGTGGATAGAAGAGCGATTCTGATGCTGAATTCATCTGTAATCTCTGGAAATATCTAGGTCTCTGCTGCTTCGTCTCTAAAATAAGGACGCATGGTGGGTTTTTTCCCTGTGATATGAGTCCTGCTAACTTCAGTTTATAAAATGGCCTTTCTGTGGCCATTTGGTGAATAACGTGGAAGAAGAACTTCTAGTCTCCCAAGTCCTACATCTGTGCAGCTTCTTCTGTGTTATTTTAGTAGGGAATGCAGGAGAAAAGATAATTCAGTGTAATTTTTTTTCTCTTCAGCCATCTCCATGCTCTGAGAATTTCTCTGGGTTTATTCGGGTCTTTTACACACAGCTAATAGAAAAGCATGGCATTCCCTATAGAGTTTTCTAAGCTGCATGCTCATGTTGAGATCCAAGAGAATGCTGGCAGGCTAAGATCGCATTACAGAATCCAATCCGTGGAATAAATTTTAAACCCCTCTGAACTTTGACAACTTATGTCTAAAAGGCACATTTTTTTACCTAAAGACCATCTCTGTCAAAATCCAAGACTCTGCCACCTGTTAATAACAGACTGTTGGGAATTGGGTTTTATTTTCTTTATTTAAGAAAAACATCCAGTCAATTGGATTACAACCAGTGATATTACCCAAAGCAAAAGGTAACACAAATGCTGCCTACAACCTAAGTCTTGCCATGGGTGTTCTTGTTAGTCCCAAGTGGGGAGAGATTTCTCCTAGTATGCTTGCAGTAAAACTACCAGCCCCTAAGCCAAGTCCCTCAGAATGAAAAGAAAAAGACACAGCTCTGAAAATTGACAAATTATTCCTATGTATAGTTGCTTTCATTACTGTTTTATTTGATTTATTTTTCTTTTAAATTTGTGTCTTTGTGCTTGTCCAGTAACTTCCCTGTCTCTGGACAAACTCAGAGAAAACAACTACTTTGTTCAAAATAAGAGTGAAGGTTTAGGTGATCAAAGTGAGAGAACAGTTGCAAAACAGAAGACTAAGCTAAACGAGGAAGACCATTTTTGGATGTTCTTGGCTTATTTAGGAGGCCGGTGACATGCTGTCTGCCAGTCTAGGATTGACTGATACAGTTTCTCCCCTTAAATTTATGACATTCTTTTGTTCAACATGATATTCTTCCTTTTCTTTGTGCTCCTATTTTTATTTCTAATCTGGCACAGACTGCCACGTAGGGCAAAAGTAATAAATAAGCTTTACCCTCCCCTTTCTTGCACTGAACCTCAGTTTTGCGGCTCTGTTGTGTTTCTCACTTGACACCTAACTGTTCTCTGCACATTCTAGCATTGTATGAAACATACATCAGAAATGGTATTTTCTGTATGTACATGCTACTGTATTCATCATATTTCAATCACTTTTAATTCTTCAAAGAGGTCACAATGGTATCTTTTCATACAGGGTGGACTTGGTGTAGACAGCGGTTCTTCTCAATAGCTTTTCCTTACCCCAAGCCTCCTTTTATCAATTTTACAGGATCATGCTGTCATAATCATTCAAATAGGGATGTTCCTGCAACTTTCCTTTACTTAGTTTCTTTGTACTTTCTGTAAGAATAAAAATTATGAGAGGTTTTTCATTATAGCTGAGGAGAGGAGAAGGTGTTGTGGGAGGTAGTTGTTGTTCCCCCAGGATGCTGCTGTATGTAATAAAAGATTTAAGAGTATTTCCATACAATACTTTTTATTTCTGTTAGATATTTAAAGAAAATCTATTCTGATTCTGATACACTGAATGAAGATGTTGGCATTTCTGAGTCCAGCTTGAGGGCTGAAGATCAGGAATTCTTAGTGGTTTACTGTCAATGAAGTTGGCTGTGCTGCATCTATTGCTCCTGAGGCCGTGGCCTGCTGTTGTAATGGTGGATCAGACACTGAAGATTAGAGATTGCAGCAGATTCATGGACTTCATTACTTCATGATTATCTGCAGTGATTCAGCAGGCACTAGGAAGACCTGTACATCAGTTCCTTTAATAGATGCCAGTTCTTTCTCCAAATCTCTGCTTAGTCCAACTGAAAAAAAAAAAAGAGGCTAAAATAGTTTTAGATTTTTTCTACTAAGACATCCTGGAGCTACATTACCCTGTGTGTGGACCACAGTGTTCTTAGGACAGCTCCAGGATTTTTCTTTCAACAACTGACTTCAGTGAAATATTGCAGATGGCAGGAGTAGTACAGTGGCAGCAGAACGATGCACACCAGGGCCTGTCTTCACACCAGGCGCTCCGTACCTCTGTTGGATCTGATACCTTTAGGTGGTTGGTTCGTACATAACAAGCTAGCTCATAACTTTTTACCTCATATAATGTATATAATTTCTGTTCTTTTTTTTTCTTAAACATGAATTTAAGTATTCTAGTGAGGTACAGGTATTCAACACCTCTGAAAGTTGGAAACTGTTGTTCTATGGAAAAGTGGTATAACAAATTAAAAAAAAAGGAAGACATGTAACTTCTCTGTGCAGCATTTTTATAAGGAATATAATTCATCCTATTAGAACATAAGGCTTTTAAGAGTTCTGAAGCTGAACATAACACTTGAAAGAATTGGATAAATGGTGTCATTATTACATCCCTGACACTTTCAGATTCTTTGTATGAGAAAGACTGTACAGAAATAAATGGAACACAATTCAGTTTATTCTTTTCCACTGTAAAGGGGACTGTTTTGTCCTGCCTAGAAAAGGAATGTGTTACAGAATTACTAAAACTTCTATAGGCCAAGATGAGGGATATAATCTGTTGTAAAAACATGGGGAAAATTGGAATTTTTAAAAAATGTTGTTTTTATCCACAAGACTGATGCTTACTACTTTCTAAAAATGTGTGGTTTATTTTGTGAGCAGTTGTTCTGATCTTCAATGATGTTAAGTGTGGGGAAGACTTCTATTTTCTAGATGTAAAGAACCTGCTGTGAACAAAGCTGCCTAAAGATGTTTTTTCACATGGCATTGAAATAATTTGGAAAACCATAGGTGTGCAAATCTCTTCCTTCTCCCCCCTTTTTGTTTTATTGTTTGGTTGGTTTTGTTATAGTGCTGACTGTATGGTTATATATGGTAACATCAGAGGTTGACCTGATGGTAGCTAGTGACCAAATTCTTATTTCATTGTGGTAGTGCTTTCAACTGAGATGTTAATCCAAAGCCTCTAAGTTCTTCTCTTTCCCGCTGACCTTGATTGGATCTTTTTTGGTGTTTTTTGAGAGCTGATTTGTGTGGGCTCATGCATGCATCACAGCACAAGATTTCGAAGTGCACTGTAGTTGAAAATCGCCTTCCCTAAACAGAGGAAGGAAAGATATTAGGAACTGAGAAGAATTTTTAAATTATGTGAAATATTAGATAATAGAATTGGGAAGTTACAAAAATAAAAGGCTGAGAAGCTTTGGATTTTTCCTTCTTCGCCTTCCCTCAGTGAAGCCAAATGTGTTTCTAGTGCTGTTTAAGTCTCCTAGAGACAGTTGAGTAGGGTTTGGTCAGACCACTGCTGGGTGCCAGGATGGAGAGAGAGAGAGGACTGCAGAACAGTTTCAGGTATGCTGACATGAAGGCAAATGATGTCTTGATTATTTTTCAAGATTTGTGGGTTATAATTCTTTAACGTTAATAAACTGAGATTGGTATATTCATGTCAGGCTAATGGCATCAGGAGAGACTTTAATATCATTTGCCAGATGTATGCAAATAGTTCCACTGACTTCAGCAATATCAGATGGGTGAATAGAAGGTATAGCATATTCCCTCTAACCTCACCCATCTCCTGCATTTCCTGCACATTTTTATACAGAAAACAAGATCGCCTGAGGCCAGCTTGCAGCTGAATATAACAGTGAAAAGAAGGGCAGATGCTAATAATTCACCCACACTTGACAATGTTCAAATTCAATCCTGACCTCCTGCGATATCTATCACACAAACTATTCCTTTCCTGGAGCTCTGTGTAGTGAGAGGGGCTCAGTGTGGTTGCTCTCAGCAACCTGCCTCTTTACAGTGTCTGCCTCTCTACTTCTGTTAGTACCTACTTGCATATGTCAGAGCTTGTTCTTGCGATCCTTCCATTTTTAACCTCATCAGCTTTTTCAAAAATGTATTGAAGGGAATAACCAATCCATTTACCTTGCTCTCCTAGTTGAATTTTTTAGTTAACTTACTAAAGGGTGAAAAACTAAACTTCATTTGTGGTAGACGCGTGAACAAAGTTCTGGTTGCTAATTAAGTTAGCTATGTGGCTGTAGCTTGGGCAAGATAATCAAATGGATAAATCTGCGGAGTTTCAATGAACTCTTAACTCAGTACCAAATTTACCATAAATAAAGTGTTTGCCCTCTCTAAGTAATCACCACTTCAATGTTTAACCATCACTATGGTGAGCTTCCTCAGTTTCACTTGGTGCTATCTTGGAAAATAAAGCAAATCACTGACATTTTTTTTAAACCTCTGAAGTCTTCAACAGACTTAAACTAGGCCCTTCTGTTTTAATTCACTTTTTCCTGTAAGCATGACGAGCTGGCAGTGTTCCTTCTCTTTTACCTTTACAGGAAAAAATGCTGAGATAGATGTATTGGGAAGCAGTTATTCGCCAACTTTTGCTGATGATGCAATTTACCAATTGCCTACAATTAGTCCTAAATTTTCTCTTTCCCCTGACACTACTGTCCTGTAAATTTTCATAATAAATTCTGAATAAACACTACTAAAATCCCCTTGATAATAAGCGGGATTAATAACAGCAAAACCCAAATTACTGTTGTGTGCTTTATAAATTGACACAAAGGTGAAAGGTAGAAGAAAATCACTTTTTTTTGTAAGCTGGGGCTGATTCTCCCACTGCTTTACAACTTATCTTGCCATTTATACTTGCACAATATTATTATGTAAAACTAAATGGTGTATATTCCAGTAGTACAACTTGAACTTAATTAATATCAGGACCCCATTGTGCTGGATGCTGTACGAATGCTTCATGGGGAGCAGCCCAAATTACAAAGAGCTTACAACTTGAATATAAATCAATGAACTTGTAAGCAGAGACATGAAGAAAGACTTCTTCAAAGCCACATGTAGATCAATAACAAAGTTGGGGGGAAAGTCTCTTCTCCTGCTGCTCACTGTAATGGGCATGGAGGCTCACGGCACAAAATTAAGGCATCTTTACAACTCTTTGGAAAGAGGTGTATATGGTGATGTAGGACAGGAAGCTTTACATTTTCTACAGTAAAAATAGCTTCTAGAAAGCTGTCTATTTTGGAGCAGTCTTTCACAACTGTATCCAATTGAGCAATACTCAATATTCACTATCAATTTCTTTCATACCATCTTAACAGAGGCCTCAGACATTCATTTCACTGAGAAGTTATTTCAGGAATTCTTTAGTCAGAACATTAAGTGCCCTTATTCCATCCAGAAAAGAATTTAGAAAGGTCTTTCTATTTTTCTGATAGTCAGGAGTGAAAATCTTTCTCTAAAAGGCTTCTTTTTTCTTTCTTTCTTTCTTTCTTTTTTNTTTTTTTTTTTTTTTTTTTTTTAATGAATGCAACATTATCTAGATGCTAAGATTTTGTATTTCTATTGTACCCAGGGGTCAGAAGCACTGCAATTGCTACTCCTAAGGGTAATAGTGCACTTTTCTCAATTAAAAATTTGGCTTCATAAACAAACAAAAATCTAAACAAGTTCTTCTAAATCAAACGCTTTCAGGAATGATTTCCCACTACAAATAACATGTATGACATGCTGGAATGAAGTAAGATAATGTGGGAAAAAATAGTTTCCCAATGTAATTTCTTTTGTAGGTTCTTCTGCCAGTTTAAAGATACCCTTGGTCATGTTTTCAGCTGATATAAAGTGTTACATTGCTAATTGAATGTGGAAGTGCTATGTTAAGATCTGGCAAGACCAAACTTCTGGTTTTTAACTCCTTGTACCCATCTTAATGAAAATGTATTGGCAGCAGCATCCCAAGAGTGTCCCTAAGGCAGATCCCATTCCGTTTTCCTCCTGGGAAAAAAATTCATGTGCACTTTCCTGAGTTTTCTTTGAGTTAGTATAGCAAAACAGGTCTACTGTTACAAAGAAATAGGTACTATTCTCTTTTGCTGCTTATGAAGACCAATCTTTAATAATACTATGAATTCATGATCCATACAAATTATTCCCTGGGGTCTCAGTATTTCAGTCTGAATTCTGCTTGTCTGAAAAAGTTTATCCTAGTTATCATTTTAGAGTAATTTTGTGTGGGCTGGTGAAGAGAATTTGGTCTGCTGGCAGTTTTGTGGTTCTTTTTCAGGTGTGCTCTTGAATAGCATTTTTGGAAGTGATGAACGTTTTCTCTAGTCCCTTTCTTGTAAGAAATGGAAATATCGCTATTGATTTTGGAGGAAGCAGGTCAGCTGATGCTGAGTATTTCATTCTCCTTGTATATGCCAGGTTACTTATGTGCCAATTATGTACCGTGTTGGAGTACCTTTCCAGCACTAATACCCCTCAAAAAGCTTCTGTCTGAAACACCTGTAGTGCCCTTCCTTTCTTCAGTCTTTTATGCATAAAAAAGGTAGAGGGATGATGATATATTTGCCAACCCATTACAGATGCTGATAGCAGCAGTACATTGAAAGCAGGTTTTCTAGATGCAGGCTGAAGTCTTAATCACTGCATTATACTTCTTCTCCAAAGACTGGCTCTGAACATGACATTAGTTCAGGTTTTATTTTTTTCCTGTGTAGTTACACTGATACTTTTCCACAGCCATTTCCAATGAAGGGAAGCTTACAGATCACTGCAGAAAATGAAAATTACTTTAAAATAAGTGAATATCTCTTCACTCAGATAAACCTAAATACAGTCACGTCTCAAATACCTAGTATTTCAACTGTCTAATGGAACTCTTAGTTCTTACATAAAATGGGAAGAGACAGTGGTGTTTGGTCATTCCTACCCTTGACAAAATGTCATATCTGTGAGGGAGGGGGCCCCAGTGTTTTACCTGAAGATAACTACTGAATGAAGGAGCTGACTAAGAAGTATTGATAGTCACATTTGAAATAATATCTTAATTATACTTAGTGTCTCTTTAAGCACTTTTTGTTTCCCGGAATCAAAGTCTTGGTTCTAGATCAAGATAATTCTCCATATGTTAAAGGAAGCATTGGATTCTCTGATCTCTGTAGAGATTACCTACAAAATCTTAGCATGAAGGACTCACTGTTTCATATTAGAGCGTGAATTTACACAACACGTCACACCAAGATGGTTTCTTCTACTGAAACATGACTCTAAGGGCTTGTCGATGTCGATACTGGAAATTGTTCTTGGATAGATGTTCCAAAATAAGCATGAAGTCTTAAGTTGCTGTTCGAAGACTGATTCTCTATGAAGTGTTCTTCTAGTGAGACTGCATGATTCGTTTTTAAAATCCTTCCCTGCAAGAGGTTTCCAATCAATGAACTCTGGCCTGTGGGCTCTCTGTATGAGGCAGTGCGGCATGCAGAGAACTTGCTGGATTGGGTCCGTTATGTCAAACTTCTTTCCTCTCACCTTTCAGAGTAATTCTGAAAATTCGGTTACTGCACAGAGCACGCTGGCTGCAAAGCCTGCCCCACACTGTGTGCTTTCTCTCTTTGTAATCTGCTTCACTATACTGGAACAGCTTGCATGCTCTGATTACAAGCCCTCCGGGGTGGGGATGTTTTTTGTTACTTGTTTTGCTCAGCTTGTCTACCATAGTGTTCCTTGTTCATCTCTTTTGGAACACAGTGTATGGTACGCCAAAGTAGTAGTATGATAAAAGAATTTGAGGTCTGGAACAAGTAAACAAAGAGCTTTGGTTTTCTCATTTCCTTAAATTTGATTGAGTTATTCTGTATATTATATCATTATGTATCTGTCCAGTCGGAAGGCCTCAACTATGACTATTCCATGAGTTCAAAGTTACAGTATCTTGTATTGCCTTGGGTTGAGCTGAGATACTGAATCTAATGCTAACATGGCCTGGGCTACCTCAGGCAGTGTAACAGGTATAATACGTAACATTTTGGGTGGCAGATTTCAGCCTTAGCCTTTCTCTTGAGGAGGACACACAGCTATTTGGTGTCTACCGTAATACAGTCTTGCTTGTATTGTGGTTAGTTGCCATAAGAATATAAGGTAAAATAATATGTTTTATTAAGTTGCAGTAGCTTGGGTCACCATTTTGTCTACAGGATATGTGTTGCCACTGCACTTCAAAATTAAGTGACCCTAGTGTAGCTTGTTTAATGTGTATTTTCTTTGTTTCGACGCTAAGGAGCTGCATCATTACTGTAGATATAGTGTGGATCTTCTGGTTATTAAAAAGCCCAATAGCATACAGAATGTTTTTCTACACAAGAAATATCCTCGGATCTGATTTTGCACATTTTGAGGCATATCTATCTGTGAATTTAAGCTGAGGGATCACTTCTTTTCTAGTCTTACGTGACACACTTTAAATGAATGGCTTTAGCTTCAGCTGGAGTTGGATATGATTTTTTCTATTCTTATCTATTAAAAACAAAGTTGGTATGGTTTACGTATAGTAATGTTTTTAAATACCGAAATCTCCAAACTTCTGAAAGGTTAGTATTTCTGTAAATTCATACCCAATGACTTGAAATATTTTTTCTGGCGTCTAGAAGGTAACAAGATGTAATTATGTATACCTGAACTCAGAATAGTTTTCCCATTGTCCATTCTGCTAAAAATATGAATTGCTTTTCCCTTTGTCCCCTTTCTTGTTCTTTTTTATTTCTTGAATAAACTATTTTTATTATCTTCTTAAGCTTTTTATCTAATCCTATTCACTGTGCCCATTGCCTAGTCTTTTTATGATGCCTCTCCCTCTTTCTAAAGTCTTTTATTAATGCAGCACTTATGTATATTTTCATTTCATTTCATTGTGTTGATTTTTTTCTCCCTGTTCCTTTTTTCTTGTTTCCCACTCATTGTGATAAATACCATTTTTGCATTCTGTTTGTGCATCTTAGTCTTCACAAAAGGCAAAGATACCCGTTTGACACCACAAAGAGAATGTCAGTGTTTAAACATCAAGGGCTTCATTTTGTAAAGGTTGAGAGTGCTTACAGTCTCCAGCAGTTCCACACTGAAATATAGGTGCTCACTTCTGCAAATTTTGTCTTATTTTCTTTCTTTCTAGTTGATAATAAAATGATAACGAATGCAGGACTTTGCTGAATAAATATACTAATCATTTAACCATTGTACAAGTTTTCAAAACTTGAAAATATCGAATGAAGCATATAGATAAAATATTTTCCCTGGGTCAAGTACTAGTCCTATAGAAATACACATGTATATCACCATTAATTTTAAAATTAATTTATATAAGAGTTAGTCTTTCTAGAATTAGCAGTATTATTTTCTGCCAATACAAAAAAATGAAAAAAACTCTTCAAACGAAGGAAATATCGTATCTGGGTTTTGGGAATGCCTTTGGTGTTAGATTGATAGAATTTGTCTAGCACTGAGCATAGGGCTGCTATCCCCTAAGAGTGGGCGTTGATTAAAACACAGTCATGTAATCTATTGACAGGAGTCATAATGACCTAGTCATAGACTTCAATAACACAGCTATAATCCTTTTTAAGGATTATTTTTCTTATATCCACTTCCGCTGTTTTGTCCTATATGTTGTTTGTTTTTTTTTTTTTTTATCCTCAAAAGTCATGATTTCCTACCATTGCTCCAGCAGAACAATTTAGCATATGCTGGACTTCAAGCATGTCATTAGTCCCATTGACTTTGATGGGATATAAATGTGTGCTTACCAGCCCTGTAGACAAGAGACATTATTAGCTGCAATACAGTCATTTCCAGTGTTGCATTCTGGTAGAACCCGTAACAAGGCCAAGACTCTGATAAACGTAAATAACATAATAGACAACAGCAGATGTTTAGGAGTTAGAGAAAATGGAGAGCTGGGATATTATTATTAAAATATATCGCCAGCTTTATTCCTGCTGAAATGTTCTTTGTCTGCAAAGAGTGTTTACTGTGGCAATCTTTGCTCTTGAGCTCTGACAAAGCCCTTCATTCTCCTGCTCCTCAGTGCTTGTGTTTTCCTTCCAGATCTATGCTTTTCTTGAGCAGAGTGATTAGTTATATCAGTAATAACATATCTGATCCATTTGCTTCCTCAGCCTTGTAGGTCACCCTCTGGTTATGCTCCCATTCTGCTGATGGGTTTTATTTACCATAGATTTATTTGTTTGTTTGTTTGTTTCTGAAAAGATAAATAACTACAATAACTGAGTAACCTAGTCTAGTGGAAGGTGTCCCTGCCCATGGCAGGGGGATGGAACTAGATGATCTTTAAGGTCCATTCCAACCCAAACCTTTCTATGATTGTAAGTCTGTCCACAAAAGCTTTTTTTTTTCCCCCTCTTAATGATACCTGGGTTAATGGAAGACTTGTTTGGTGTATTTCTAACTTTGTAAATGCATTAGCAATTGTGGTTTTTACCTCAGATTCCCTCGCTGTCATAGACTTCATTAATTCCACACGCCACATTCTTTCCAGCTTTATTCTAAATTGCTGTATCATTTACTCAGATAAATTAAGTTGTCATAGAAGCTTTGCAAAGTATTTGGTCTTTTTGTACCCTTTGCCAATATATTTCTGACTTTTAAATAACAGCTTCTTTTTCTCTTGTGTTCTCTGTCTCTTCTTCTAATAGACCAGCTTGAACTAGTTGTCCACTAGTCAACTGTTGTGAACTGATACGAATAGGTATTTCCTCATATTGAGCCATGTGAGCTACTGAGCCATTGCCTCCACTTTGAGACTACCTAATAGTAGGGATTGTGGGGGGGTAGAATTTGCAAGCACATTGAATTAATAAAATTAATTTCCTTTGATGGTCTCAATTATCTGTTTAACCTGTTTCCTCTTTTCTACAGTTATTAAAATAATGATTTTTTTTTGCTATTGACAGAAAAGGAATCCTGTAAATATTTGAGCAAATAGGATTATGTGAAGATTTAAATAGCCGTCTTTCAGGGCTTTTTGATTTTCAGTCTTCTCATTTCAAAAGGTTTTCCATCTGTTAAGCTCTGCTTCAGGAAAGCACTTAAACACATACTTAAATCCATCAGAACAAGGAAGACCCATAAGCCTGGATTTAACTAGATGTGTATTTCTGAATAAAGGCATTAAACTGTTTGCTCAACATGCAGAAAATTCCATCTTTTTAATCACAGTGATAGTGCACTTCCTTGCCAAAATCCACTGCCATATATAAATATTTACTATTGAATGAGCTGAAGTACAGATGGCAAGGTGTGTTTTCTTCATGGAAAATAATAATTTGGGATGTAAGTACAGCCAGGTATTTGGTGGTGGCACAAAAAAGACGTATTGATTAGGGTCTATCTTTACTTCATTGACTTTTGCTAGGCAATATAGGATTAAATGCCCACTGTGACCAATTGCTACTATAATTAATAGGCATTATGAAACAGAAATCAGTGGGATCCACCTCACCGTGAACCATGCTGCTGGCCGTGAACACAGTGCCAGCTGAACACAGGATTTCTCAGTGTTTGGCGCAGGGTGGTGCTCGGGGTGGCTGTGTGGCACTTTGAAAGTACCGCATGGGGAGAAAGAGGGAGCTGCATTTAACCACAATTTGAAATTACTCCCTTAAGAATATTGATACAGAAAAGCTCCGTAAACAACAATAATAATAAAAAAAAAATCTTAAACAGCCAGATATGTAAAAGCCGCCTCATATTCAATTTCCAGTAATGAGCTGCGTGCAGGTGTGGGCTCAATAATGGTAACAAACTGTGAAATGCAGCCTGTCGGGGCCAGGGAGCCACGAACTGCACATGGCTGCAGACGGGAGCCATAGGGCTTCAGTGTTTCACCTGGCTCCACACTGCTTATGTAGGGCAAATTCTTTCTTACAGCAGCAAATTGAAGAACCGTCACTGGTTTATTCACACTGATGTTTCTTCTGGCCCGGCTGTCCCTGAGAGCCACTGTGGGCAGGTGGGTCTAGGGAAGAGGACGCCTGGAAGAGCTCTCCATTACCCGCTCGACAGCTGAGTAAGACCAAAGAACATTTTTAGGGGAATTTTCTGGTGGTTTGTGCCTTTATTGGAACCTTTTGTAACAGGGTAAGGGAATGGGAATCAGGCATATAACAATCTATAATGGTTTTCTCACGACTAATGTGAGGTACCTTCTCTTCTACTAATTGTTTATTGGTTTCTGTCTGGGGCTTGTTTTCATGAGTATTTAAAAGTCTGGCTCTTGTGTGCTGTCAGGGAATCCTGATCCTGGTCAAGCTCTTATCATCCCTTGAAAGTTGAGAAAAACTGAAATCTTACGAGAATTAGTTGAGTGTAAGGGTGAATAACTCAGTGGAAGCATAAGCAGCCCAGTGAGCTACTCTTTTTCCCACCACTTTTGGACTGGCTGTTCTGTCCTCCTTACTTCTGCCTATTTCTTCTTTTTGAATAAATTATTCGAGATCTAGGATCTTCTCCAGCCACTGTTAGTGTTTGGAGGAAGAGGAAATGTAGGAGAAAAGAGAGGAGAGAGGAAATGTTGCTTTTACGTAATAAAATTCACTTTCTGGGAATATTGCCATCAGTCTTGTCCAAGGTAAATGATTAATCAAAAGGCAAAGTAAAGGAGACCTCAAATTTGTGATTATGCCATTGAATAAAGCAAGCAAATCCCCTTTCTTTCTTGGGGCTCTGGCTTGCAGCACCCCAGATACATTTGGAGCCACCAGCAGTCTGCGAGCAGTTTGTGTGTAGTTTTGATGTTAGAACAGGATTAGTGGGAAGCGGGAGCTGCTGTACCCAGAGTTGTAGCTGTGACAGCCTAGTAAATTTTACAGGGCAATTCTGCCTGGCCCTCCTACAAGTTACCCGTATCACACATCACCCGCCTGATGCTGGGACTCCTTGGAACGTCCTTGTCAGTGTCGGGCTGTGCATCATCCTGAGCAGCTCCTTGCCCCTTCGCTCTCGGAGGTGCGCGATGTCTGCCTCGCTCTGTGGAAGATTTAGTTGTGCAGCTTATAGGGTTGGGAATTTTGTCTGTTTCAGTCTAATGAGAAGCAATGTCCATGTTAGCCTTGATATTTGTGTTTTATCCCTTGCCACAGCTTTTACTCAAATGAAAATGAACACATTAAACAGTGTTTCCAGATACACTTTACCAAGTTTTGTAGCATGGGGAGGAAAAAAGACAAAAAACAAAAAAAAAGCCAAGCGTGAGGAGAAATAGAAGCCACTTAAAATGGCTCTTTTTTTGTGTGTTGCTTTTTAAACAATCTATGTAATTAGTTTAAGATATTACTGGGAGCCTAAGATGACCACATTATTTGTATTTGAAAGTCATTTCTGAAATGACAGTTTATTCACAAAAGACTGATATCTTTTAAATGCTTCCCTGTAAAACATATTTTATTGTGACACCTTATAAATATTAGAACAAAGGGCTTTGCAGAACAAACAGATCTGAAACCACAGAAATACACAACAATGATTCGTTTCTTGTATCAGTCATTCAATACATTATTAACTTCCCTGTGAGCAGGAGGTATGTTACAATGTCTACGCCCTAGGAGCAAAAGTCAAAATATTCCCAGAGCAGCAGAGGAATATATTTTCCAGATATTGGTATTGTATCTATTTGCAAGGTGTCTAAATGAAGAAATCAGAATGCACCTATATTCAAATCTAGAATTAGATCCGACAAATACACCCTATTAAGTTTTCCTGTGGGGTTACTTTGAGCTTCTGTTGTAGCTTATCAGCTTTATTGGCTGTTCACAGTGCAAGCAGGAGTCATCACAAAGCCCTGCTGGCCTGGAACATTGGGGCAGTAAGAGTTTTATTTTTTCATTATGAAAAGGAGAAATTGTTTCTAATAATCCAACATATACTCAACTCCTTTTATTTTTATTTTTTAAATTGAGCATGCAGCTCGAGAAACATCTGTGTTGCAATTTAATGACACAATTCATTCCTCCTTGTACTTTTATAGGATTAATTAGCATCTAAACAACTTTTTGTTGTTGTTGTTGTTGCAGCCCTAAGCTCAGCTTGTATAGAACCAATTATATCTCTGCATTTCGGTCTGTTAGAAGCTCATGGCACAGCAGTTGTTCTTATGGAGGTCAGCAATGGTAATAAGTTGTTTTTAGAGACTTTTTCCACTATTTGCATTTTGACAGTTATTGTGTGTTGTATTTATGCTGACAGGTCCTGTCAGCATCCACAGATATTAAACCACCCGTGTCCTTATTCTGCCGGTACTTTGTTAGCATAGATTTGACACTTACGGGGACCTGCCTAAGTAAAAGCACAGTTACTTGTGTTAGTGCAAAATAAGTGTCGAATGCACGTAGCACGATTTAAATTAGGTAACATTCTTGTTTTGCATCAGTGGGAAGAGTATGCCAAGTAGAAGTCCGGGAACACCTAGAGCCACTCTCTAATGGTCTGAATGAAGCTCATTTTTTTAATGTGCAGAGACCATTTGGAATTATGTTGGTTGGTGTTAATATGTGATAGAAATCAACTAAAGGTGGACTATTAACAGGGCTCTGTTTTGTAAATTCTGACAATAATAGCTGTTACCTTTTCATTCTTCATCTCTAAAAGTACTCACAGGATAAGCTAAGCTGGGGTAAGCCTAGGTGCTACGATCTCCTCTGACCAGCAGATCTCTGATGTAATATTGGTTCCGTTTCTTATGCAAGTATAAACTGTAGCAGCGCCCCTAAGCAATTCAGAAGTTGCATCAGTAATCACAGGAAATACCAGTTTTAATAGTGATTTCAGGAAATCTGCAGGTTTGGGTGAAATTAATATTTGTCCTCAAGCCAGGACAGTAAGGCGATCATCCAATGGTTGGGGAACTTAGCGGACTTTCTGTATAGCCAGTCCACAGTAATAGTCTGGGTGAAAAATTGATCTTATTTATTTAGAGTGAGGAAGTTCAGAACACTGGATGATCTGCTTTCTTGCTAAAATCTGTATATGCCTAAATAATAAATTCCCTTTGAAGTGATCATCAATAATTACGCTAGATGTGAATTTTTTCACTCTTTAGTTATAAGATGCCACAGTTTCTTGCCAGATACCATGGTTAATTACAGACAAGTTAATTACTCCCTAGTCGTGATTTACTGTGGCTACTGGCCGCTATTTCCACTTGACTGCTGCCACATCTCAGAATGACAATGAAAAATTATGCTCCAAATTGGATGTGAAAGGAAAGAGAAATCCAGTTTAAAATGCAAAACTGAAGGAACAGCAAACCTTGGTAAACTCCAGAATGGAAAGGCTGGAGAAAATTGTTCTCTCCGCCCCCTTCCCCTCCACNTTGTGGGCAATTGAAACTTCACTAATTACCAAACCCGTGATTTCAGAAAAGCACATTCATATTTGTCCACCCCCTGACCCTGTTTCTGTGGTCTTAAGCTACTGCATCTTGTCATAAATTATGAATTCTCTGAAACAGTCTTCATTTGTATCAATTCTAGCAATGCAGAAGAGGTTTTTTTGATCCCTGATACTGGCATCTGTAGTTACAAATTGCTGCATCATATCACAGTGGCATTTATAACTATAACTGATATAAAAATATTGCAAATTAGATCCATTCTTTTATAGATTCTGATTGTCTATTGCCAATTATCACTGTGTAATATTTTTGCGTTGGCTGGAGGAATTTTCATTGCTTGTCCCTAGTAGCACAACATCCTGATATTGCATCACAGTAGACTGGCAAGGTGTGCACTAGCTAAACTGCCAGCGCCTGGCAGCAATTTAGTCCCACGTGTAGAGCCTGTTAGTTAGCAACTGCTCTTGGGGCTCTTCCACCATAACCAGAGTCCCAGTTTTAGACTTCCCTACGTTTGGGAGCAGATAAAAACGTTCTCAGAAAAGCAAGGAACCAGTGTGTATGCTACACATACCGATGTGTATGACTTGACCTACACTGGCTACTGGGCAGTGTGCACCTGCGGTCAATACTTTTTACTGAAATTCTGGCTGTGCTCCACCTTTTTGTTTGGTACTTCAGTTTTGTGTGTGCTTTTGTGTCTCTTGAGATTCTTGCTTATTCTGGTCTATCCCTGTTTGCGTGCAGCAGACTTGAGCTGTTTCTCTTTATTTTCCCACACACGGGATCAGAGTTAGGATCAGTTTATGCTAGAGTAAAAATTGAAAAATGTGGGCAGACATGAAGTGGTTTTGTTTTGTCATCAAAACTTTGTAATTCCGCAAGATTTGACCAGTGAGACTTTTTGGATGCCAGCCTGTTAGACTCTCTCCTCACTAGGTTTCTTGAGAATTATTTTGAAAACATATTAATAAGAATGTCAGCTCCAGCCATCACTGACTTTTACAATGACAAAAATGTGTCATAAAAAACCTGAAAACGTACATCACCTTGAGATTCAGAAGGACATTTTTGCACGCGTTCCCTCTTCTGAAATGGACTATGAATTCCACCTTCCAGCTTTGCTCTCACGCACACAAGCATTCATGGAGAAAATATACAATGCTTAGAACAACTTGGGCACATTTCATGTAAAGAAGGAAAGCTGGATCTCGTTAATTGCTCCAACGATGAAGTCAATTAGAGAAGTGCAGCTTGTTAGGTATCTGCTAAGATTCTACTTAATGGCTGATTACTTGTAAGCAAACAGTCTGATATCATTTATAGTGCCATGTAAAGTAGTGAGTGAGATGGAAAAGCATGTGGGAGAGCAAACTGTGCTGTTATTAATTTTAATTTTCTGTTTACTTTTCATACTGTCGGTAAAATGAGTTCCTTCTAATATGAAACTATTTAATCTGTCCTATCTCACTACTTCTGTCCAACAAATGTTATGACATGAAATCTCTTTGTAGTATTTGGCTATGTAGGATACCAGGTTTCAAGTGCCTTGTCTGATTGCCTAACAGTGCTCACTCCCTAAATTAATTCCTTGTTCCTTCGGTTATTTTATAGTCATTAAATAGAGAAATGGGCATCTGTGAATAGGAACTCCACCGATGCCCTAAGAACCCATGTCTCTCTCCCTTCCTTGGGGAAGGAGGGTAAGTCATCTAGGTGATGGCTTGTCGGGGCTGTTAGCAGTGAGGAAGAGTGGGGTTTCATTCCCATGCAGGCACAAGCAAGTCATTTAATTTATACGGTGTCAGACTCTGGGTGATTGTTTCCTTGTTTGTTCAGGAGGGCTCAGTAGGCAAAGGACACTGTCTTGTTTGGTGTTTATTGCTGGCTAATGACTCAACGGGGATCTCGCAGTTATTAAAACACTTTGTTTCCCTTTATCACAGTCTGCCTTAAGACTTTTCTGTCTAGGCAGTAAGCTTCTCCAATACTTTTTGCTCCATTAGTTTTTGTTGTGGTGGTTTGCAAGTAACTGACTAGTGGACAGACAGATCCAGAAAGCAGCGTCCAGCCCTTCCCTCGAGGCAAAGGCTCAGAGCGTAGGTCTCCCAGTGAAGAAGCCTGAGTCTCCATAAAGATGCAATGGTGGCCTGCAGGGGCAGTGCACTAGGAAGCCAGTTAAGAGCTGGAAACTTAAAGTTGTCTTGAGATTTACCTCTTATGCAACACTTTTGCATTCCAGGTATTAAGAGATGGAGCTTAGTCAACTACCCTGGTATTTGAGTATTAATTATCCTAAGGAGTTCCATGATTAGGGTGCAGTATTCACTGCGATTACTGTAAAATAACACAGTACTCTGTCTTGCTTTGAGAAGGGTAGTGATGCTTTCAAATGAAAGGCTGCTAACAGGAGTAATCCTATAATCAGGATAATGTTTTATACACAAGACTTTTTTTGTACAATGTCACTACACTAAATGAGCCTACTCTGATAACATTGAACGAGTACCACAATTTTCCAGGTGGGCAATTTTGATTAGACATCGGTCTTTTTCTTTGGGAACTTAAGGTTCTGCTAAACAACATACTGTGCTAAATTATTTAGGACATTGAGTTTAAAATAAGATAATTCCTCTTTATAAATGCTTGTCGTTCCACTATACACTCAAAAAGACAATTTTTTTTTTTTGGTCCAGCAGTGGGTCGTTGTAAAATACCTAAATACTCTGTCAAAATACTGCCTTCTCCAGCACTGTAAAATTGAGAACTTTACAAGTATTTGAGATTTATCTTAGATGTAAACACATATGGTTATTGTCGTGTTTTTTTCGCCTGTTTTATTGAATTACAGTTGGGGTTTTTTTGTGTTTTGGAGCAAAAACAACTCAGAGGTGTGACCATGTTTTGGTCTGAACACCGTAAGATCTGTGGTTTCTAATACTGTTCTCAATAACTGTGTTCATGGTAAAGAAAGCTGGGTTGCTGGATATGACTTTCACACATCTGGAGCAGACACCTTCCTTCCTCTAGTATAAACTAGTAGTTAGGTAAGATGGAGCGTGTGGGTGCAACTACTCCAGTATGTCTGCAAACTCAGCAGAGCTCGTGAGGGGGTTTAAATCCAAGATCATTCACTTGATTTTGGCTCAAGTCTGTTTGGGGAGCCATGGCTTATAAAATAAATGGCTTTTTAAAATAAATTTTAAAATAAGAGTCACAGTCTGGAGAGCTTATGCTGAAGAGGGTGGCTCCTCAGCAGAGTGCAGGAAAATCAAAATATTAAGCATAAAAATATGTATTTTTAAGTTAATGTGTGAAAAGATATTTCCATTTTATTCAGCAGCCATAATCTTGTTATTTGATAAAACTGCTTTCAGCAATAAATTCTAAAGATTAAGAACTAGCAGAATCACATGTGGCCACAGAGTGACTGAGTAACAGTCAAGTGCAGTGACATCTAAATCCAGAGGAGTGACATCTGCCAGAGCTGAGCATCGCCTGCATCATGGCAGCATTTGAACCCGCAGCATCATCTGCTTCCTGTAGTTCTGCATTGCATATATTTAACAGGGTAATGTACTTTCTGGATTTCGTGGATCTGTGGGAATCCATTCCTGCTGCTCTGGGCTCACTTAATGCATCAGCATTACATCTTAATATCTATGCATAACACGTTCCTATATGTGCACTATCCATTTTAATTACAGATATACTCCAGCTCAGATTCATCGTCTTAGTTTCCTTTGAGACGTTTTGCTGCTCTTTCTTTGTGCATTATGAGTATCATTTTCATGGTTCAATCTATAAGATTTTGCTTCCTGAATTAACATCTGAATTTGACATTTTCTCAATAATAAACAGGCAGTGCTATGATGAAAGTACCCGGGAAGGCTACATTACATTCTCTGGTAATTTATTTTAAAGACGTGTGAAGTGTGTCCTTCTTCCCAGGCAGAGCTGATGCTATTCCATATAGCATATCTTGGTGCTTTTAAATCCTCAGGGAAATTATCTTTTAAATTACTTAAGGGGAAAAAAATAAAAAGGCAGCATAGCTTGACACCAAGGATTAACTGCTCCTACATAAGTTAATTTGGTTTAAAGATGTGATACTTTCTGGATATTGATTTGGATATTTTAGTTCTGTAACTCCTAAGTTATAGGCAAACTTAGTACATTATGAAGATACTTGGCTGGATATTAAAATTTTAAAAGTACTTATGAAATAATTGCTAAAGTCATAATTGCTCTGATATTCTGGAGTTCTTAAAAAAATGCAAAAAGAGAGAGTAATGCAGGGGAAGTGGGAAATAAATCTGTTTCTAGAAAGACCAGCGTCATTTGCTAAAGCAAACAAACAAACAAATCCTCCAGTTGGGGCACACCATCTGTGGCTTTGTTATCTGTCTCCTTTCTACATGTTACACCGAGTCTTCTACAACTGATTCCAAAGAGACATGGGGATATTTGTCATGGAGAAAGTTTAAATCTGTGGGATATTCAGCTGTGGGAAATTAAACAAACACCTTACATTTCTCATAGAATCATTATCAGTGATCCTTGATGAATTTTTTCGTTAAAGAAACGTTTTTGGGGTTTTTTTACCTGAAGATTTAACTTGGTGCTCAGTGAAAGAATGTGCATTTTCGAAAGTAATAAATAGAGTTTGGGAACTAGTAATGCATTGGCAAAGTGTCTGTAGAGTAAATCCTTTAATGAAAATAGCTCTTGATAACGTTCAGTAGCTACTGACAAGACAAAAACAGAATTCTGCTACCAAATGTATTCATATCTCACATACAGTACAGAATTTTGCCTAACTGACAAAACCTCTTTTGTAAAAAAAAAAAACCAAACCCAAACCCCAAACAAAGCAAAACAACCCCAAACCAACCAAAAAACCCAGACCCTGAAAACCAACAAAAACCCCTAAACACACACACACCCCAACCCCAAACAAACAAACAAACAAACAACTGCGCTTTCTCTATATACAAAAGCTTGGCAGAGCCTTTGAAAAATGTGAACCCTCAAACACTGTCAAGGACGGCATGTGGAGTTTGACAGGTCTGAGTTGCCACTTATGGGGCAGACTGGGTTCATCAGCTGTGGATTTGAACTACCCCAATTTTTCCACGCTGCTGAGACCATCCTGGCTGCTCAGATGGTCTCCTGTCTCACACAAGGCCAGGGAATAAGGGCTGTGCCACCTGGCTGGGAACGGCTTTGCAGGGTTTTCCTTCAGAAGAGGACGCTGCTCTTTGGGAGACAACAGCCTGCTGCTGATAAATGGAGTAACTAGCCAGGACGTGCCTTTCAGGAGTGACTGTAGGAAAGGTTTGGGAACCGGCGGGGAGCCCCAGAACCGTGTACCTATTATTTTCTACCTTTGCAATGATTCTGCTGCTTTTGCAGTCCCAGGGGAAATGCAGTTTGGCTAATTAGCAGTAATGAACACCGTGCTGTAAGGAATGTGGCAAATAAGTGAAGATTTGTAGAGCAGGTTTCAAGACAAATAGTCATGTTTTTCAACAGCAACAGAACCTAGTAATCGGAGGTTTTCTATAGTTATTAGTCCATCTCTAGTTGCTATCACTTCCCCTTGCTAATAGCTTTGTCACTTATATTACAATTCTCCCACTACTCAATAGTTGTAGTTGGTTTTATTTAGCAGAAATCCTTTGATCACATTTGATTTCCTTTGTGCTGCAAGAAGGCAGAGCTTATGGTGTGCTCGTGCAGAGGTTTCACATTCCAGACTACTTTTCTACTCTTTTCTTTTTAATTGTCATGTGCATAAATTACTGCTGATCTTCTTTCATTTGCAGATTCTTGCCCTGGAGTTATATAGTCTCCTACTGACATTTTCTGTTGCTTAGTTTTGAAACACCTGTCACTTTCCCAGGAATCATTTCAATGTGTCTCAGGTTTTTTGGCTTCCCTATGGAATTAATGCAACTTCTTTTTAAAATTTAAATAATTATTTTTCCTTCTCAGTGTTGTTAGATTTCTTCTGCTGAAATTAACATGTCATTAGAGTTCCCTTCAAATAAGTCATAAGGGCTTGCCAGATATTCTGGGTTATGTACAGATCATTAATTAATAGGATAATGCTAATTAATTTATTCTTTTTAATTTTCTCCTTTAATTCCACAGTATTATGTGAGTAATTGTCAAAAATTTGGGATTTTTTTAGATGAGCGGTATAAGGAGATTGTGTTCAATTGCCTGGAATTTATCAGTTGATATAGTTTCTAAAAGGAAATCTAAAGCAAAAAATACTCAAATTCCTATCATAGAAAGTCATTAATTGTTCTCAATTCTTAAGAAAAATGTCAGTTTTTACTGCTTCTCTTTTTAAATCCAGTTGGTCTATATAGTCTATTGTGAACATGCAACAGAGATATGAAAAGGAGTGAAAAAATATGTGAAGGAGATAGGAAGATAAAATAATGGTTGATATATTATCCAAGTTAGTGAATGTTAAACAATACAGACTAAGCTGGTGAACATGGAATATTTTTCTCTATAGAATAAAATCTAATAGGAGTCCAATATTTAAATTAAGTAAAAATTGGATTCCTCTTTCAGTTTAATGATTAAGGCTGCATCAAATGAGATCTGCGACTGGAAATCTGAGACTGGAGAGCTTTAACCTTCATTTTATACTTACATTTCTCCCAGCCATAATTCATGATTCTCACCAGGAAATTTGATAAAATTTATTTACGAAAGAACTAATATAGAGGAATTCTTTTGCTTAGATATTTCTTGTTCATTTTCTCACTTTCTTTCTTGTCCTTTAGGGCCTTAATTGCTGAAGTGTTTATATAACTTCCAATATATCTAAACATCTGGTGGGTTTTCTGAGTTCCCACCCTTTCAGAACATTGATGATCCTGTTTCACATACCCAGAGCAGGCACGCATCATCATTCCCATCCTGTCTTCTATGTACTCAAATAATTTGAAACAGACTTTTTCTTCTTAACAATTCTATTGTTGTATTCTATTATTTTCTTATTAAAATAATGATGAGGCTCCACTGTAATTGATATTTTTTTCCATTTAGGCTTGTTTAAATAAATGCTGAACACTCTACTTTCAAAGGACCCTTTGTTGTCTCACTAAAGGTATGTTGGAGTGTTCCCTGAAATAGCTCAATTGGTTTTGATTCTTTTTTCTTTACTTTCCTGCAGCCCTATCCATTCACTTTCAAGTTTGTAGTTTCAATAATTACATCATCTACCAAAATTTCCTTTCTGATTAAAGAACCTTGAACCAGTGTAATGCTGCCATGAAGCTCTTCTGGTTTCCATATTTGTGTCTATTCCCATTTTTGTGCATTCTGTATGAATTTTCGTTCAAGGTAGATAGTATGATAGGGCTTTTTTTACAGTGGCCGTTTACTGCTTCCCCCCCCAAAAAAAAATGTGAGGCCCTTGACATTTTTATTCTGTTTGAGAAGGAAAAATACATTGTTCAGAACACCATACTCCATGCTAGAATATCCAATAGCCCATTTTGGATCATTTATCTTAAAACCAGAGCTTCCGAACTAACCTCTGTCTCAGTAAAACTATGAGTTTATGTGGATTAGAAGAGCTCTAGTACATTGAGTAATCTGGTTCTGTGGGATTTCCTACCGATTTCTCTCACTGGAAGTGCTGAGACTTCCCATATTCCAGGAAAACACCCTGCCTCTCGCATAACGACTCTCCTTTTATTTAACTACTGATTCTACTTCAGACATAAAAGCCTTTTGAATAAAATGTACTAAGGAGGACCACTTCTGCCAACAGAATTTTGTCTTAGAGTCAGAATACCCCACCACCACAAAACCCCTCAAAATCCAGAAAAACAGTGGTTCTGCTTAGAGCAGTTTTCTCTGTGAACAGTGGAAACTGGCTGAACCCAAACACCAGCCATACACACAGGAACATCTCACTTGCATGCTAACCATTCTTTGGTGAACCACTGCAACGCTGAAGCTAAGAATTGTAATGAACATGTTGTAATCCACCTAATACGAAGATACAAGTCGGAAGACCAGCCTTATCACGATACTCCTACATCTTGCCAATTAACCTAAGTGAAAATAGTACAATTGAGAAAACATCAGGGGAAGCAAGTGCTATTAAACACCCTAAAGCAACCAGAGGAAATAGGTTAATCTGTAGAGATGCTAAACTTAACAATGCAAGAAGAACCAGCAGAAATACATTATCAATCTGTTATTTAACAGCAGAAATTATAATGCAAGTGTGAATCATAAAAGAGTGACATATTGGACTCCATTCCTAGATTAGTCTTGAAGTGGACAAGATTGTCCCTTTTTGTTTGTTGACTCCGGACTTGTGCTGCTGGAGCAATCAGATGGTTGTCAGGCTGAGTGCTGGATATACTGAATGCTGGATCAGGCTGTTGAAGGATGAATGTTATTAGAGCCACACAAGGCATTGTTTACAGGGACAGTATTTGACCTATAACGTAAATAATCCAATTTTTCTTACTCTGTATCTCTGTTGAAACATAATTTACTTTCTCCATGATGAAGTCGCATTTTGTTATAATTGTTGCAACTAGGCAATCCTGAGATTTCACTGTGCTGGGAAGACGTAAACACATCCCAGGGACCATACAGCAGCACTGCAATGCAAAACAAGTATACTTCAGTAAACAGAAAAATGATTTTTAATAGAAAATAAAATATGTGGATGTTAGTTTCAGATTGTACAAACAAGACATAGCTATTCAGTTTGGCAACTTTGTCCCTTAATAGTTTAATGACTTATTTATTTTTGATCACTGTTTTGCAAAATGTTTGTTTTCAGATCTATAGAAAAGAGAAAATCAAGGTAATCTTCATCATACTGTACGCTACGAGAGAAATGCTCTTCCCCCACCAGTTGCGTTTAATGCCCGTGATACCTGGGAAACCTCAGGTAGTTTTGCAGGCTCAGGTAGTTATGCACTGAAAAGCCCTCTTGACCTGGCCAAATCCACTGCAGTGTCAGCAGCTCCGAATAAAAGCTAAATTCATCTTGAAGGACATTTGGAAGATAGCTACACTTCAGATTTACCCATCAGTTAAAAAAACCCAAAACAATACCTACTCAAAACCAACAACTATATATAACTACTTGCCTTCCCGTTCTTAACATTCCTTAAACAATAATTCTATGATTCTATGATTTCCGCTTTCCAAGGAGAGGGAAGATTGAAGGGAATTGTATGCAAATTCTCCAACATTAAATTCAGGGACCCAATTACTAGCATTGTTTATTGGGGTCACCGAACTACCCAAACAGAGACTTGTGAGGAGGAGATGGATGTGGTAACCACCACACTGTGAGAGGATGGAGCACTTAACAGGGAAGTTCCCCCTGCCTTGTATAAGAGAATGCAAAATTCAAAAGTAATAGAAAAGCAATATAAATGTGTTATAGTGACACCATTGATAACATTGCCTGTAAAATTTAAATATACTGTGAATGATTTTAATTTAACAGCTCTTGGAACTGTACCTTGTAAAACTCACTCATTCGTGACTTAATTTTATTATATTCCTGTTGCACATACAGCGCTGAAATTATACATGTGAAGAACATTCATAGTGGAAAAATGAATTCTTGTGTGTTTAACAGGCAAGATAATAGTGGTTAAACAATGTAATTATGAAAATCATGGTGTTAGAAAGCTGTGAATCAGTTGCTACCACTGCTTTGCATTATGTTGGAATGCTTTTCCGTGAAAGCTGTTATCAGCAGTGAAGTTGTCTGGGAGAGGATGCTAGGGGCAGGGGAGGGAAAGATGTGTACTAAGCATTGATTAGATGCATTTCTCATTAATGCAAGTACACTTACATGGAGGCAGGACATATTCTCAGGCTGCAAATTTAACAAGCAAGGCAGGTAAACAGATAGTTAACCTAAGGAAGAGCAGGACTAATCCTGTAGCAAGGGCAGGAATCCTTGTAATGAATAATTATCTGAGGACAGTCTCTTAAACCTGATTTAATTAAGGGTATGACCTGTCCATTTCTTTGAGAAAACATTTGGCTATCTGCTTCCTAAATTAGACTATGTGACCCAAACCCATACAACTAGAATTCTTAGTGGCTTAGCAATAATAATTCTGCCCCTTGAAGATCTGTTCACCCTTGACCAAAATGCTATGGAAAGATATGCCTTCATCAAATGGAGGTTTTCTTTCAGAATACAGACTACAAAAAATAAAGGGGCTCAATATTTTGGAAGCCAGAGCTGCCCACAGTATTGAGGTTTGATTATAAGTTTATTTAATTTGAATGGCTTTTTGATTTTGCTGTATGTGCCAAAAATTTTTTGAAACTTATTAACTGCATCTTTTGCTCTGCAGAAGCATCTGGAAAGCTTTTACTTGTAATGAAACACTTGATAAAACCTCATATACACTCAATAGGATTAAAATTCCAAAATGTAGTCATTATTGGTTCTCTCAAGAAGTGATTTGGGCAGGGAAGTGGAATAATTATCTCTGGGGTTTTTGAGGGGTTTTTTTTGGATGTGCATGTAAAGCAGGTGTAAAAGAGCTATGCGGCAGACACACAGTATTTTAATCTTTCTTTCCAGTCACATACTGTCAGATGTAAATCTCTGCCAGGCTGGAAGGCAGTGAAGAGTCAGGTCCGTTGGGAATGCAGTTCCTGACGGAGGGTCGGACCATGATGTAGGAATACCTGGATGGATGGCTCTGCCAGCCACAGGATCTCTAAGGATCTTGTTAGTTCTTTGGAAGGAGATAACTTTCCATCCTCTCACTGCTCTCCCCTGGTAGTTCTTATCTCTCTATGGTGTTTTGCTTCCAAAATGGCTTAACTGGCTATTGTGAAGATTATTCCCATCATTATATTACCTACATTCAGAGTGTGTTGATGTCAAGGACAGACTTCCCTTCTCAGTAAAGTGCTATATATACTGATCGTCTCTTTGGAGAATCCGAAGAATATTAACAGGGCCCATCTTCTGAGATAGTGGGAGATATTTTTTCCTTTTCTCTTTTTTGTGGTATAGTTTTTATATAATAGCCATAATCTTTATTGCTTAGGGGTATATAGTTCTTGCCATAAATGGCTATCAGGATTGATTAAATGCCTTAGCTTCAATATTTAATCAATCTCACCAGCTGTCAATTGCTGTATACTACAGAATTATGAGATTATTCCTTAAATGTGATGCCATAAACCAAATTATTCATAAATCAAGTGCAGTATCATATATCTTTGTATCTTTCCTTTTATCTAAAGAAGAGCAGCATGAGCAATGTTGACTGCCTGTGATAATTTTGTGCTGTAATTTTAAGAAGTAGAACTACATAAGAATTACTTTCTCCTTCCTAACATTTGTGTGTGAGATAATTATTATCATGTCTCTACCAGTTAAAATCAAAGATGTGTTAGATTAAAACCACTAAAGGTTTCATGTTCAGTAAGGATTTTTTTCAAGATATTTTCTGTTTTGCAGTGAAAATGTCAGGAAAAGACTAATGGAATCAGCAAACCATTGGAGTTATTTGATTGACTTGGGGTGTACTAGGAAACCAACTTTCATGTTATTCAAGTTAGCTTCTGAAAGTGGAAGTATGGCCGTGGTGACTCTAGAAAAATGAGTTGTTTGACAAGTGTGTAAATTGGGATGCTTTGAAAAAACACTGCCTATGGAACGGAATAAAAATAGGGAGCTGAAGAGTGTGAATACTCTGGTGGTTTTCTGCACTAAATTCTGTTAAACTGCTGAAGTGCTTGCTAAACTTTCCTTCTCTTCCTTGGTAATACAAGTCCACTTGACATTAGTAAATCTATGAACTGTTAAGACAGTCCAAATAAAGTCTGTGGGACTAAGTACTGCTGTAGGCATGGTTCTCAGTTCACATCTCTGTTGCGTCATCTCAGCTGTTGTCACTGTGTTATTTCTTGGGATGAAAGATGCCATCGCTGTTGTAACCTCTCATTTTAGTAAGGAACACTGTGAAGGAATGCAGGATGGATGCCAGTATTGGCCTCTATGCAGTCGAGTATGTGGAAATCCTTCTGGATGGATGTTGTTTAAGTGTGAGGATTTGGGAACTCAGAAAAATTGATCTGAAGAATGGATTTAATCTAACATTGTGGTAGATGACATGGGATAGCATCTGAGCTAGTCATCTGGTCTGTCTCAAATGTCTGCTTTAGGACAGGGTGCCTTGTGTCTTAGAAGGACTACTTTCTCTTCACCGTTAAAGGAAGCCTAGACAGTGAGCTCAGGGCAGATGCACGCTGGCATCTTTAAGGGAAATGGAGCTGGATGGAAAGCACGTTTGTTTTTCTTGAGAACTTCGGGAGATTCTTGTAACTTGGAAGTGAAAAATATGCACTTTCCTCCAGGAATATTTGTGTTCACTTAAGAAGAGGGTTTGTTTGGGTTTTGTTTTTTTTCTTTTCAGTCATTTGATAATCTTTTTATGGCTTGTTTGATAAAATAGATAATGAAATACCATTGGAAAAAATATTTGAACTCTTGTGTCACAAAGTAAAAATATTTATTAAAAGCAATGTTTTCCTGCAATTTTAAAGAAAATGATATTTATTAGAAGGAACACTTTCTTGTTATTTAAAGACAAACCTATTTAGAAACCTAGGTTTTTAATGGGAGTATATTAAGGAACATTAACTGCACCTATTGATAAATCAGTAGTTATTTTGGTCTTCCAGTTATCTTTAGGCAAAGCTCCAAAACTTTTACTTCAATAAGGACTTTCCTCCTACTCCTGGAATCTCATTGGCTCAGGGAGCTTGTAGGCAGCTTTTTTAATGATATTCATGTTCTTCACATATATATAATAAATAATGGAACCAGTTGAAAAAAATACTACAGTAACCGTTTATAGCACTAAGAAAATTTGGAACCAGAAATATCAGACAAAACAATTTAGATGAGATAGTATGAGTTTTCTGAATTAAAAAGAAAAAAGCAAGTTACATTATTTATAAATGTTTCATATATGTTACTGCCAGGAAATAAGACTCCATTAATTTTTACATGAATTACTTTGTGTAGTTTATGTTACCACATGAATAAATTGCTAAGTATTCATTCTTTATTTAGATTCCACTGTATTACAAATGAATTTATAACTCATAATTTGCATTTTCTGCTAGTACCTGGTGGCTGAGCATCAAAACATATTCAGCACATCCTCCAGGCTAATTGGTAAACAGGAAAAACTAATTGTAGTTTATACGAACATAAATAGGCTAAAAGCAGAACCATGATCTCTGAGTTACAGGGAAAAAAATTGCCAGTAATCATCACTATCCTTGTACATCAGGGTGGCCTGGTGGACATTGTCCAGCCTCTACACCCACACTGTCTCTGGGCTAAACAGGAATCATTCATCTTGAAGGACCAGGTGATGTTTAAATGAGTAGGAAAAAACAACATCTCTTCATATGTCCTCCAGGCCTGATCTGCTCATGAGGCTTCACCCAAGAGTAACTCAGCAACAGGAAAGTCAGTAGCCCCACTGGGGATTTGATCCCGCAACATTATTTTAGCCTCTCACTTGATTTTAGCTCTTATCAAAGGCCAAAACACATCATGTTTTGCAACAGAGTCAGAATAAAGACCTCTGTTAAAGGAGAGGGAATTGAAAAAATAAGGATTGTATTTGATGTTCTTTTAAAGAGAAGTACATGGGTGTTATTGGTGATGCAATAAAGACTGTATAGGTAGTAGGTAGTATCTGAAAATAATAATGGAATAGTGAAAATATGAATATGGAAGAAACAAAGTGAACAAAGGAAACTATAGGATAAATTTCTTAGTGCTAAATTAGCAGATTTCTGGACAAGTAATAAGGGATTAAATCCTAAAATAACGGTGAGATTTTGTGTGCGTGTGTGAACTTGGGAGGATGTATGTACAAATTGTAGGAGTGGGATTTAGTATGACTTGTACTTTCAAACCAAAATTGGAATATCCTAGCAAGACACCAGGGACTGAAGTTGTAAATGACAGAACAGTTCAAATACCTTGGTATTTGTGTAGATCTAATCTTAGCTAATAACTACACCCCATTTAGGGAGTTGCTAAATTCAAACAAAAGTCATCCTGATTAACTGACACTCTGCTGTAGTGGAGACGAGATAAAGAGTAGAGAAAAATGAAGAGTATATCAGCTTTAGAAAAGAAGTAGCTGACAAATACACTGAAAGACGTTTCTTTCAGGGAGAAATGCAATTAATTCTCTTTCTTCCAGAGGGAATAGGGAAACAGGCAGTATGGTGTACAGCAGGAGGCAAAGGAGAACTGACCAAAGGTGAGCGTTAGAATCCTACAAATAAAAAAGGTACAGAATAAAATGTTTTAATATAATCCATGTGCCGAGTCAGTGTTGGAGCCCGGATTAATATTTTGGATTTACAACAAAACTATGTTGCCACAGTTCATGTCCAAACACCTAAGATTCACTAGCTGTTAATAAGGCAATTCTTTACCCCATCTCATCCTATGAGACACTGCATTTGTTAACATTCTGGCAAGCGTTAAGCCCATTAGTTTTCTATAAACAGTAGGTAAAAGATAAACTGAAGGTCATATTGTTCCTTCTCTCCTGTTACATATTATGGTGGCACGGCTTTGGCTACCTAAAGACCTGTGTGGGCCTAAATATAGCTACAGAAATACACGTTCATATTTTTGTGACTGCATTTCTTTTCCAATTACTATCTGCACTATTATCTGACTCTATTTCACAGCCTTCTCTCTTACATTTTCTAATGTAGTGTATGATGATAAGCATGTAATGTATGATGATAAGCGTGTGCAAGAAATACTAGTAAAAGTTTAATTTAGAGTTAGGAAAGATTTTTATTTACAGTGTTTTCTGATGGTCTTTCCACCTTGAAATACTTTGTGTCATGAAATTATTTTTGTCTGATGCAGAGTTATAGAAGCAAAGTACTTTTTGCTTTAACACGTTTACTAAAGAAGCAATTTCCAATTCAGGGAGCACTATAAATGCTTTTAGCGGTCTTTTTCTTCTTTTAAATTAATAGTATAAGTTAAGAAATACTGTTACTGGTTATCCAGAGTATTAATTGTGTATTCTTTGGGCAAGGCTTTGGTTTTTTCTTTTTGTGTGGAAAATAGCAGGTTGCTGCGATTGCAATCTAGGAAAAAGGAGAGCTGTAAATAACATTTAGTAACGTGCTTTTCTGTATCAAGTTCTTCAGAGGTAATAAGGCTAGAGAAGAAATCTGTTGTTTTTCTAAAAAGTTTAAGGAATGCAAAAGCATAATTTGATTGAATATATCTCACTAAAATATAACTGCTTTTCAAGTGCTTGTCTTGTTTTAAAACTACTTTTGCTGATTTTTTTTCTGTGTAAATTAAGATTTTTGTTTAAAAGAAGGTTTAAAGTACAGGTGGCATTTAAGGCTGTGTGTTAATGTAATTATTTTAAGCCATTGCTGAATTTCCACTAGACCAGTTGTCAGGTGAATGTCTGAGGTAAATATATATCTCATCTTTACTCTGCAGTGTTGCTTAAGCAAGAACAAATCACAAACATTATGTGGAGGATGTCATATATTACATTTGTCAATGTATGTTTAGACCCAGCCTGGGCAGCAAGGGGAAAATGGAGTTTAATGGCCTGGTTTTATTAATCTGAAGTTTAACAATATATTTTTATTAATCTAGAGTCAGTGAGTGGTGTTTGAAGGCACAGCTGTAATTTCTAAACTTTCCCTGGGCAGAAGCAAGTGTGGCTGCGACACAATACCATGCTCCTCACCAAAGGCCTAGAAACCAATCAACCCTGAAATAACTGTGGTATTGCGTCATCTTCTAGATTATATTATTTATTTTTTTTAAGTATTGGTAAAAAGTATCCATCTCATTATGAAAGCTTGATTTGAGAAAAATATGATAATAGTTTGTCAGCCATAAATCTAGTTTATTAGTACTTAGTTTAAGATGGATTTTGCTTGATTTCATCATTTGGTTGCTGTCCAAATCAAAAAGCTGATTAGGTGTAACACAATGCTGTTTCCAAGAAAAAAGCTACAAATAAAATGAATTAGCACAAACTGTTGACTAGTTTTGCTAAGCAAACAAGGTTAATCTTTCCATGTTTGTAAGGAGTAAAAATATACTAAAACAATTAAATTATATTTAGCAGTAAAGTGTGCAGCATCATTCAGAAAGCCTTCTTTAAAATTCCAGAGATAAACTGTGTGTCTGAAGGCACTATAAAGTG
Organism: Rhinoptilus africanus; assembly: GCA_013400135.1. Classification (NCBI taxonomy): domain Eukaryota; kingdom Metazoa; phylum Chordata; class Aves; order Charadriiformes; family Glareolidae; genus Rhinoptilus; species Rhinoptilus africanus. The sequence goes on from VXBO01004064.1 coordinate 311,595, forward strand.
GAGAAAGCCTATTTCCACGTTATGTGATTATATATAGATAATTTACTTTGCTACTACATTTCCTCACTATAATTCTATTACATTTAGGGGCTCATTTAATAACACTTACCTGTCTGATGTTAAACTGGCCATGACCTGGTCATGCAGAACTGAACGCTGGAGTGCAGTTTACCATCAGTGCTTGGAAAACCCAAACCAGCATGAACCAGTCTTCCTTCCTTTGAATTCATCAGGCGTTAGAAATACCTTATCTAAAAATGCCAAGGCAAAAAAAAAAAAACTAAAAAAAAGGACTGTCTAACATTTGTTATGTGAATGGGCAAAATAATGGATCTGTAGAAACAGCTTTCTCTCATTGCTTAAAGATCATGAAGCAGCTCAAAATGAATGTGAGGAAGGCAAACCTGAAAAAACCATACAGTCTCTATAAAAAGAGACGAGAATCCTCATGTCCTAGAAAAGAGTTGTCTCTCACTTGTTTACAGCTAATGCCGTGAATGTGTTAATGCATTCTTCTGTCAAAGCTGTGAATTTTGAGGAGTGCATCATCTCCATTTTATAGATGGAAAACTATCAAAAAGAAAATGTATTATTTAATAAAAATTAAATAATTTATTCAGCCTAGGAAAGAGCTGAGCAAGGAACCATTCTTGAGTTCCTAAATTCTATGTTGAAAAGGTGCTTTCCGTGTTTGCTTTTGGCATGAGACACCAACACTACAAATATTGAAGGCAAATTCTCAGTAGTGAAGTAACTGAATGGAGTTTTGAGGCAGAATTAATTAATGTTGTTTCACGGGTGACACTAGCTATGTAGATATTAGGCAATCTCTGCTTCATAAAAGCTGTAAAGTTTTGGGGGTTTATAGCGTGCTACCAGAACTTGCTGCACTATGTTGTAAGTGCAGCTTTATTTCAAAAACCTGGGGACCAGGGTATAATTTTTATGATACAATATTATTACCCAGATATTTAAGCCATAATTCTGCAGTAGACTGCAAGTTGGAGAAGCTTGAGTTGGTCTGGCACACAGGTTTTCTCATACTCCACTTGCTTAATGGAGTTTTGGTTTTTTTAATAATGCAAAAAAAATATGTTTGGTATTTTAAAACCTGGTACCTATTGGAATTTGTCTTAATATTTTTTTCTAAATATTTAATGCTGATTACCTTTTTGTTTGTGCTTATATTACCTTGCTAATTATGGTGGTACTAGACTGATTAAATTTAATGAACTATTGAAGTACACCTGCAGTGTTTTACATACTTAGCCTCAAGAGGTGAACAATTTTAGAGCCTTACTAATAACTGTTGATGCTAAGATATACAGCCACCTAAAGAGAGGTAAAGGGACTTTTTTAAAGTTCTGAGAATGTGAAGAGTTGAGCATGCCCAAGGATACACACAATCACTAATCCTCGGTGTGGATTCCTTTACTCCAGCTTTGTACCCATGTGCATCTGTGGAAATATGAAAGTTAATACTCATTATTACTCATTATTAAGATATTTTTGTTCATATGTTGTTTTGGAGTATTATTAACATAGGGTCCAGTCTCTCCTCTGAAGCACCTGTAATTGATGAGAAGTCTCAGCATTGTTACAACCTAGTCTGTGTTTGCATGTGATGTTTGCATCCCTGCAAATCCCATGAAATTCCCAGTCTAGTCTTCTCCCAGCACGATGTGGAGTTCCCTACCCTCTCCCATTCCTGCCTTCACTGAGCTTTCCTCCTCCCTCTTTAGAAAGCATCCTCACTTGTAATAAGGCAGCCCGCTTCTCCTGGCTTATTTGTGAGCTGCCTTCCCTGTAGGTCTCCTTAAGCACAGTCATAGGTAGATCTTTAGGGCTAAAAGTAAAAGGGAGAAATTATAATTCCAGAACGTGGAAGAGTCCTTGGGGAAACTCCTTCCCTTCTCCTTTCCATCCTTTCTTTACCAGTCCCGCAGAAGAGCAGATCTGAATGCCTGGGGGCAAAAAGATGCCCCAGCAACTGCCTTCAGCAGCTCCTGAGAAAAGGCCTTGTCAGAGTCAGCATCCCGACTTGTCCAGTGGAGAGGGATACGCATGGGCTCTGCCTGGCAAGGACGAATTTAACCATTTAAATCACTACGTTTAATAATGTTTCTGCAACCTCGTTTAAAATTAGGAGTAATGGAGGTCTTTTATGAGCTGTGTAAATAGTGTCATTTTACTGAGAAGTAAATCCCGATGACATTCTGATTCTACTGTGTTTTCCTATGACTATATGGAGGAATGCCCAGATTAAACAGTTAAGATTTCTTTGTTTTTCTCCTTCTCTTCTCAGTAATGAGAAGAGCTCTAGAGAAGGGAAGACTTCCCTTAGTTAACTGATAATTTTCTATCTGACAGTCACACCAAAGTCCCTGTTGTGAAATGCAAGGAGAAAAGTATCCTGGGTGAAAAATAAGAATAAAAAATTGGGAGAAACTAGCTATATTTGGTGGATAACTTATCACTGTGATTTAGGCTCTAGGGTTTGCTTCTCAAATAAATATCAAGCAAGTAATTATGTTGCATCTTGAGCAACTGAAAAGAAAAAAAATGCACAAGACTGATTCTGCCAGGATTTTCCTAGCCAAATAGAAAGAAAAATAAACCTGAACCTTTGGATAAATACACGACCAAATCCACTTCAAGTAATTGCTTTAAGCTCTAAGCAACTATAGTGGGTTGAATATTTTGCCTGTTCACTCTGTGAGCTGTTGAATTTTTTTGATTTCTGCTTCTTCCTTGAAACATCATCAGCTTAGAATTCACCCAGTAAACCAGGAAATGTCCTTCTGTGTGAGTTGGGAGGATTTACCAGTTCACACTTGATAAAATCAATATGGCAAATGGAGTAAAAAAAAAAAGAATTAGACACAGCACATTTCATTAGCAGTGTTTCCACACTCTATGATTGTGGAAATGTTTTTATAGTCACTGATCAAAATCCTACTTCTATTTTTGACACATTAAGTTCTTTCCCTCATTATTCACAGCTGACTTTAGCACGTTGATATGACTTTAGATGATGGAGGTTAAAGACAACTTTATGCTGCTTGTACTTGTATGACAGTTGGTTTATATTGAGGTATAAAATGACCCGACTCTACAGTCTTGAAACTGGCACCTTAAACTTAATAACTGGGGGCTGAATTTTCTTTCTTTGCCTGAAATGTAACCTCCAGACCCTCACACATAGGTTCATTTCTACCCTTAAAATTCTAGAATTGTGTATTACTCTTGCTTTTCCATCACCTTCCCTTTAAATTCACACATGTGCATTAAAGTGTTAGAAATTCAGTGCAAATTCCTCCTCCTGGGATTACACTGAATGGTGATATTCAGTTACTGTACCTTGATGTCAGCCTGACTTTGGGGGAATCTGCTCTCTCTGCGTGCCCAGAATACCCAACTCAGCAATTACCATGAGGATCTGAGGAGGAAATTTTGCCTCCAATGTCTGGGTGCCACTGGGATTTCTCATACTATGTATAATGCATGATGCAAGTTGCTGCAGTTTTTTCCCCTCATTTTAGTCAATAGCTCTAATCCTTTTGGCCAGACTTCTGCAGCACAAATACCGGTGAAAAGACTGTGTACCGCCACTTAGTAATTGCTAATGAATGGGTTATTTTTAAATTTTGTGGTGGAGGTGCTAGGAAGGCTTGATTAAAACACAGTTTGCATTCATGTAAATAAAAGGCCAGTTATAATGGAATTTTGACCATTGGTCAAACATGGTCTTAGAGATTCAGCCTGCTGTGCACGGCTAATTAGAGTCCAGAAGCCATATTCTTAAGTATTTATTAAATATTCCTTGAGTAAATCATAGAATTTGTTTATCTTTTGTTCAAGCTAAGGGACACTGAGTAATTTTATTAATTTAACAATAGATTCCAGATTCTGCCTTGGAAAAGATAGCTCAAATTTTTGTGAAGAGATACGATATTTTATATGCCCCAAGACAGCAAAACTAAACAGCTTTCAACAAAAGATTAATTATCTTCTTTATGCAGGCACAGACCTGATGGATGTCACGCATTGAGTGTAGGATTTCCAGACCTGGGCTTGCTCATAGCTGGTCTGCTCCTGTCCCGCTCCCCTGACCCAGGTGCAGGATGGAGCTGGTTGACCTGGCCACTGGTATGGCCACTGGCTGTGACAGAGACAAAGTTCGCATCCTGGCTTCTCCTCTGCTCCATGACTGAACAGGCTAAAGCCTGGGTGAAATCATTAGAGCAATCATTTGTGACGCTCAGAGTAAAGGCTCCAGAAAGTAATAACTCTGTGTTTTCTTCACTGTCTCTGTAGTGTCGAAGTGCTTATTCTGGTATTTCTGAGGAAGGCGTCATTGGAGTTCCTTAGTCTTGGGTCAGAAAGGTGACAGGATAAAAGAGGATTATTAACTTGCATCCTGACTTGGAGCAAAAAGTGGCAGTCATTCAAGCAAAAACAAGTTAGCATCTCAAAATGACAAAATTGAGTCAGCTTTTTGTAAAATTCAAAGTCTAAACATATTTCAGGATAAAACTCTACCGAAGGAAGAATTGCCTGGAAAATAAGATCAAGGTTTTCAGTCTGCAAATGTGATGCCTGAAGAGACCAATCTCATTCCCATCTAGAAAGAGGAAAAAAACCCCTTAAGGATATGTACATCTTACTCATTAAAGTAAATAAGACTACTTAATATCCAACTGCAGCACAGCTTTACATTCTGGCCCAGTTTTAGGTGCTGGAATCAATCCCATTTAAGGTAATGGGACTACTCATAATGCATATTCAAGCACATAGTGAAGCGTCTGCGAAAGCAGGCCATCAATGAGCGAACAGTTCTACCTGCATAAGTGCTTGCAAGCCGGGCATCTGTCTCTCCCTAACTTGACAAAGCTCTAATTTATTCAAACAAATTATTCATTAGTGAAGTCTAAGTTTTTCTGAATTTCAGGATGGACTTTCAGATGGTATATTGTGTAAATTGTGCAAATTTTAAGCATTAGCATTTCCTGTGAGAGCTTGAAAAAAGTAGGCCTGGAAGTTCACCTTTAATTCTTTTGAAAATTGATGCTGAAAAGCATGTAAAGTTAGTCAAAAAGATTTTTTGGTTGTTTATAAAAGTGCCTTGGTGGGTGGTGGTGGTTTGGTTAGGTTTTTACTGGGAACACCACTGAAACTGTGCAGGTTTGGGGGGGTTTTGGCTTAAAGCAGGTGTTAGTAATTCTAACAGCATGAAGCTGAACCAGCTGTAAGGCAGCCTAATTAATGAAAGGACATTCCCCTCCTGTTGCTCTGGCCAAGTCTGACTGGTGTCTGCAAACTGGGCTTTCCCCTGGTGAGTCTGTTTTCTAAGAATTGCTTAGTATAAAAGGAGGTGTGGAGGTAACAGGCAGGAGTTTGGTAAACAGATATGGCAAGAGGATTTTTCTCTTCCTAACAAAGCAGATATATGGAATAACTAGCAACCTGTAAATCATGAGGTGGGTAAGATAGCAGTGGGCATATACCAGTGCTGCAATGATATTAATTACCACTTATGAATCCTGCTAAATGATGAACAGTGTTATTCTTATAATTAAGAAATTAAACAGGAGATGTCTAAGGTAAAAGGAAGCAAAGGGTATGCTGAACCTCTTGGGAAAATAAGCAGCCTGGAGAGAAGCTGAAGGAAGGGAGCGAGCTGGGAATTGTCTTGAAGCTTTTTGTAGGACTCTGAGTAGATTTGAGTAGATGTTTGGCAGATTTATTTTTAAAGGATATTTCAATATTTGCTTTGCATGCTGAGAACTACTAATTTTTGCACTTCCAATTTCACAAGATGCTCAAAACGAGGAACTATTTTTAAAAGCACCGACCAATGTTTTTTTTACATAAAATCTCACAAGATAAATGTTGTCATTAAGTGTCTACAAGCTGATAACTTGAGTAGCTGTAAAATAATCAACACATTAAATACAGAGAGGGAGGAAGAAAAGCTTCTTTGGGAAATGCCAAATCATGTTCCTTCTCATTCTGGCAAATTTTATATATAGTTCTTGTCAAAATGGAGTATAAGCATTCAGTAGGTACCAGATAGACTAGTTAGTGCTTTTCAGGGAGATTTATCTGAACTGACGTGATGTTTGTTAGCTGCTTCAGCTGAGCTCTGCACTTAGGACCTGTAAATATGGTTTAATAAAGATATATTCTGGATTGTTTGAAATAATTACAAATATAGTTCGCCTGGGGTGATGAACAGTTATTTCATCACAGTTCAGAAATTCACCTGTGTAGCACATGCTGTAAGTATTCCTCCTGGCCTGGTCCACAGAAAACAAGTTCTTTAGTCTCTGGCTGCCTCCTTAGGAGTTCAAGTAATTGAAAACAATTTTTTAAGCACTTCAAGTATCTGATTGAAACCTTGGTGCTAGTCAGGTTCACATATAGGGGAAGTTCTTGGATTTGTTTTGGACTGAGATTCTGGTAGAAAAAATAGAAGGAGTTTGGGTGCGTTTGGATGTCTCTTCCTCGTTCCTCTTGTGCCCGCTTGAGAAGGAAAGGAGAGAGGCTCCTGACTTTCAAAGCAAATATGGTGCATGTCTCTGATGGCTGAAATCTTCAGACTTGGCTATGATGCATGAGAACAGCTCATAAGCATATATTCTTCTCTGTTATCAAAGAGACAACTAAGTGTTCCTCTTGTTCTTTCACACCTACATCTTCTGTCTCAGCCAAGATATGTTTCCTTCATTTGCGCCCTTATTTAGCATGCTGTCCACCTACTATCTGCATTTTCATTATGTATTTTAAATGAACAATAAAATAACCATTTACATAATGAATACATTTGTATTGCTGTTATGTTATATAATTTAGAGATGGTACTTAATTATAACTTGTTTATAATTAGGTCTCTTGCTACGCCAGCTAACTCTTATGTTATTTATAAAACTTCAGGAACAGTAGAAAAACATGACTATTTGAATGTAAAAATAATCATTGGGATTGCCTTCTTGTAACCCTTTTGTGCCCATTTCTATTTATTTTGGGGTGTTCCTTTTTTACTGGGACGAATAGTCATGCTAAATACTTAGAGTATTTGCTGGTGAGGATATACTGCAGAGAAGCTGCTGTTCCCAATTTTAGTTCAGATTTCATTTTCTAGTTGTTTTGGATCAGGAGGCAGAAATGTTTTGGGCTGGGCTTTTTTGTTTTATTTTTGTTTTTTGAATTTGTATGACTAAACAAAAGCAATTATTTCAGGACTTCACCTCTTTTAAAAGCTTGAAATGTACACATGCTCCTAGGAGATTTGGGCATCCAAATATCTTCTAAGTTTCTTTGACAATCCAGCTGTTGTTTTTATGATGCCACTGATTGTCATCTTATAAAATCTTCTGTCTGATGCATTAAAATGGAGAGAGACTAAACTATGATGGATGAATAAGGACAGTCCTCAAATGAATATTTCAGCTTTAAAGATAACTGATATTTTGAATATCTCGCCATTTTAAGCTATCAAACTTGAGACCTTCCAAGGAATCATGCTCACCATCTTACAAAATTAAGTCTCCTTAGAATGCTGAAGATGTTCTTCCCAAATTAGTAAAAGCTATTGGAGTCTTCAGTCTACGCTTTCTGCATGTGCTACTTCTTAACCAGAGTTATCACTGAGGGCAAACAGCACTCTTGTTTAGAGGGAAAAATAATTTGAGGTTTCACACATTAACTATTCCTGGTTTGTTTATCTTTTGTTCAAGCAGTGACCTACCGTGTCTGTCTTCCTGAGTGTGGTTTCCATAGAAACTAGCTGACTTGTAGCATGTTTATGTTCTGGCAGCAGCCTAAAATGATCTTTAACCACATATTATGCTAGGAGGAACAATAGTTCTGCTGAACATCAGGAAAGCTGTTGATGGTCCAGTATTGAGGTTTGGCATACCAGAGTCTGAGAAGCGCCGTGCTCCCTTGTTCAGGCACTGATGTGTCACATGAAGGTAGTCCATGTAAGGTGTGTATCTATATAGAAAGTTCAGTTTGGACTTACACGGGGAACGTTATCAACAATGAGAAATAAACCACTCCGGTAACTGCAACCTTCAGGAGTTATTAGCAATGAAAACCATTTTTTTAAATTGAGGGGTAGCCGGTAGCCTGTGTTCACTAAAAAAGTGAGTTCTGTTTGTTTTGTCACATCAGGTTCCCTCCTGTCCTGGTTTTACACATTCCTACTGATCTGAACTCCTACTCAAAGAAGGACTACCAGGTCAGCCATAGTTTTATCTACCAAAGTCTTGAAAAACAGCTAGGGTGTAAAACATACGTAGTAGATGTCTTAAGACCTGTCTTATTTGGCGTATTTACAAGTCCAGTTTACTTCTTTTTGAAGAATAAAATTCATGATTGTTGATGCTACACTTTTTCTACATGCATCTTGTTCAGAGTCATTCACAGGAAAAAATTAAAAGACTCATTGCATATAAGCTCTTAGAGAAGTTTAGATTTTGGAACATTGTAGCAGAAAGACAATTTTATTCTCTTCTCTAAGTAGAAAGAGAGGACTCCTTCAGCATTAACTGAAGATCTGTATTTTGTTTCTAAAGCTTAAATGTGAATACAAATTCAATAGAAATCAACCTCTCTCTCTCCCTAAACGTGCTCTAGAGAATTATGGCCAAATTCCACAGCTAAGATATGCCTAACTTGGCAGCTTATTTATTGCTTTATTGATTAACATTCAGACAACAGCAGCACTAGTGAAACACTCATCACTTTTCCATCTCTTTACTCTTATTTTTCTCTCTGTGGATTACCCTGTGTATAATCAGTAGAAAATGTCAATTGTTCTGCTATCTTGTGTCTCAAAGAACAGAATCAAGATTTTAGGCTACTTAGCTGTACTTCCAACATACCATTTCGATAATAAATGAAATTACTGGCAAATTTATCTTTTTTTTTTTAATTTGGTTTATTTGAAAGATTTTTTTATTGTAATTATTCATACATACTATCAGGTGTCTCTATGCCAAAGAATAAAAGTGCAAAACCAAACTGCCAGATAGAAGTGCTGTTTTGAAGGGATTGTAAAGTTTTGATTTGGTACATTGACATTACAGGTATTGGTCTGTTAGACTCAGCACATGTAAGAATTTGCATAAAACATGTTCTCTGTAGGAATAATTCGCAAGAACAGAAGAGACAGCCTTGGCTTAAAGTTAATTTCTCTCTCTCCCTTATAACTAGCAGTCTGGAAGGAGTTTAATTGATGAATGAAAGTGAGAAAGACAAATATACCTCTTTTAAGAAGTTTATATAAAAAGTACAAAGAGAACAGGCTAGACATGTAGGTGGAACTGCTTACTGCTGATTTTTGGTCTCTTCTCTGTAACACCATAATGGAACAGAGACAATTCTCAGGATTATATCTGGGTATAGTGTATCTAAAAAAAAATAAATTAAAATTTTACTTTAAATTGTGCCATAGAACTGAGCTTTATGGCTACATCAACCCTGCATGGAGAGATCCTAACCTGTATGCATTGTGTGCAGTAAGTCAGGGGATTCTGCAGCAGCCGCCTTTTCTCTCCCTCCTTGAGAGGGCTGTAGATGCCAAGATCACCATCTTATATACAAAACTGTTTGAAGGATAATCTTCTATACAGTGTAACTCTCAAAGGCACAAGCTCCCTTTGTAGACTTTGTATAATGTGTCCAAGATGTGACTCCAGGCAAGTTCAATGAGAAGTCATTAGGTTGCAACTTCAAGCAGTCACTACCAGAAGCTGTGCAGAAGGTTCAGGTTGACCCTCGGAATTAATTTCTACTATTGATCACAATATATTGAGTAATACTGGAAACACACAATCTTTTCCTCTAACTATGTGCCGTGTTGCATGCCAAGTCCTACAAAGCAATTTCTGGGCTTTCAGAAGACTGTCCTACGATAGGTTTCTGCATAGCTTCTTCCCATGCTCCTGAAGCAGACAATTACTGTATTCATTTCAGCAAGAAAGGGTCTGCAGAGCTGGTTGCTTTTAGTTAGATTGCCATGCTGGCTTTTTGATCAGTGGGAGTACATCCCGGGCTAAGTGTGAGCAACTAATACTAGCACTGGAAAAAGACTGGAGCATAGCAATAAATGCATGATTACATGAATAAACACTCCAAGTCCTTGTTAGCAGATATGTCAGAGTGACGCAAGACTTAACTCCTTTGAACAACGCAGACATATCACTTGACTAGGACTGCAGTGTAGTCAGAGTAGTTGCTATTTGGAACAAATTATACACTGTACTTGAAAAGATGAGATGCTGTGTTACGCCCCAGATAATGAGGGAAAGATATAACCAGGCTATTGTTTAACATGCACCAGAAGTATTTACACAGGAGGACCAGAGGAAGCTTTCCCCATCAACCGAAAAGTATGGTTTAGAAGGAAAGAGATCAAAGTATCTCGCTGGCTCATTTTAAAGACTGTGAATTAGCTCTGAACAAGGTGTTAATTAAAAAGCAATCTGGAAGAAAGTTTCAGGATTTGCATTTTGCAACAAAACTTGACTCAAGTCAATCGAGAAGTTTATCTCAGGTTAAAAGAATTTTCCTATAAGCCTGTCTTGGTGTGTGTTTCAAATAAATGATGCAAAACAACTATCAGCAAGGATCAATGCATTTGTCACATCAAAACTCCACTATGTGATTTACATTACCAGGGACTGACAGTGGTCTGATTTATCAGAGTAGCCCAGACATAAAAGCCTCATTCTGGAGTTGAGTTTACAATTTTTCTAAACCATCTGTGGAGAATATTTTGTACCATTTCTGTCACACTGCTGTTGAAAAGTATAAAAAGCAGAAGACTAAATAGACAGAACTGCAGGGGCAGTTTTAAGATCTGGTGGGTCTTAATTTGATTGCCTGCATGTGGCCTCTGCTGCTTGGGTTTTTTGGGATTGGTCTATCGAGGAACTTGCAGCAGTGTTGGTATGAGTAGATACATGCTTCAAGAAAACCTGTGAACTTCTTCATCTTTATTTGGAACCCAAGGACATTTAATTAAAAAGATTAATTCTTTATCTGAGTCAGTTATAAAAAAGGAAAATACTGGTAGTGATCTGGGATGACAGGAGGGGCATCTGGTTTGCATTGCATTCCTCACAAATTTCCAGTGAGATGCTGAAGAAACCACTTGGTTCCTCTGGGCTGTGGCTCTCTGTAGGGACAAGAATGCTCTTTTCTTCTCTCTCTGTACCTTACTTCTGAAGCCAGTAGGAATTAGGTGAAAAGAGAAATGGCCAGGCACTATGTGCTGTGTTTTTGAGAAATGAGTAATAAGGCACTTACAAATGTTCAGGGTGTGGTACAGTAAATATATTGAAAAAGATAAGCTGGTAAGCATTGCACATAATTAATACAGTTGTGCTTTTTTTACCATTGTTTCTATGGTGTATCCACGCTGAATCTCACAGGAGGCACCTCTTTTCTATTAGCTGAATTTTAGCTAGCGTAGCTTCCCAACACTGTGAGATTTATGATCTCATCTCTCTTCCAGTGTCTCTATAATTAAGCAAACCTAGGGGTAAGATTTAGTCAAATGATGCTGAAATTAAACTCATTCCCATCTTCTGAAAGACTCCAAACTTTATTGAAGCCAGAATGTTGAATGTAAACATGCTGCATTTTAGCCTGGTTTATTCTTCCTTCAAGGCAGAAATAATTTTTAGCACTTCTGAAAAGTAGCAGATCCACAGCAGTAGAAAACATCTCCCCCATATATGAAGGCTTCAATGTATTATTTAGGATCCAGAGATGCTGTTACATCTTTCCATCTATTGCTATGCTTATTGGAGCGTGGTATTAATGCATTCTGCTATAAAGGACTATGATGTAAAGCACTAGATTAACTTCAGAGTTTGTAATCTGTCCGCATGCTTTATTGCTTCAGTTCGAAGGGGCTCTAGAGCTGCTTCTCTGCACGGTGAGTCTGTTGATTTTGTAACATCTTTAGAGCACAAGTTGGAGTCCTTTTCCCTGCTGCTTTGACATGTAAAATGGTTGCTGTTACTGCCTGTTTTATTACTATCTTTAGTATTGTTAGGATAACAATACTACCTGATGAAAGAGAGTACATCACACCATTGTGATGGGCTAAAAATTGTTGCATTTTAGCAAATAAGTAAATGGGATTGTTCATTCTTTCTCTTTCATGAACCAAGTGGGGAAAATATCCTGTGCAAAGTGCTTTGAGATCTGCAAATAATGATGTGAAATGTACATGCAAATTGCTATTTATAAACAAAAAATGCAGTTAACTCAGAGTTAAGTACAGAATTGCTGTAGATAACAGAATAAAGAACACCACATTTCATGAAGTCAATCAGACAATAAGCGTTCTGGAGGAGGCTAATAAGTCCACCAATGCCTGCTGTGAGACGTGAGTCACCATGCGTTGGAGAGGAATGCTTTAAAGTGCTGATAGGTGGCATAATTTTGAGGCATCTACTGGAGGGCGCTAACAGCAAAATTATGGCTGAACTTGTCAGAGTGGCCACTGTGGACCTGATGTTCCCACTGTCATTATGAGAGGCAATGTAATTTCTCTGGCCTTGAAAATCTTAGTTTCTAAGTGCATATATATATTCCCATCTCAAGCATCATTTTCTCTATGCTGCTTTAATTTTTCCCCTTTTCCCCATTCTTGCTTTGCAGTTATGCTGCTGAGTGGGTGTGAAATATTATTCAAGCTTAGCAATTTTAGGGAAGTCCAGTTTATACATGATAGTAAGTCCAGAACATTACCAGTAACTCACTAGCAGAAACCTAAAGTCTTTTTTGCAATCTTTGCTATGGTGGAAAATATCTAAAACCAGCACTGTATTGAACTGTTGATTATCACAGTTATCCCAGTACTAATGTACTACCTTTCTGAGGCTGACATTTACTGTAACAGCAAACAGCAAGGTTTTATTCTTTTATGAAAAAATTGCAATGACTTTAGATCTGAAACCAACTGGAGATCTTAATTTGATTTTGACAGGCCTAAGGAAGTTCCTGTGGTTAAAAACCAGGAATTTCAGACAAAGAACCCCAAAATATCACAAACTTGGGATAAATAATGCCTGGAAATACTAGATGGACTTGCCTAAGTATGCAAGATCTGACAGCTTTGAATCAATGCTGGATTCAGAGCTCCTTGTAGTAAGCAGGTGTCTTTCCATTTAATTTCATAGAGGTTGCCAAAGGGAGAGCAGAGCAGTTTCCACCACCTGCAAAGCTCATTTGCCGTGGATGAAGAGTGCCCAAAGTTAACCAGTAACTTCAGCTTTAGATTTAAGTTCTGTGGGGACTTGGTTCTGTGTGTTTCCACACAAAAGACAATAATTGTCTGCAATAAAAGCAGCATGTATGAGCTATTTCAGCCTATATATTTCAAGGGAAAATAGAAAGTGTGAAAAACCATCAGCATGTTTCATTTACTGGTGGTACTGAATGTAATACACTGATCTCTCTACCTCAGATGGGATCTAGCTGCTAAAGTATAAAAACAGAAGGAAAAAAAAAAAAGGAAAAATAATAGAAGTAATGGATATAACCTAATATAATATTATCATCAATATATCAAAATTGAGAAAGAGCTTTGAGACAAGACAACATGAACCCGAAAAGTTTCAGCTCTACAGTTTATTGGAATATGGAGCCGGCCACTAAAGGAAAGAGTGGCATTAAAGAGTTGCAGCACTGGGATATGTCTTTGCCTGAAATCTGTAGAGCATTAGCAGGTTTATCCGCTAACATCAGATTGGATTAACCATAATGGCATTACTTCCAGAACTGAGAAGACTATTGCATCAGGTGTTTGGGTTTTTTCTTTTTCTTCAGGACTGCATGATTTTGCAGCACATGGATTGAGGGACACACTATTGAAACTTTAATGTAGATTTTTATACTGAGTTTATGAGAGCAAAATCTGCAGTGAGGAATTGCAGCGTACTCCAGTTGGGCATCCTACCTCCATGTACCCACAGGATGCTGTTGGACAATGGGTGGTTGATTTTTGTATTATAAAGACGGCCAATAATCCTAGGCAGTTAGGTGGTGCAGCAAGGCTCTTTTCACCCTCCCAACACTCCCTTCCTGCTTGTCAAGGAGCCTGGGAGCTGGCAGAGCTGTTGCAGAGTAGAGGTGGGCTGTATGTAAAAAAATGGAGGGAAGTAGCATTGTCCCATGCAGTACTGTCCTCTCCCCGCTCCTACCGCAGCTTCTCATGCCTCCTCAGAAAGGTTTCCAAGCTCTCTGTTTGGAGGAAAAGGAGAAAGACTGTGTTAGTTTTAAACCGATTATTGCTATAAACACCATAATTGGAAAACCAGTTATTAGTTAACGGATGCAGACACTCGCTGTACTGAACTGAATGGAAATAAAATTAATGTAAACATGATGTTTCCAGAATTATATTAAAATAACTATTGAACTTTCTGCACAAATATTCAGTTCATTATTGCCCGAGCTACTGCATTATTCTGTAGTACTGTATCAGGAATTATCTTTCCTGAGATGATCCTTCCTCAAAGTGATGGGCTGGAGGTAGCTGCCTCAGGTTTCAGCTCAGAAGTGACAGTGTGGCAATCAGCAGAAGGGCAACAACTGTATTTCAGATAGAACTAGTCTGACTGTCTGCCCTTGTGAGGTATGGGTAGAAAACTGCCTCTCTTTTGACCTGCTACTGCTGTCTGAAGGGTATGACAAACTGAAATGGACACCCTGATCATATAGGTAACGAAAGCAATTTTTCATGCAAGGGAAACACCATAAATGATTCATAGTACCCATATTTCTCACGGTTATTTCCTGTGGGTGTAGAGAAGCAGGGATTAGAAATGAATGGCAATGCTTACTGCTCATAAGGAGTTTGCCTGGAGGTGATTTTACTTCTTTAAACTTTAAAATTAACTCTATAGATGCCCGTCCCAAGAGCTAAAAGCTGAAAACCCTCCATGAGCTTCAGATATATAGGGCAGGCAAGAAGTGAAACAGGAGGGAATTAAACATGATGTAAAAGTATTTTATAGTGTGCAGGGTGTTTAAAAAGAAAGGTGTAAATGTTGTAGCACCAGCCTGTGCGGAGCTGCTGAGAGTGTAAAGAAAGAAGCAGTTCAGACAAGGGAGAGGACTGTGAAAAATGGGAGCAGTTGTTGGGATTCAGCAGAACTTTTCCAGATGACAGCTGGCTTCTGGAGGTGATGGAGTCCATCACAGCTCTTCAGCCTCGGGGACTGGTGGTGGGCGACAGCTCATGATGGGGAGCAGGCTGTGAGAAGCTAAGGGCTAGCAACCAGGATACTGGCTGAGTGACCCTACGGGAGCCTGTGGGGTTGTTTGGGTTTTTTTTGTTGTTGTTTTTCTCAATCCTGTTTTCAAAATGACTCAAATCTCAGTAACCTGGAGACAGAAACACAGTACCAGCCTGTGAAATAGCTACCTCGCTTTCCCCACTTTGTGATGGTCTCCCTGGAGTGATAGGAGCTGACCTGCTCACTTTGATGGGAATGCAATTACTCGCATACATAAATTTCTCTTCACTATACTTATCTGTAGGATAAAGGCCAGTAGGCAAATGGAATTTTACTATTTACATGGGAACAGAAATTTTAAACGATTTCCGCCCCCCCCCAATGCTATGATCAGTCTGTGACACAAACAACACATAAGCTCAAATCTCCAGAGACCTACTGAAGCACTTTCGCCACAGGATGAATTCTATTTCTCTGTAGTGCAAGCACAGTTTAAATGCAAAACAATACACTTGGGGATGGGTGGAAACTCTGCTCTTAATTTTAATGGAGATTTATGTGGTATAATATAGCTGATATTGGACTATCTCCTGAGGGAGAGGAAATATTGCCAAGAATAAAAATGTACAGGAAAAAGATCATAGATTCTATCAGTGAGCAATTAGGAGCTTTGCAGACTCTCTCTGTCTTGCTTATATATCGGAATGAGAAGTATGTGATATATTAGTTATACCTTATCAGACTCCATAATCTGGGGGAAGCTGGGTAATGCAATCCACTGCTCATTTAAAAAGCTTTTGATTTCAGCTTTCGCTAGCTGACATTATTTTTTATTGTGCTAAAAAATTTTAGTTGGTAAAATTCTCTCTTAGTAGCCACAAGGGTTCGGCTATGATGCAGCTTGACGTGTATGTGCTCTTGTGCAGTCGCAATGAAGATGTCAAAGAAATGCCTTCTTATTTTCAGTAAAAATTTTAGATCTAACTTCCCTCGTGCCTACATTTTCAAAAAGAATTTTGCTGGCACTGGAGAACTCGATACCATTCAGGAATAGCTCAAGTTCAAGTCCATATGTTTAAAGTTCTGTTAATCATAAAGTAGATTAGGTTGCCTTTAATGTCTAATTTAAATTTCCTGTGCTGAGCAGCTGCTGCGCTGCTCCACAATGGTTGCACATCACTAAATATCAATGTACTGCAAAATGAAAGATTATATATGTTTATAAGCTGTCCTGGTTATACCTGTCTGCTGCACAGGCACTGTAGTACCGGAAAACCCATCTCAAAGCAAAGCTTAAAGCTGAAATCCTTCTCTGTAGAAAAAGAAGTAAGCAATTGGTTTTGATATCTCCTTATACTGTTATAATTCATGACAGTATAGCTTTTTTTTCCAGCAAATTAATTTCTAACAGGATAACCCATATAGCTTTTCTTGTATTCTTAGGAAGTGCATGCTACGTATGACTTAGAACAAAATTTCAGAGGACTTAGCCATGTGAAATTCTAGTATATACTTTTTAAATTCTGCTATGCAATGGTATTTTCCCCTGGTGAGTAAGGACAAGAAATAAGACCAGTCCCAATATTTGGTTTTATTAACAAATGTTTAGTGGCTAGTGATTGAGATGTTGGTATTGTTGCCACAATATGGTGATTTCCACGATTCTGAGAATAGTGAAGAAGAGAATAGTGAGAATAGAGAAGTGCTGAAGTACCTCCTGTAAGTGTATACCATCCCCTCATTTGTCTTTTCCAGAACCTGAAGACAGCTCTGAATGACACCATTGTGAGTTGGTCCTTTAGGGAAATAAATATGAGCTTGCTGTAGAAAGCTATATGTTGATAATTCATTTCTACATTTACATTTAATGAAGACTTTCTGGGCAAAATTCTTATTCTAGCAAAATGTGTCCTAGAATCTTTAATTACCACAAATACCTGAGATACTTTTTTGGACATTAATCCATCTCTTTTAGGAAAGATGTCTTTCTTTTGTAAGGTTGGGTTAATCATTGTTTTCTCTTTTGCCAAACTTAGTATGAGTGTAATACCACAGCTAATTAACTATTTGCTGTCTTCTAAATTACAATAGCTATAAATGATTGTTTCGCATGATGTTTCGACTGCTGCATCTAAAGAGATAGATAACGGCTTATCTGCAAGGTCCTTGCCCCAGCGTGGCAGACTCCTTGTGTAAAATAATTCATACCATATTTTTAGAGGATATTTTACCACAGCAATACTAGAACAGAGGCTTTAGGCAAAGGAAAGTAGACACAGACAGACAATGAGAGACAGAAACTTAAAACCAATTTATCTCAACTAATCCATGCTGTTATATTTTACCCTGTTCTCTCATTCATGCCTCTATTGTTTATGTGCTGCATGTTCAATGTCCAATGTATAGAGACATCTAGAGCCAAAAAATTCTCCCAGTCGGAGGAAAAATCTCAATCACCTTCAATAAATGTTAAATGGTTTTGGGTTGTTTGCTTGGTTTTGACCTCTTAATTTATTTATTTATTTGTTTGTTTTGTATATATCTTCCCCAGAATGCATTCATTATATTTAAAAAAAAAAAAAGTTACAATTTGAAAGTATTTTATCTAAGTGATTTGATCTGATGCTGAAATTCTGAATGAAGCCATGTGTTCCCCTGAGTGTGTTTTCATCTTTGTAGGCCTTGATCTTAAAAAAGCTTAACTTCACATGCTATGCTGGTACTTAGCTATGAATAATCGTGTTGATTTACTGTGCTTATGTATGTGCTTGGAGTTTGGAAAATTAGGGCATTAATGGTAACACATGCTTAGGATGGGATTTAATCAAAGAGCTGTATCTATGTACCAGAAGATCATTTTGGAAAAATCACATGTGCAGGCAGAGGACAATGTGTGTTTCTTTTTCTTTGTAGCTCTTGCCAGGCAGCAATATCATTTGCAAAACTTGAATTTGTTTAGTGCCAGGCTTTCCCTTCCTTCGTTCCCAATTGATTTATTATTTTTTTTTTTTTAGTGGCTTTGCCTTACAGTTGAGAAAGAGGCTGGTTTAGGTGTATTGCACCAAGATGTGTTCTAGTGATATCACGCACAAACACAGGCAGTAAAGTCATGAAGTTCAAGGTTATTCTATTGTATGCAAATATATGAAACTGCTATGGCCTTCCTTCAGTTGCTAGGCATTTGTGTCTTCTAGTACAGGTTATCTATGAGAAATTTTTGAATAGGTAGACTGACAATAGAAATGACTACAAAGAAGTCCAGATGTTCACAAATTGCATCTTGCTGGCACTGCCACTTATAGAGCTGATAGAAATGTCGGTCGTGGTAGCTGACAGGATAGGTTTTATTTAGGGGAATCAGAATTTCTGGAGTCTGTTGCTTATTCCATTCATGCTAGACTCAAACTTCACCAAACAAAACCTGCATTAAAAAAAACATTGCACAGTACAAAGTCATTGCTCTTTTAGGACAATGGGTCATGACTGCCCGGGTGTGGAGTGGATGTTCAAAATGATGGTCCTGAACCAAAATCAGAGATCTCCCTTTTCTCTTTCCCATGTCATATCTACGTGTGGGAGCACAATTTCTGTTCACAAGAGACTGGCAAAATTTTTATGGTTTATTTTTCCTGGTTTAGGGGTCTGGCTCACCTTCAGACTGGAAAGAGAGCCTGCTTTGTGATTTTTGTTTTGTCTTTTTGATTTAGACTCAGGAGAGATCAGATGAGATTTGCCCTTAGTTCGACTAAAATGTCACTTGCTTGAATTGTGAGATTAAAATAGCTTCTGAAAGAAAAGTTATGAATGGCTTGTCTGTTTCAAACCTGTCTAAACCCTTGCTGAATTGCTCTGGGTCTCATTCTGGATTCCAGTAATGCATTTACAGCCTTTGTCTAATTACATTTTAAGAACATAAACAATTCAAGGGGTAATACACAGTTAGAGGAGAAGATATCTATGCAATATGCTCCTCGGTAATGAAATTCAATGGAGTATTGCTGGCAATGAGTTTTATTTTTAAATGCATTTGCCATTTTTAACTCCATTTATTTGGCTTTTGAATATCTTGTCCTAGCCAGCATTTTACTCTTTTTCAGTGTTATGTTGTCTGTGTAAACAGAATAGAAATCTGAAAGACTTTGGAAGTTATATCTGTGTTTACAGGAAAAATCACAACTTGTCCATTCTTCAGTTGAATAATCCATCGAAATTGCAAATGCTTTTCAAATGATCTAGCTGAATCTCCAGATGTTCCTCTGATTGCATGCAGAAAGGCTATGTTCAGTCCCACATAAATCTCAAAGCTCATTTGAGAAGCTTAGGCAATTTATTAATTCACCTGAATTGTTTTTTCCACCTCTGAATTTAATCTGATGAAAATTCAGCTCTTTTAAATGTGCCTTTATTTTTGTCCTCTAGGAGAACAAATATTTGTTTGCATAGAAAAGCTGCACTTGGCTGTGGTAAATGGCGTCTTTGAATCATGGACAGAAGCTTTATGGGACTCCTTGTGATTCCACAGGAGTCTTATTTTCCTTTACTGCCCTACTAATCATAAAAAGTTGGCAGTCACTGGAAAGCAAAGTGACTAATGTCATCTCACTGTTCTTCACACCACAGCAAGAAGCATATTCCTTTGATCCAAATTGCCATTAGAATTGCTATTCAGATAACAACAGTGGGAGATTTAGCTTAGATAGTAGGAAAAAACCCTCCATCTCTAAGGGTACATGAGGACTTGCACAAATAATGCAGAGAGCTTGTTGTGTCTCTTGTACTGGAGTTTTAAAAAAAGAGTTTAGACAAATATTTGAGAAAAGGGTATAGTTGACCTTGTTTTGTGGAGGAAACAATTGCCAAGATGACTTCTGAGAGCCCTCTGCAGCTCTATCTTTACATGGTCATGTTTTGGGTATGACATGGATTGGACTCTGGGAAATAATTACCTGGCCCTCGTAGAACCATGGTATTCAAAACTGACCTGCTTTATGTTGTGGACTGTTTTGGGACAATTCCTCTGTAGATGCGAGAGCACCTGCAGCTTTCTCAGATGCTGTTAGTGCATCAGGATTGCATTTATGTAAGCCAGCGCTGCTTTGGACTAGGTACTGCCAGCCTGTAATCACCCCAAGACCAGGAAATGACGACTGAAACTTCGAATATTCCTTCTGCTGTGACTGTGCTGGGATACAAGGTGTTTTTAGAGTGGTAGAGACTACGCTTCTCGCACACAGGAACTTGGATTTAACGCATCTAGAAACAATTGAAACTATTCACATACTTGTTCTATGGTTTTAGACAAGAATTCTTTTTGCCTTGCTTGTTTTATATTGGCTACGTGTACAGTACCAGCACTCTGAAGCTTCAGTTTAATTCACTTGTCCTCAAGAGGAGCATAAAAGCTTGTATATTGAGAGGCTGAATTTGAAGTGCACTCCAATCTGAAAATACTTTATCTTTTATGCATAAGAGTAACATTGATATACATTCAGCAAAAATATTGCCATTTCAGTTGCATCTAAAGAGAATAAAACATTGGAAATGGTCACAGACGTGACAACTACTTTCCCCTACTTTCTGACTAACATAACTATTGGCTATGGAGAATTAAAGTTGTCATTAGTGGTACTTTCAGTGAAAATAACTTCTAGGTTAGGTAATGCATTATCTGATGATTTATCTTGAGAAGAAAATAATTCAGAGCATTATTTTGAGAGGCAAAAAGGAAATGAAAACTATACATTTCCAATCTGAAATGACCGCTGCGTTTTAGTGCAGAGGAAACTAATTATGGACCTGTGTTCAAAAAAGGAGCACTTCATCCCATGTAAACATAAAATGTTCAGACAAGGTTTTTTAATAGGATTCCAGGAGCTGATGGAAGCATACAGGTGTGTAATTAAGGCTAAGGAGACTCGGAGCAGCTTTGGAAAGAGAGAATGCTGCTGAACTCCCAATAAAAAAATATAAAAATGTGTGTCAAATGTAATCTCTCCCATTTATGTTAGCCCAGCAAGGTGTACAGACTGGAGTCTGGGTTTTCCTGAGATAGCTGCCCCTACAAGTAAGGGAAAGGCATAATGTTTTCTTAGGATATTGAAATAAATGAAGATATACGTATTTAATGAAGCATTTTTATGTCATTGCCATGATTATTTTTTTTAAAAAAAGAGCTTATCTAAATATTATCCGTACTTCTGAAATAGCCTTATCACAAGATACTGTGGCTGAACAGGTGATGGTGTGTGTCAAATCTATTTTTGCTGCACACAGTGTGCACACTTTAGTCATTAATTTACAACAATGGAGGTAGGATTTTAAGCTACTTTCAATAAAATATATTCTTGTGTGTCTTGCTGCTGGCCCATTTGTTTCATTACAAAAGGCCTGTTTAAAAAAAAAACATTCAAAATAATGAAAGAGCAGCTAAAAGGACTGCATTTAAATCAGCCTATATTTAGCACTGTTCGGTTTCAGAATGGCATCAGAGAAACAAGGACAGTTACCTACTGACATTTTGTTTGACAGAAATGAATAAAAAAAAATAGTCTGTGCTGCTAGGAGCTGATATCAGAGTCACTGGGGTCTTGTGGATGCATACAAGAAGGATAAGAGAAAACAAACAGCTCAGTGTGATTTTGGATCCTTAGGGCAGCCTCCAGAACATGGACATGATAGGGAAAACGGTGCCTAACACAAGCGATGTCACAAGAAGTTGCTTGGTAGCCGTATGTGGCGTCACCTTTGACTGAGTTACTAGGATGAAAAAGCAACAATGCTACACAATCCTACAGGAGGAGGAGATGAGGAAAGGAATCATGTTTTTGGCATGAGTGTAGACAAGCAACAGCAGGCAGCGCAGGCGGCGGTGGTGAAGCCACTGAACCTGAGGGCTCTGTTGCCCAGTTGCACAGGGTGCTGATGGGTCCATGAGCTACATACCGGCCATGGAGAGGCTCCAAGATCCCCATGAACTAATCGAATACCGTTAACACCTTGTTTGTATTTGAAAATTCATATTGCATTAATGCAGGTGGATTTGTATTGGTGTTAATCAGTTTGGGAGAAATGATGGGGGAAGCTGAAATTAGCTCCAAGTAACAGAAGGTAGTGGTTGTGCTGTAAAGGGACTTGCGTTAAATGATGCTGATCCGCTGGGATTTGTGCTTTGAACTCGGGTTGCAGACAGGCTAATGCCCCGTCTCACAGGCTGGAATAAGTCTGCTCTACTCATCTGGACAGTAACCTGCAGTTTCTGGCAGTAATCTGCCAACCTGCAAAGTTGAGTGATGTGTTAACAGATCCCTGCGTGCTGGCAGACTGGCTTTTAGAAATCATGGATAAATGACTCCTGTAGCTGCTTTCAGTGGTTTGTAATCGCACATAAGGTATTCCACAATGAGAGGATTCTCCCTACCAGCTTTGCCGTGCTTGACTCGTGCTGAACTTCAGTGAAAGAGGTGAACTAGGAGAAGAACTGGGTGTAGCTATAGTGCCTGCTTCGGTGTTTCCTCTAATCTGTCAGATCTGCCTCTTAAAACTGCAGAGGCACAGGGTACAGATGTGCTATTCCTGGGCAAAGCAGTTACACCGCATGTTCCCTCTGTTTTGGCATTCTCACAAAGTAGTATCATTGCTGCAAGTTTTCTCCCATTTTTGGTTCAACTATCAGAGCTTTGGCTCTTAGCCTGAAGACTGTCATTATAGTTTTAATAAGTATAATCTTAGGCGTTTAGAACATATGAACTAACATGGGAAACGAAGGGTAATTCATCTTGCAGTCAGAAATGAGCTAAATGTCCCCTCGCAGCCAGTTTGATCTCTCTTTCTGGCTAATATGCAAGGTTTCATTGCTCCCCAAACACAAGGCAAGACAGATGGCAGGTAGAAACAAACACCAACATGGAACATCCCAACACTGTGGTCACTGCAGTCTTGCAGAGCCTCATCCCTGGATGTTTGGATTTGAAGACAGGGGCATTTACATACAAGTACACATTCTGTCTTCTGGCTATAGGGAGAGAACAGATCTGCTACATCTCCTCATTTTACTGCAGTAACTGATGATTTTATTTTCCTAACAGAAACCATTGCAAAGAATTAATTTTCTCCACTTCACCTGCGATTAATTTTGTGTCCTTTCCAAGCTGCGATCATGTTATATGTTACAATCAGTGTTTTCAGAAATACAGTATTGCAATCTATAGTGTGTTATCAGTTGTGGAATAGACATGTTTCAAAAGGCAATATGTATTATTGTAGTTACCAATTTGAAATAAAAAACTTAGTCTTTAAATTTCAATCTAACATGTTAACGTATTGCCCCATACACATTTTTCCCCATAACTTCACAAGATTCAAGGTCTGAATTCTATAATGTATTTCAGTATTACTTGGTATGTGCCATAAATTACTAAGAAATTAGATTTTGGCTTCAATAGGGAATAGATTAACAGATTATTTATATCATAAGAGTTTACATCTACAGATGAGTGAAGTATTTCAGAGCAAAAAGGCCTAGGTCAGAGGGTTGTGATTAGGGGCGCAGAGTCTAGTTGGAGGTCAGTGATGAGCGGTGTTCCCCAGGGGTCAGTACTGGGCCCAGTGCTCTTCAATATATTCATCAACGACCTGGATGAGGGNGACGGAGGGGGGATCTTTTCAATGCTTATAAATACTGAGAAGGGGGGGTGTCAGGAGGATGGGGC
The DNA here is from genome assembly GCA_013400135.1 of Rhinoptilus africanus. Classification (NCBI taxonomy): domain Eukaryota; kingdom Metazoa; phylum Chordata; class Aves; order Charadriiformes; family Glareolidae; genus Rhinoptilus; species Rhinoptilus africanus. The sequence goes on from VXBO01004064.1 coordinate 335,569, forward strand.
CAGGCTCTTTTCAGCGGTGCCCAGGGACAGGACAAGAGGGAATGGGCACAAACTTGACCATGGGAAGTTCCACCTAAACCTGAGGAGGAACTTCTTTCCCTTGAGGGTGGCAGAGCCCTGGCCCAGGCTGCCCAGGGAGGTGGGGGAGTCTCCGTCTCTGGAGACATCCCAAACCCGCCTGGAGGCGTTCCTGTGCCCCCTGCTCTGGGTGACCCTGCTCTGGCAGGGGGTGGGACTGGGGGATCTCCAGAGGGCCCTTCCAGCCCTGTGATTCTGTGATTCTGTGTTATGGTGTTTTTTCTCATGAATATGATATAACATATCCTTACATGTCTTACTGCATTGAAAAAGGAGCTGTTCAGCATCTTATGAATCAACTTTTTATAGAAAAGCTTTATTTGACAATTGTCCTGAAATGTTATATTCTCTCTCTCTCTCTGTGTCTCTCTTTGTTCTGCCATATTTTTCACTGGTAATAGAAACGTAGGGGAATAAGAAGAGTCAGGAAAGAAGGTGGTTTTCAACAACACTTCGGTTATTTATGAAACTCAAAATTATCTGTTTCCAAACCCAATATGAAATGCTAGTGTAAAAAAAAGATGAGCCTCGTTTAGTGGGATTAGCAGAACTAAGGTATTAGTCTCTGCACTGCTCATTTCCATTGGAGTGCATTGTATGTATTTTGAATAACACCCTTGTTGAAAGCATAGGACATTTAAAACCTCTTTTATAACCTTTCAAAGACAGAGTGAATTCACCTTACAGCCTGGGTCTGGCATACCTCATACAGCCCTTGCCCTGAATTTGAGGATTTAGATTTTATTTTCTTAAACAGCTTGCACAGCACAGCCAATGCAGATGTGTACTTTGCAAAAGAAAGAAGTTGGGCAAATTCTTTTGATGTCTCCCTACACCCTTATAATTCTTGATAGAATAGCTATTTATCAGCAAATGAATTCCTAAAGGAGAAGCAGCATATTGGATTTCTCTGCATTTTATCTTTCATGGAATATAGCAGAATCATCAGTATACACATCAGTGAAGAACAGGGAGGGACTTAGTGAACTGAGAGCTAGATTGCTCCAAAAACCCATGTTATTATGATTAAAAGGTTTAAGAAGTTTTTAAAACTAACAGTGCCTATTTTTCCTAAAGAAGCTGATGCACTGATATGTTGTGTGTGGAAGATGCCTGTCTAAAGGAATAGGCCCTTCTGCAGTTGCTGGAATTAAAGAAATGTACCAAAATAAAGTTGGCACAGTTGCTCCATGTGTGTTAATATTAAGGCTTTAAGGACACCAGTTATTTTAAAAAGTCTTCCCATTACATGTAAAGGAAATTGTTCAGGAGTAAAATACTCCCCTTGCTTAATGAACACTTTCCATATGGACAGAGGCTTATTCACAGTCTGTTTCTTTTATTTTTTTCATGGGCAGAGCAACTGAGTTGCACTTTTGCTGGTGCCATGTCTGGGAGTGTCCAGACGTGGGACTGGAATCCACAGCTGCCTTTAGCTACCATCCTTAAGGAAAGGTCTGAAACCTGGCAGAACTGGTCGCTTTCCTTAGTTGGTCCTGTTCAGGACAGGAGGGATGAATTCAATAACCCTTAGAGACACTTCCAGACCTTTATGTAGTATTAAGACAAAAAAAAAAAAAAAATCTCTATCATGTTTACATGTAGTTACTTACCAAAAAAAAAAAAAATTCTCGCCTAACTTCATAAAGTACCAAAATGTCATGGCATCACATTGCCAGTAAAATCTCATAAAGTATTCCAGCTGTTAAAGACAGGTATTTTAATTTGAGTTTGTGAAGTTCATTTATTTTCTTCCTCAATCTAGCTCTTGTTTTATAAATCACTAATTTATGGCTTTCTTTAGTGTTTTTATCAGACATCCTTACAGAATAATGGCACTGCCAGCAACGTGTCTGCATGCCACAGAGGAGGCCCAGTACTCCAAGTGATTGTTGACAAGTTATTTCCTGCTGAAAGTCCCATGTTGTTCGGTGCAAGCAAAGGAGTACTCTCTGAATGCTTCTTTTTCTGTAATTGTTGTTTTTAGTGTTCTGTGTGTGGATAAATTGCTGCCTGAGGTGTCAGAAAATCAAATGTCTCTGTATTGTTTATCTGCAGTGCACAGCTAGAAAGCCCAAACTGATGTGTTTTCAACCTCTGCGCTGTTGATTCCAAAGATGAGAGCATCCTTAAAAAACAAAAGAAAATAAAACGAGAGGCCGATGTTTGTATATGTCGTCTTTGCTTTCGGTCAGTAAATGACTCGGTTCAAGTGCATTCAGAGACCTGAAAGTAGTGTTTCCAGAGATCTGCCTAAGTAAATATTGCATAGGAAATGCAGGTGAGCGTGCTAAAAGCTTTGCAATCCAGTGCCCGTTTGATTTGTCCTTTGGAGAACGAACCCTTTTGTCTTGTGTGGTGGACTTTTGCAATGACTGCTGACAAGAAACTGTCAGATACGGCTGTGGTGAGATTGAATGAGCTGCTGGATGTCATCAGCTGAAACGTGACTAAGGCAAAAAAAAATGTTCAAGAGACTGGAAAATGATGACAGTTAACACGTTTTTCTGGGAAGGAAGGCTACCAGGAATTGAGGATAAAGAAGGTTTGGAGCTTGAAAATTCATTTGAACATCTTGTCCTGTCGAGACTCAGAAAGAAGGAGAAGTCACAGTATGCACGCGTGTGACTAGCTGTGATACTGTGCATATTTATAAGCTGAGGAGATAGCAATCAAAGTTCAAATGTTCCACAGAAATACCATTTCAAAACACTGTCAACGAAAACTGAAGGACAAGGGAAATTTGTGACACTTTGTTACTGGCAAATTTAAAGTAGCTGGAAGGTTCAGAACTAGATTCTTATGTAGTATAAATCATTACTTTCAGTGGTGCTCAGACTCTTTACGTCAGCAGAAACCTGGCCATTAGACTGCAAGTTATTTTGCTTTCTTAACTTTTGATTGTAACCAACAACAATGTTACTGAGCGCTCACATTTAAAACCAAACAACTTACCTCCCCCAAAACCCAAAGAAACCCAAAATCTGTTGGAGGCAAGGGTAGGCTAAATGGAACCAAGAACTTAGTGCTGAGTCAAAACAAGAAAGTAGAGGAGGAGAAGGTTGCTGGGGAGAAAAATCCATTACTTTTTTTTTTTTTTGCTATTTGTCAGGAAGATAAATCTTTCTCTTTGTGGTAGCATTTCTGCCCTGTGCACCCCTCTCTATTCTCATTAGGGGCACAAAGCCTCCGCTCAGCACCAGAGGTTCAGTACATCTTTCCTCCCCATCCTGACGCGCAGGTTAGTGCCAGAGCAGCACTTGGATATAAACAGGCAAGTCTGAAAATGTCAGCTGGGATCCTGAGTTCAGGCGCCGTCCTGAGCCTCGGCCCCACCTTGGGCAGGCTCTGGAATGGGGGCTGCAGGGTTTGCATTACGCGTCTGCCTGCAGAGCCCACGTTCCCTGCCTGTGGTGCCTTCTGGTGTTCTTCACTGATTTATACCAGCCTGCCGTTTGCATACATTTAATTTGTTTTCTGTTTTTACCATGTTTTATAAGAGAAACTACTTTCAGTTTTCCGGAACAGAAACAGTTGCTCTGGCAATAAGAGTGGGGAACCAGCACCAAAGCTCCTTTTACTAAGACAGGCTGATTTTTATTCTCTGCAAAACTGCAAATGTGGATTTCAGGCATATTTGTTGGGTAGCTTTTCTAACGTTCACAGCAGCTGCACAATGTAGTTGCAGTACCTCCTGCACATACTGATACGTGCCTGCATCTATGATGCAAATAAATAAATGTATCTTCAGTCCATGCAATTAAAAATGAGTGGCCATGTAAAAAAGATATCAGAGTTGTTTCCATATGATGGTGATATCCATAAGAATAGATCACTGCACAATAAATGATCTGTTTATAGATGTAGGGGTTTTTTTTACTTTAAAATGCCAGTTGGCTGAAGCACATTCCCACCTCTGCCACCTGCTTAAGTTGTTATTATGGGCTTTTTTCCTAATACTGAAATAACATTGAAATATAAATATATTCTTTATTCTCTGAAATTCTGGCACTTCTAGGCAGTGGTTATGTGTCTGAGTGGGTGTCTGTAGGTGGACATTGCTGTGCAGCTGCTGAATTCACTCATTAAAATAGAGGGAAGTCCTGGCTTCACCAAAGGAAGGGCTAAATTTCCATTACCTCAAAATTCATGCCACTGTCAGTGGGATGAACAGTTGAGGCAGCTTTGACTCATCTTGCTTTCTTTTTTTTTTAATTAATCCCAATTTTTTGCCATAATAAGGCATTGGTAATGCTTTGATAGGGAGTTAATATTACTTTTTTCCAAGGAGTTAGATCTAACTGCAGCTGGCTGTGGTGAGTTAGGCAAGCTGAGAACCTTGTCCTAGCATGCTCGGATTTTTGTCCAAGGGCTGAGTCAGTCATGAGAACGGGTTGAAATCTGGAAAGGAATTATTTCTTTAAAAATAGATTCATAAAGTATTGGGTGTGTTAGGACTGTCTAGGGTTTTTTTTTAGGAGCTTTTTGGGATGCTAAGGGGATTCAGTTATTAATGTAACAAGATTTTTTTATAAAATGACAAAACACATTGGTATTTTAGTTCAGTATAATTTATTCTCTGCTTACAAGGAGGTTGTAGTTGAATAAGCCTTCCAAGGAATTTTTAGAAGAAAGGACTAATCGGAGGAGAATATATAGACAAATTTGGTCTCATTTAGTGATGCTCTATTAGCATTTTGTAACAAACTCAACAGCAGCATTAGTGTGGAAAAGACATCTATCTGTCTTGAAACATACATGTATGTTATGGTTTAGCTGGTTGACAGTAATAACCATTAACAGTCCTTGTACTGTGGAGTGTTTGTGATGCTCAGAAGTGTTTCCACATTAGGGGCCAGACTTCCTGTGCCGTGTGTGTGAACAGAGGGAATTCTGCACACCCAGGATGCAGCGAGGTGCATGTGATCAGCAGCATTTTGAGCCTCAGTTATGTGAGATGGTTCAGTTTCTCTCACAATATGTGCTGGTTTTGATGTGTATATGCTCCTGTATATGAATAGTCAGTGAATATCTTAGGGGGAAAAAAGGTGTTTTCAGTATCTGTTCTCTGATGTTCTCTTTCTTATTTTTCTGTGCTTTGCCAATGCCACTGTTTGTTTTGTCAAATTTAATGACTCAAAGGACAGAACCACTAATGGAAAACAACACAATAGGTTTTATTGGTTGATGCTCCTCAATCACCAATGTCATTTTCAGCAGAAAAATCTTTTGAACTATGGGAAATAGCAAATAATTTAATTGTATGGGTGAATATCAGCAGCTTCACCTGCTAGAAAACATCACACACATTTGATAGAGATAGCTCTTTAAGAATGTCAGTATTTTTAAAGCAACATACAAGAATAAAAGCTGCTAGGTTTTGTCTAGTATATTCATGCAGAATATTCTAAGAGTAAATTTACTCTTTCAAAGTTAAATGGAAGTTTCAAGAATTTAAAACTTTTTTATTTATTTATTTTTATTTTTTCCTGCTGGTTGTCATACGTGTCTTCTGTGGATTCTTCAGTGGCTTCTTTGCTCACGTGAGCGTGTAAAACAGGGCAGAGTTGCTGTGCTGGCGCTGGCAGGCTGCCTGCCTTGCTGCCAAATGTTTCTGGGACTGGAGCTTTCTTGCTACCACTGTGTTGTAGGTATGTGGACATTTGCAAGCCATGTTCAGAGGACCCATGCTAGCAAATACTGATGCGGTTGCTCTAAAAACTACCTTTAGTGTATTTTTTCTTTTTGCTTCTCTTCTAGCTCTGCCCTTCGATAGCCGTCTTCACGTCGCTGTCATCCATAGAGCCAGGGTAACTCTGTTAGCATTATTGCAAGCTCCAAAGTCATGATGTCTATGAGCAAAGGTGCTTGGGTACAAAATCCAGTTTTGAGTTGTTTGTTTGGAACGGGAACCCCCATATTGCTGGAGCAATGCATTGATGTTGCCTTTGAAATGTCACATCAGTGAGATGCTGTGGCAAAGTTATAAATGTTACATATTAAGAAGTTCGGCGCTGCGAGTGAGACTAAACTGCTGGAGTGAGGTGCCTATCACTGGGAAGATAAATCATGTCAGAAATTGCAACAAATCTGTGAACAGAAATCTATCCAGTGATCAGCATGGTTTTCCAGTAACATAAAATGAGAGTAGCTAATGTTAAAACTCTTTTTGTCCATGTATTAACCCTTTATTTTTGCTTAACTCTCATGCAGGAGTTGTGAGTGAATAGAATATTCTCCATTATCTGTGTATATTTACTTAATTATTCACAGTTTTTACTACGTCTCATCAGCAGGTGCTGAATTCACTGTAGGTATGATTCACTAATTCACATTAGTGAATTCCTGTTAGAAGACACTGTGTGTGTTTGGAGGGTGGGCAGATGATGTTCAGATCTGTTTGTGCTTTTTACCTGTTCTGTATGCCTTTGCATGTAGTCTCTGCACTTTCCTCCTCTATTTAGTGACAGGCACAGACTTGGGGAGGGCTGTAGCTATCTTTTCAGATTCCATAGCAGTATAAATGTGCCAACACCCCGCTCACTGTGCATCGGACCTGTTGGAAAGGATGCTATAAATCCCATTCCTAATAGCAAAGAATGATGATTTGAATAAGTCTCCTTTGGATTTCTTCCTCCAAAGATCTGAAAATTAGCTCTTAATTAACCTGATTAGAATATTCTCATTACAAACTATCATATTATCACAAGGTTCTTTTCAAGACAAAAATGTTTCATTTTGAAGATGTCTTAACTTTTCCTCCTGCTGTCATTTTCACTGTAAATCAAAGGAAATCAAAGGTCTGTTTTTGACAATAAGTTTGTATTTTCTCCCTCTCCTCCCATGTGGTGTATAGGATGTTTCAGTTACAAGATAGAAGTCCCTAAGCATATATTGAAGGTCTGTGAATGCTTGGATTTATACACTGTGACTTCTTAGTCCCTTTTTATGTACAGTAGGCTCTCATTTGTCAGCTTGCAGGAGTGCCTTGTGGTGTCAGAAGTGGGAACCACACTAATTCTACATCTTTTGGGACATGATCATGAGGTTTGCAAACAGTGATTTGTGCACCGAAAACAGTTGGAGAACAGCAGAGAGAAAACATGGCCCTCTGTCAGCTTTGTTAGCTCATCCCATAACAAAATGAAGCATCTTTTAGTCATGGAAATGTTGAGCGGAAGGTACTTCTGGAGAGCTGCAGTCCAGTCTCCCTCCTGAGATGGGAGTGTGCTCTAGCACCCCATATCAGTGGGGTTATTGCCCATGCTGCATCAGGTTACTCTTGCCATTTCTGAGCCATCAGAACCTCTGAAGATGTAGTTTCTGCAGTCTCTCCTCTTGACCTTTTCAAAGGCTGTGCTACCCTCATGCTGCCAGTTGTCTGCAGCTCATTTCTCCTGTACAGAAGGACGAGAGTGCCATAAAATGCCCGAAAGACTGAGCTTTGGCTGTGGAGGACTTCTCGCAATTCAGGAAAAAGTCTCTCCTCTCACAGCCCTTTCCTACAGCCACCTGCTGAAGAAAGGGCTTTCCAAATGCGCCGTGATTTTTGACAGTTGTTTAACCAGGTACATCAGGTAGGTGAGTTTAACATGAGCATGGATGGCTAATACAGGGGCCTCTTTGCTGAAAATGCAGCTTAAAGTCAATGCTTCTCAACAGCTGATAAATTTTGTAGTGCTCCTTACGAAAGCTCACTGCAGAAAATCATGAGATTTTCGTAGACCATTACAGCAATGCTTTAGCAATATATTATTTAGTAAACAGGCTTTCATGCACAGTTTGTTTCATGTTATCATCACACACTTTAGTTCAGCTATCAAGGGTCCTGTTTTCTTTTCTCTTTTTTTTTTTTTTCTTTCTTATTTAAGCCTGGGTATCTAATAGCAATGTCTCTGGCTATTTATAAACAGATTTGTGACCCCAGTTAAAGGATGATTTTTTCATATATAGAAGCACAGCATGCATTTATGCCAGAAGTTTCGATCTCCACTAGGTAGCATTGGCTTCCTGCTGTGGCAAACACAGATATGCAGGAAATAGCCCCTTTCTGGCTCAGGAATTAAAAAGCTCTCTGATACAGATGAGACTGGCTTGAATTCTCCAGGTTTCAGACAGTGTGTTTGAAACGTCTGTAGCACATACAGTAAGGCATGACTTTGGTATTGCAGGGACTGTTTATTCACTGCGGTTAGGAGTTGTGGAGAGATCAAAACGGGAGTTTATGTGGACTGGTTATTGTTTGCTACTGAACGTACAGAGGCTGAATTGGTGCAATAAGATAGAGGTGGACAAAATGTGGAGGCTGTTTAGTGCTGAAAGTCCTGCTGTGCCAGTTCTGCTAACAGGAGTTGTTCCTCTGGGTGCAGCAGTTCTAGTTTTCCCTTATGACAGTATATCCTGAATGAATGTATTATTTATCATTGAAAGAACTTAGCAGAAACAGTGAGGGCCTGAGTTTTAGATGCAGATATTTTATTTTTTTTTTAAAATGTGTCTAGAAGAGGCCCTTAGGCTTACTTGCAACTTATTTTCAAAGGAAGCATTGATAAAACCATATATTCTTTTTGTATGGTGTATTACTGTCCTTGAGCCAGCTAAGTTAAATTAAAGAACATTTTGGTGTAGAAACATCATGTGTTTGCAGACAGAGTGTCAGAGCTGCTGAACGTGACCAGTGCTGTCACACCTGCTTTGCCTGGTCAGGACAGAGGTAATGTAGTTCCTGATGAAGAAAATGGCTTCCAAGGCATCAAAAAAATAAGTATTTCAGAAATTATGGACAAAGTGAAGTATTTGGACAAAAAAACCAATAATTTGAAAGTAAATATTTAATCATGGCTTGTCTTTAACAGAATGCTTTCATTCATTTGTTCACTCATTCACTTATTCCCCTGCAATTTTATTTGAGTGCTTTGCAATGAATCATCGTGACCTGCGTCTGGTCTTTGACAGGATCCTTTCTGCAGTGGTTTATTTGGAAGGAATTTCTGTAGCAAAGGTGGCAGGCAGCATCTGCTGACAAGTATTACAGTAATTGTTATATGTAACAGGAAAACCACTTAGTAGCAGACTTGTTGGGTGAAGAAGAACTTTCTGCTCTGCTTTTTATGGCAGCAAGATAATCATTATTGGGTTTCAGAGCATGACAGGATTTTCTCCTAGTATCATATATCTGTGCAGAAATCTTCTCTTGGGTGCTACTTGCATGAACTTACTTTGTATTTAGATTGTATTACCAGTCTGCTTAGAGGCAATAAATGAAACAATGCAGCATATTGCTGCTCTTTGATCAATTTTAATTTTGACTTGAGTATTCCGTTTGGCACTGCAAACAATCTGTGGTCACAAACTGTGATTAAGTTAACAGTAGTAACTTACTTCACAGTCTCAACGCATCATCAACTTGACAGATTTGACAATTCTGGGATTTTTGACTTCTCTACATATATTCTGGAGGGAGCTGAAAAATGACAATCATAAGGACTCATTTCTGAAGAGAAATCCCAATGGCAAGTAGTATGTTCTTGTTAGAACAGGTAAATGTGGACTGAGGTCTGGAGATGAGAAACAAAACCAGGCTGACGTTTCAGATCAGATTTCCCTTTGCTCTGAAAACCTTACTCTGGGAAATACTCTTGAAAGAACAAACACTTCTTGAAATGAAAATTAACTCTTGATATTTATCTGGATTCAAGAATTTTCCCCCTAGATCTTAGAGGAGAGTTTTTGTCAAGAAAGTTATTTCTATTTCTAATCTATTTCTAATGTTGACTTTAGTGCAGGCGGTTCAGTAACCATTTTCTCCCTACCTCTGACTTGCTGGAGTTCAGGACTGGCAAGTGCTGTGTTGTCAAAGTAACAGATCAAATCGGTTTCAAAATGCTTATTATGTCTTTCATGCTATCTAAAAAATAATGATTGTGAGCAAAATCTGACATCTTGCTGTCAGTTTGATTCTTCTGTAAATTGTAAAATTAGCACAGGGCACCAGCTCTAGCTCTGTCACGAATGACAGTTCCCTGTTGTATTTGGTTTACTTCTGTTGTATTTGGTTTACTTCTTGAGCTTTCAAAGCATAAACTTGCAGTCTTTTTGTTGTCTGTTTTTCACGTCCCCCACAACCCCACCCCTCCAGGAGAATTGTTCAATTGTGTTTCAGCCCAAGCAAGGTCATTTTAATGTCTCTCTTTTATTTCCAAATAGTTTTGATTTTTGAGAAGTTTACATAAAAGTTCTAAAACACATTAAGAAAGTATGTTTGTAGAGGTATATTGTAGGTATATTTTCTAGCTGGGAGGAAGGTTTTCTTTGTAGTGCCAGTGAAACTGGAAATATTGGTATTACTGAACATCTGGGGGGTTTTTTCCTTGTGTTTAAGTATTTCATTATTAACCCCAGGATTTTCAGTCATTCTGTGGTCTAGACACGCTGGCAAATGCATTTCTAAGGTCTTGGAAGACATGAGATGTATTATCTTGGGACTTGTGATAATACCCATCAGTTGTCTTTGTTGATTTAGGAAAGTAAAGGGCAGGCTTTCATAATATTCCCATGATGACAATTTGACATGTGATTTACTCTGTGATCTTGCCATTACATTCACCTCTTCCTTACAACTGTCAAAGTATTTTAGCTTTGCACCTCTGTATACACAGCATGTCCACATGTATGTTAATAAACAGATATGTTGCATTTTTTATGTATTTATAAAAAATGTATAAAATAGGTACATGGTTAAAATTCTATCTAGTCATAACAAAGAGATAAGTCAAATTACAAGATTATACATCTAATTATGGAGGGTTTAAGATGTATTTACTGCTGGATATCACCACGTTCCAGGAGGGTTGTCACTGAACTAAGAAGCTGTCATGTGCCAAAGTGAATTTTCCAAACTTATAAGAAACAATTTCTAGCTAACATTTTGGTTTGGGCTTTAGGTAAAGCTATGCTGATAGGCTGATAATTTTTTTTATTTTAATTTTTTTAATATGAGGGGGAAAATATTTGTCTGTAGAAGTGCTATAATCTCTTGTGGCATTCTGTACAAATGTTTTTCATCTATTTGCTTTGAGCATGTATTACCATTTGCCAGTGATTGTGGCTTCAATGAAAGGTCTGATTGTTGTCTATTCACCCTGTGCTGTATGAAGCAATTACCTTTACATATTAATACGTGCTTGCAATTTTTCTTTTTATTTTCTTTCTTCAAACATGAAAGCAAACACTTTTGAGAGGGAAGAACCGTTCCTTTGTCAAAAGCTCTGGTAATTAACACAAATAAGCAAAGCCAGTGTCTCCTTGTTTGATAACGATGGTTTTATAGGTGGAGTGTTTGCTCCCTTAAATGGGAAAAACTTGAAGGCTGTGTGGAGTTCCTGTGGTGGCAAAGTGAGGCAGAGGGGAGGTAATTTCTTTAACTGGTAGATGAGCTGGCTTTTTTTCTGCACTTAATGTAGACTGCCTACAGAGTGGGGAGTGCTGCGCAACTGGCCTCCAGAGGAACCAGATAAAAAGGGAAGAAAAGTACAGGGGGGGAGAGGAAAAAGGAGGAGTTTTCTCTCTGTTGTGCTGGTCAGAAATTATCAGTGAACAGGAGCGTCATGCCCTTCTGCCATTTGTTATCTTTTTCAGGAATCTAAAGTTTCACATAATAATATTTAGCTTCCAGGTGTCTGAGCTATTCCCACACCCCCTGCCTATTTTTTTTTATTTCATGTTAACGCTCTTTGAGTTTATAATGGGTTATGCCCCTCGCAGGCTGTGCTGTGTGACCGACGTTAGTTTGTCTCTGTGACCCTTCCTCCCAAATTGTGCTTTCTTGTAAAGTGGAGCAAAAAAATGCAGGCTGGTTGACTGGCCCATTGCTGAGAGTAGTCCCATTTTATCCTTTTTCGTACATAAAAAAGCTACCCTTGTGTGACTGTGAAAAAGCTATATCTTGTGTGGATTCACTGCCAGTACAGTTGATGAATAAAGCAATTTATTAATTATATGATGGAAAGGAGGGGGAAATCCAGAGGTTTCCTGAATTACCAGCAGGGGGTGAACTAACCTGAGGAAACAGAGAGCTGACCCAGGCTGAACTTTGGAATAGGAGGAGACTTAATGAAAGATTCCAGCCAGTTTCATTAGCAAGGTCTAAAAAAAAATATGATCAAATATCTTGTATTGTTGCATTATCAAATGTCAGACCTGCCCTGAAATATTTAGAGGGTTTTCTGAAGCTTAGGTGCTGTTCTGAAACAGGGTGCCTTGGGTTCAAGCCCAGCCTACTGTAGGAGCAGGTAGTTTCTCTTTGCAGGAGAAAACTTCTGCCTCGCTGCTCTCATAAGCACACATCCCAAGTCCTCAGGAGCTCCAGAAAAATTCTCTTGCAAAGTCAGCTCTGTCTGCGTCTTGACAGTATGTACTCTGGGACTTCTACGCCGTTTTTCTTTTTTGATCATTATTTTTGCAGTTCTACCGTCTGCACATTTTATAACTTTTGTACTAATAAACTCATCTACTTTAACAACTATTAATCTCAGCATTTGGAAACCACTCTGGATATTGCCTATTTGCTCTTGAACGTTTTAGGAATCATAAATGTGACATGATGTAAATCTATAAATGAAATATTACCTCTCACATAAAATCTGCATAGATTTTTTTGCCTTGGTTATTTTATAGTCTGCTCTCTGCGGTCATTTTTATATCATCAGTGTCTTTCTCCTTGCCTCTTGAATATAAAAAATTCTACTAATTATTGAACAGTCTCTCTAAGTTAAGCCAAATAAGGACTTAATGACTTCTCAGATTCAAGACTTCATCCATCTGATATTTCATACACATATTTTAAATGCTGTTCATCTAGTTGAAATATCCTGAGAATGTCCATAAATTGATGTCATTTTCCCTTCCCATCTGTAAGCTGGAAACAGAGAAAATAAATTACCCTGTATGAAGTTTTTTCTCTTCCGTTTGAGCACTACAGATAGATACCTTTTTCCTCCTCTCCTCTGATGCGTCAACCAGCTATAGCACTACAGGTCTTTTTAAGTTGTGATAACCTTAGTTTGCCTCTGATTATTATGCTGAATAAACTCCAAAAAGTTCCAAATTTGAGATAAGCACAGACTGCTGCAAGTGTTTAATCCAAAATATTTGAGTCTGGAGAAGGTCTCTAGGATCTTTTTTTTTTCAGCTAGAAATTTCAAAATAGGAATTTTCTGTGTGGGATAATTCATTTTACAAATTAGAGCAATTGAACCCTGTAGAAGCTTTTAGTACTCTTGAGAGGGGAATGAAAAAATAGAATAATAAAAAGACTTTTGTGTTTTTTTTGTTTTGTATCTGCTTTTAAAGTTCATGAAGGAGGGACAAGATGGCATGGATCGCCAAAAAATGTGGTAATCCCTAGGACAGAGGCCATGATTCAGTTTACCTCCTACGTTTCAGAAGAATGATGATTGATAGACTGAGCATGGCTATGTTTCATTGCTGTAAATCTGAAACTGCAAATACCTTTGGCTTTGCAGTGCTGCTGCTAGGCTCTAGACTTGGAGCTCACAGAACCATGAGACTGCTAAAGTGAATGTGGACCTGTGATAAATTTACACCACTGCAATTGAGAACAGAGTTTGAGTGAATATTTCTTAAAGACAATAACAATGATTTTATGTTGGCGTTTTCTAGAAGTCTCCTGGTCTTTTTAGTGTAGTATCCAATTATTAAAAGAGTTTGCCTAGTGAATGCGTGTGTCATATGATTATTTGATGATATGACAGCACTGTTTCTGATCAGAGTAAATGGTAGTATCCTTCACAATGTCTTTTAAATGAGGTCAGGAAAGTCATCTTCAATATATTAAATATTCTTTGAATTCTTTTGCTTTGATTGGATAGCAAGGTACAAATGAACCGTTAGTTTCTAGGTGAACTTAATGCCGCATATGATACCTGCACATAGTGCATTACAGCAATGGAAATACCGGCAGACTTGTGGGACCTTGGATTCTGTTCTTTTCGGTAGCTGCCATAACGCACAGGGGATGTTGCGATTGATGAGTATCAATTACGCTACTGACTAACCTGCCTGAATTACTTTGCAAGCATCCTAGGGAACTAATTTTGCAGTTAGGACTTAATAGATGTTGAGGAACATACCTCTCACCAAAATTTTTTCAAACCTGAAACCAACTTGCCTTCTCAGTAGAAACAGGGGAAAGCAGGCAGCTCAAGTAGGCTGGAAACAGTGTCCTTTTAGGATTACAGAAATAATAAGGTCAAAAGTAAAATAATTAGTTAGTAATCAAATCAGGTATGTTAAGAATTATATAATGCTTCAAACTAGAAAAAGATGAGTTGGTGTTTCTGATCATTTGTATTATAATTCACTCATAGATGTTCTTATTTAAAGTCTTGATAGATATTTTTGATAAGCCATTATAACAATATTTTATAATATCCTTAAGATTTGAGACTATTCAATGGTATTACTATCAAAATAAAAGTTAATTAAGATGACTATGGGTCTAACATAGGGGGGCTCGCTGTGGGGAAACAAGCATTGGTTCAAATTGGTTTTGCGAGGTTTTTATAATCTTCAGTAACAATAACCAAAACCAGACTGACCCTCAGTACTTGCTCCATTTTAAGACTAGAAAGTCTTTTCCATTACAGAATGTGATTTATGATATTTATTTTGTATACCCTATCTGTTTTGCAGGCTTGAGATTGCATCCAAGCTCCTTTGCAAGTATCCAGACAAAAAGACTTTCCTTCTGTCCTTTTCAGTGGGACTTCAGGTAAGAAACAGGTTGCACGTTCTGTTGGTCCAGCTGATGAAAGGATGCAATGTCCACCTGAGTGATTCGTTGTACAGAAATATTGGGTACATAGGTAAAGTCAGCTTCTGCAGAGCTTTTATCTAAGCAAATTCAGACTATTTATTTATGATTGTCCAAACGTTTTTTGCATTTCTCTTAGGTAGCAGTGTCATTAACATCAGGGATTTGTCGCCAGAGTTGGACCCATTTTTAATTTTTGATACTAAAAACGCTCTACTAGTTCAAAAAGTAAAAGTTAGCTGATCTGTCTTGGAAAATCTTGCTCTAGTGTGAACTGAACAAACTTGATGTGTGTTTAGAAGCTCTATTTCATTGCTTTCATGTGCTTTGAAGTGTTTTTGTTCCTCTCCATGTGTTTCATGACCAAAGCTGGACTCCATGAGTGTGCCTAAGCTGCACTGCTGTGTAGGTCTGTTCAAAATTTGTTGTAAAACTAGACGTGATTTAACATAGTATTTCTTAAAAGTACATTTCTGTCTAAGCTTCTTTAGAATAAATTCCTTCTAATGCCAATTAAAATCCCAAAAACATGCTTTGGCGTGATTGGAGCTGAAGATTTCTAGCTATCTGCCTTCCTATCAAAGGCACGAGTGGAAAACATTGGGCTCAAAGGAAGCCAGGACAGGAAGAGAGGATGCAAACAGATCAGACTAAGTGCGACTTTCTGAAGTTACATCCTGCAGGTCAAATTAGAAACGTATCTGTCAAGGTATTCTTATCACATACAGAACAGCTAATTTAAATACCATTATAAAAAGTTAATTAAGCATAATCTGCAAAAACCTGAAGTATAAAACTAAAGGACTGAAATTAATAGCGCAAGAATGAGATTGATTCAGTTTTAAACTAATCATTTTTACATATCTTCCGTTAAACCATAGACTCATTTGGGGACTGCAGGATAGTAAACTTTTATCAGGATTTAATTTTGTTTAATTTAGAGCAGAGTTCTATAATAACATTTACCATGAAGTACTCAAATTAGGTTAATTACGTGTGTCAATTTTTGTTCATAAATCATTTTTAAAAATAGACTTGGGACACAAGGTGGGTAATACACTACGTTCGTGATAATGCATTTTAGAGTGGTGGTTTTATTTGCATGCAGCAGAAACTGATGGTGCTGTTCATTATGTCTTTGTAAAGAGCATGAAGTCGTGAATGGAAACAGCGTAAGATGTGATGAGATATCCCAGGATTAAGCAAGGCAGGTTCCCCTGGATGACTGTGAATCAATTCCAAAATACAGAAATTAAGCCATCCCTTGGAAATGATGTACAGAACATGATCCGACTGAGTTTCTTCACAGTGATTGTAAATAGCTTTTACAGGAAAGCAAACATTAGTCATTTTGTATCACCTCTGAAAACCTTTTCCAAGAACACAGGTATTCCATGTAGTAGTATTCAACAACTGGACAAGAAAAGGGAAACCTTTTAAGCTGCAGGTGTTCTCCTACTGACAGGGTTGTCCAACTAGTTGTTCATACAGCGCATTTGTAAATGAATCAATCCACCGAAACATTCTGTTATTGAAAGATAGATATTTCTTTTTATTGCTGACACATAATATGTGCTTCTTTCTACAATGAAGGTGTGTGCAGACATCATCCTCTTTTCCAAACACAGATAACTTTGTTTTAAAAATCAATTCAGTTGCCAAGTGATTGCAGTGTACTTATCTGCCGCATTATTTACAATCCTCAAGAACTTAACAGCTAGAAAATTATTAGTTAAGGGACATCATAAATCTTAACACAGCCCACACAGTAAGCACATTGGCCTGAATCCAATCCTTGCAGCTGGCCAAAACACATTTTTTTGTGACCCAGAAAAGGAGAATTTAAATGGATTTACATTCTCTCAGCGTGGAGAAGTCACGAGTTCTACCCGTAGAGTAGCCTGAGGCGGGTTCAAGGCCCCTTAAATTTCAGCTTGTAGCCTCAGGGGCTACTCTAGAAGTTAAGGAACGCTAGTTCTGGTCAAACAGTAACTTTCATGAGCCAGATGCCGGGGACTGGGAGGAGCGCTGTTGCATGACTGAAGGGGCAATGTTTCACGAGAGAATAAGCTCCTCATGATAAGCAAGTCAGGAAGTTTGATAGAAAGGGGTAATAAAGCCAATTTAATGACCTGTAGTAGGAGCAAGAAATCTGATGTATTTTTCTGATCAAACATAAAGGAATATTTATTTCCTCACAGAACCTTAACTCTGGCCTATAGTTATGGAAGTGAGGTGTGGTATTTGTCAGCATGATTTCTGTATTGGAGTAAATTCTTTCAAAGGGTGGCTATTAAAGTAGGTGCGTCTGGACTGGGGGTCCAACAATGCTAGCAAATACAGCGTAATTCTGTCAGATATAGCATCTTCTGAGAAATCTCCAAGGTAAATTTGGTAGATTTGGTATCTGACTTAGTCATCTATCTGTTGATGTATCTGTCTAGTTTATCTAATTAGCTTTCTCACCTGAATCTTTTAATGTCTAATTTTATTTAATCCACCTTTTTTTTTAACAATCCTATCACTGTGTTATTTTAGTGGGGAAGCTGGAATCTGTAAATGAAATAGCAAAAAGGAAGAAAGATTGATTTTCTTTTGTTATTTTATTTAGTTTTAATGTCACATTTTTTTCCTTCCATTCTCTGTCTTCTACTTTTCTTTCTTCAGGAGAGAGCTTGTTGATTTATGTTCTTTGTTTTTTCTTCTGCATAAATCTGGAGTTGCTAAATGCTCGTACTTAATGAGACGATTGCCAACACCCAGCAGAGGCCCGTTTTGTCTGTGCTTTGTGGGTAACTCCATTAACTGCAGTGAGATTGCAACACCCATTTAGGAGTTATGGCTCTAATAATGTTGTGGAACATGCTTTTGGGGATCATCAGAGAATACAGATTTGTCTGGGCCAGAGAACGTGTGGCATGCAGAGCATGCATGTGTAACTGCAGGTGTGCGCGCATGCAGACAAATCCATGTTTTCAGTGGAGTAAATAGACACAGTACAATAAAGAAAGGAAAAAGGAAAGACAGGACGCTGCTGGTTTTGCGAAGGACCCAGCTATCTCCTGCGCTGGTGGATGAGCCCCTGTGAATACAGGGACCCCAGCATTTCACAGCAGCCACACCAGGAACTCAAAACGGCAGGCGTACAGGAAAGTTTTGTCTCCTTCCCACCACATAGGGTGATGTAAAGAGTCTGACTCTTGTTATGTCACAACGTGAACCTGCTGGCCAAAAGCTTTCAGAGAGTCACATTGGTTTGGGATTGAGGAAGGAAGCATCCCTTGCTGACAGAGCCTTTGTACACAGAATCAGGAGTTGCTCTGTTATACAACAGTGTCACAAAACAGAAACTCTCTCTCTCTGAAGACACTGTCCAGGGCTTTTTTTCTTCTGTGACTCCCAGGTAGGACATCTCTGTGTCGCTGAAATGTCACGTTGCCAGATCAGTGCAGGTTGTTCTATGACACAAATGTGGCTACTGTTTATTACTTATAAATAGGGTGAGTTTCTGTGTTTCTTTGTTTCTCAAATGACCTGAAAATCAGTGAAATGTGGGTGGCTATCCCTCTTGGGATAAGACTGAACAGAAATTTGGAGATGTCATTGTGTCATTAGGGACAGTGCCCAGATACACTTTAATCTGGCTGAGAAAATAAGAGTAAAGGGTATCAGCATAGACTCAGTGTGGCGGCCAGTTCCCGTCTGCATCCTGAATTCCTGGAGAGCTTATTCAGCTCCTGTCCTGCTCCTTGTCATGGTTGCTGTTATTTCCTCAGTTGGTTCACTTGAAGTCTGTGCAGATGTGCCTACGCATACTGCACTGAAAGCTGTGCACATACCCCTAGGCTCCTAGGAAGAGGTGGTTAATGATGTTTATTCCACTCAAAGACTCTTTCATTTAACCAGCAATGGCATAACACGATCCAGTGTCTGAAAATGAGAGTTAAAAGCATTCAAGTTGGAAATAAAAGGCCAGCTTTTTAACAGTGAGGGTAATTAATCACTGGCATAGTTCATCCAAATAATAATTTCTTTTTTCATGTAGCTATTCAAGCAGGACATGTAAATCTCACTTAAAATATCGGACTGTCTCACTGGTAAAATTCCTCTGTAATAAAGGAGGCATTACAATGGACCATCAGGCCCCTATTCCACTTCACTAGGTGGCTTTAGAGCTTTGCGCAGGGGTGCTCACGTAGTTTTAAGTGGCTTGTGTCAGGCCAGAAGATGGACCAGATTCTGCTCTTTGTCCCTTTTGGTCTTTCACAAAGAAGTGGTAGGTTTCCTTGCAGGTGCTAGAGAGCTTGCAGTTTAATTTTCATTCTTCACAACCCCAGTCTCAGGACTTTTGTGCAGAATCCCTAAAGGACTGCTATTTGTTAAAGCTTTCATTGTGGGAGACAAGGTGTGTGCTCCTCTCAGCTTTTACCATCAGAGAGCTATGTTTGTGTATACTGAAAAACTCTTCACTAATATGAAGTGAAAGTTGTAGTGTAAAAAAAAATCTAGTCCCCAAAGTTTTCTACCTTCCTAATGCTACTTCAGAACTAATACATTCATGCATTTACTTAAGAAACAAATAACTATTTATATTGTTTCTCACCTTTTCTTACCCAAACCTTTCTATTTTCCATTTGTTATTTCTCCTTGTAGCACAATGCTAGCTGCTTGTCAGATAGAAGGCTTCGCTGCTAAAATAATATGCTATTCATTACTAGGAGCCTGATAATGGGGAAAAAATCAGACCTATCTGAAAGTGGGTTTGGCCTTGAAGAGTAGTGATTGTTCTGTAATGAATGCTTTTTGTGTTACGTAATGGGATTTGTCATATCTGAGACAGGAACAAAAAAATCATTTGAAGAAAAATATTCTATGGATACCGCATGTGTGTTTTCTTGAGGACATAAACTGCTGGAACAATACTGACACCTAAAGCAGTCTTTCCAAAGACTATGTGCAGCTGCCATTCTCTTCTTCCCCACCAGCCTTTCTTGTCATTCCTGTTGAAACTCCTTGTTTAGATTACTGGTCTCTGCTCATGTTTCACATATTCATTTTGCTCTTAGATTTTCAGTAACATAACACTCTCTTTTTTTTTTTTATTTTTGGAGCTGGTTTCCAAATTGTTGCTTACTTTTGCAGAGTAAATATAATCACACTCAAGTTTGGTTGCTTTCTCCCTCACCATACTAGCCCAACATGTTTGTATCTTGTAACTGTTAAACTAAATTAGATTTTATCTTCTTAGGATCAGGTTTTGTTCATATGTGTTCATTGCATGCAAAATTCTGGTGTTAGGTAGAAAATTGTGAATACTATTTAGTAATTGTCTTACCTGGTACAATTTTGGCTTGTATGTAATTCATCTCACTTTGCTACCAAATCTCAGAAAACCTAGCTGCACTGAAACCAAAATCCTGCTGACCTCAGGACAGAGAGAATTAAATCCTAGTGTATCTTAATGAGTCTTGAATGAGAGGTAAGATCCAGGCTGGCACTCTGCACAGGGACGTCATCAGTTTCCTATATTTTTAACTGATGTTCAAATATTCTTTTTGAACACACGTGTGTGTGCATACAAGTGTCAGTCCAGTAGACTGAGGAAAGAGTTTTCCATTTAGAAGTAGATCGGAGTAATGCAAGAGTAATGAGATCAATTTGTTCTGGTCTTTCACTGACTTTCTGATTACTTTTAGCTCTGGCTAGAATCCAGCATGGATAATTACATTCTTCCTACCTAATTCCCCCTGTAGTTTCAGTTGCATATGGCATTCTTTGGCTCCTGTTGTTTTTTTTTTGTTTGTTTGCTGGGAACTATTAAACTGTTCTACATTTCACCCCAGAATTGGCTGCATTTCAATAGCTCATGATGTGTTTCATATTTTGTGTTGTTTATAAAGCACCTTGGGACTAATTTGGATTAAGGGTCCCACCTGAATTGAAGAATATATTATTTCCTTCCCTGACATCCTTCATAACTCATAGATCTTAGAAGTTTACTAAATATCTCTCCACAGAATCAGTGGGCTTGGAAGGGAGGTCTGGAGATCAAATAGCCCAACTCCCTGCTTGGAGCAGGGTCAGCTACAGCAGGTTGCTCAGGACCGTGTCCAGTTGGGATTTGCATATTTCCAAGAATGGGGATTTCACACCCTCCCTCGGCATCTTGTTGCAGCGCTTGACCACGCTTACTGTAAAAAAGTTATTTATTATGTTTAAGCAGAATTTCTGTATAATGATTTGTGCCCTTTGTCTCCCATTCGTTGATGGGATATCACTGAGAAGAGTCTGGCTCCATCCTCTTTACTGTCTCCTATCGGGTCTTTATGCACATTCATAAGATCCCACTGAGCCTTCTCTTCTCAGCCTCTCCTCGCATACCAGATACTCCATGCCCTCAACCATCTTCATGGCTGTTTGCTGGACTCACTGTAGTCTGTCCGTGTCTTTCTTGTTCCGGAGAGTTCACCTGTGGACACAGCACTCCAGCTGTGCTTTCCCCAGTGCTGAGTAGAGGGGAATAATCATCTCTCTCGACCTGCTGGCAATGCTATTCCTAATGCAGTTGAGGATGCTGTTGGTCATCTTTGCCACAAGGGCACGTTGCTGGCTTGTATTCTCAGTCTGTGTTTTCAGAATTTTTAAAAGGAACCTTCTCCTTTTACTTAATCTTTCACTTCTTTTTGCACCATCACAAAAAATGCAAGCTTTACTTTAGAAATTCTTCATTTTCAAATGTTTGCTACAACCTCTGTACTAAAGTAGATTATACTGTAGTTGGTAAAGTAGGTACCAAACCAAAAGTTTCAAGAAAGCATGTGAGCTTGAAAGACTATTTCTCCTAATATACTTCTTGTAGCATTTGAGAGCTTGCATAAAATAGTGAATTAATGAAATAACGTGGCAACTGGAAAAATTAGTATTACAAACACAGAGAATCAGGCTTTCTGATGACTGAGGTTGTGCTATTATGTAGTTTTAAGCCTCAGAGGAAGGGGTTTCAATAGCGTGAAGAACTGATTAAAAAATAATAGCATACCCTATAACACAGATAAAAAGGCTAACCTAATTAGAGCCGTTTAAAGGCGTATGGCACTCTAGCATTCATTTCTAGCTCAGATGAAAACTTTCTCAGTAACTTGCAGAAGTTGTTTATTTTTTCAGGTCTTTATACCTATATCAGTAAAATAAGGAGCAAAGACATTCCTGGATGCTCATTGCTACCCTAAAAAAGGGGGAGGGGAGTCACCTTTATTTTTCAGAGGTGATCCAGAGAGGAAAAACTCAGCTAATTATCAAAACTTTAAATGTTACCATAATAAAAGCAGTAGGTGTGTATATAATTTTTTTTTTTTTAAATCTAGATCCACAGTTAAAATTTACACAATGTGTGCTTTTATGTTTTCTTTCTTTGTTTTTCGGGTAAAGCCACAGTTATCCTTCATTTATAATAGCCTATATCCAGTCTCATCATATTGTACTACCTACTTGAAATGAGAATTTAATTTGCAGTTCAAATTCAGAGAATAACTAGGGATTATATCTGATTTTTTTTTAAAAAAAAAAAGGAGTAAAGTTTTTCTTGGAATCCTTGTAAAGACCGTTAAATGACAGTTATAAAGCCAGCATAATAAAATGAAATTGCGGCACGTTTCTCATTGACATGAGTGACAATTTCTGCAGTCAAGTTGGAGTTGAAAATTCACTTCTAAGGTGCATTAATCTCTAATTCACCTTATGGACTTTTGCTCCTGCACTTTGAATTGCCAAAAAAACCTCTTTGTGAGGGTTTTTTATACACTGGTCTTTATAAGTAGCTCTAGGAATGCTTTGTCCAACAAGTCAGGGTCCTTATCTGTTGTTGGGTTGGGGCTTTTATTTTATTTTATCAATGTAGAGTTTATAATCAGTCTGGCAAACAACTGCGTCCATAGGTGTTTTCAAAGCTTACCTGTCAGGATCCCTTGCTGTTATTAAGCTTATAGTCATTCATGAAAGGATATTCATCCTTTGTTTCCAGTTAAACTTGTGTGAAACAGTAGACATAAATCTTGCAGAGCTAATTCCCCATCCAGATCTGATAATTGATTTTCCTTTTTTTAATCGATTTTAATGGCATTAAAATAATTTTGCAAACGCAGAATTCCATTCAGGACTCCCAGGCTGCTAAGCTGTCGATAGGGTCCCAAAGTAGAGGACGGAATCTGAATCCTCTTGAGAAGTGAGATGATTTTTTAATTCTAGCTACCCAACAAAGGTCTCTTTCTATTACCTTGTCTTGATTTGAAGGGTAATGCTAAGATTCTTGCAATAAGTCTACAGTTATTTGAAAAATGAATTAGTTTTCTTCCCTCCCAAAACAAAAAAAGTGACTGTGAAGATATAAATAGTCAAAGTTTTATTATAAAGTAACTTTAAAAGCTAATTGTTCTCCTTTGTAATTTTAGACTGTCAAAACGAAATCTGTCCATAGCAAGTTAACCTAATCTCTTATAAAAAATCATGTCATGTTTGTGCTGCTGCTTTTTTATAAGATCCCTTTCACCTCCCTGAGCCAGGAATGTTCCCATCTTTAAAGCTGATGTTCCAAAAATGTCTTACTTCAGTAATAGTTTCTGTCACAGATGGTGCCAGGAATGGCATTATGTCTCTGGCAGCACTGGAAGAGTTATTAGTGTACAGAAAGTTAACCCTTTTGAATGCTGCCTTCTACATGCAACGTTCTTTTTGAGTCTTACTGTATCCTCTGTTGGAATTGCAGCGGCTACTGTGGCATCATTCCCAGGTTCTGTTATTCATGGTATTACCTTCTCCAGAAGAGTTATTTTTGTATCCTAGTGGTGATTGTTAAAACAGTGGTATCATGTTTGTCTTGATGGTCATAATTTTAGTAATTTAGTTTGGTTCACTAGGGCATTGACACGAAAAGAAATTTCCAGTGGGCTCAAAAGGCAGGTCTTGTGCTCAAATCTTGTAATTTCTTGGGAAAGCCCCTATCAATGGAACCTGTCTCATCAAGACTTGGAAACTTCACCTGATTTCACGTTAAGTGCATCAAGTGTGTGTGACTCACAATTAGAAGTATGTTTGTATTAAGATCCAGCTAAGGCCATAACCCCACTTTGTTGGCTCATTACAAGTGAGCAGCAGGGGGTCTATGTGATGAGTACTGGATGGGGCATGTTCTTCAGAAGTATGCGGTGGAGAGTGAGTTGTAGTAAAACCTTCTTTCAGACAATGCACAGAACTGTAAGGCAAAGTGTCATTTAACTGAGTTTACAGACTATGAAACTCAAGAATTTTTGTGAATTTTTAGCCAGGTACCACATATTTAGTAATTTATTAAAAGAGCTGAGAAGCTTGTTAACGTTCTACAACAGCAGAAAGACAAAACCTAGCACTGAAATTAAATACTTCAATACTGTCAAAGCAGGATACTTTAACTGACTGTTCTAGAGGCTTACAGACTTTATAGCCATATAAAAGTTTTGAGACCTTGCAAAAAGTAAATTCTTTCTACCTTTTAAAAATCTCAGATATTCTCCAAATTGGGTAAAAAATACCCCTGTCTTAACCTAACAGTGTTTTGAGTGATAAGTTCAAACTTTTTTGTGAATGAGATCTCAGTGTGATATGTGAATTTTTTTCCTTCCTAAAGTTTACTACCCTTTAAAGCCCTGTGTTTACTGCACTTTTTATTCTCCAGAAAAAAAACTTCCTTGCAGTTTGGCTAAGACACGTGCTGGCTAAAGCACTTCACCTTCCTTGGCAAGCTATGGCACCTTGTGACTGGTGGCCTCATCCTTTTGAGCCATGAGTGAGAACAGCTGGAGAAAGTAGTTACTGCCTTATGATAGAAGTCATTTGAATGGGGAATATCACCCATTGCAACCCTGCTCTTTGCCTTCTGACTGAAGCTCAGAGATTTAGGCTTGTTTCTTAATAGCTTTGCTGTAATCCACACTTGTCATTGTGATGTGTATCTAGGAGGCAGGTATTAAGTATTAATAAACCTGCTATTTAGCTTGGTTTTGCAGGGTAGAGAAAATTGAGACCCTTATTTGTCAAGGCATTTAAAAGCATGTTAAAAGTCCCATTAAAATCGGCGCAACTACTCACATGCTTAAAGATAAGGGTTTATCAAGACTGAGGCCACTGCTAGGTACTTGACAGAATATAACCCTAAATATATTGTCTCTGTATTTCCACACGCTCTAGATTTGCACATTAAATAAATCAGTCATCCTCACAAGATTACAGATCATAATAAAGCATTTAGTATATAAAAGTCTTCACATTTTCATCTTACACAAGCATCATGAAATCTTAATGTTATTAGAGGTTAAATAATTTATGTTGCTTGCATAAGACAAAATGGCATAGAGTGCCCATGGTCTGTGGGCTTGAATTTCTAGATGTCTCACTGACAAAATACAACATGTATTTGGATCAGGAAAATGTTTTTTCACCACCCCACCCCCCCAGAAAAAAACAAAACAAAAAAATAAAACAGACCAGAGGAAAATAACAATATAAATCAAGAAGACAATTCAAAGAACAACTAGGTATTGCTGCAGCAGTGCTCAGTTATTTTCTAAAGTGACATTGTTTTTTCCATGCAATAGTAGATTCATCAGTCATTAAGAATTACACGAGTACCTGTTTGTTCTTTCCTTTAAAAAAAATGTATTACATGCCAACCGAAATATATGTGAACCAAGAGTTAACGGTACACTCTGCCATCAGCTTCTTTGAAAGATTTACAGGAGAAGTTATCTCGCTCATTCAGGTAGAGATCTCACTGATTCTGTTTCAAGGTTGCAGTCATCAACAAGGGAGGCATTTAGACACAAGGCAAGTGTAGCTTATAGAGCTGCAGTTGGACTGAGAAATTCAGGAAGTCACATGAAATGTCTGAGAATAGCTGTCTAAGCAGATAGTTTAAATCCCATAAATTGTGCAGCAGAGGAACAAAGAGAGGAGATAAGCCATTGCTGATGGGTTTTTAACTTGCTGATTAATTTCTGTATGTACGACTGGTTTGGTTTAGGGTTTGGACTTCTATTTATTTTATTTAGTTATTTAGAATGCATGCCTCCAGAATATTATATTATGAAACAGTAATGCAATTATTCAAGTTAAATTCCAAACAGGCCAGGTCTATGACTTGGGTTTGGAAGCAAAATTTCCCAAGATTGTGAACTTGGACGGGGTTCCAGTTCAGGGTCATCAATAATTTAAACATCAAGTTTGTCTCTGCACACTGAAGTTGAAATTCATCTTTTCTGCAAAGTACCACAAAAAGTCTTAAGCCCACAAAATAAGGTAAATTAAGAGAAAAGAAAACTACAGGGAAGAAAACTTTCTCTTAAAGCAGAAAAACCTCTTTGCTTCATTCAGAGCTTGTGTTCATAATTTTAATTTCTCACCTTACGAACAAACTGTATTAATCGAGTTTTGCATCTAATGTGCTTGACTGTTTGTGATAAAGATAACGCTTCCTGACCATACGCTTGACTGCTACAAAATAACTAAAGCTAATAAAATTGAATAAGGAGAAAATTAATGATGTTATTTACTACTTACCATTAAGGGTATTAAAACAGCTGTGCATCAAGGAAAAAAAAAAGATTAATTAATAGAGGCCAATAAGTGCAATGTTTAAATGGAAGCAGTTTTACAGTATTTACTAGTGAATAGCTTATAACAGAAAATTGAATTTAAAAAAAGTAACCTATTAAAAAACCATGGCAAAAAAAAGAAAGTAAATTACAATAAACCTGATGACTTCCAGCAATTAAAAGTCTAAACTGTAGGTCCCGTCTGCTTAATAAATATTCCATCAGAACTATGGTGCAAGAATTTGAATGACATGATTTTAAGAATTTAGCCATCATCTTGCTCGCCTCTTCCTCACTGCTGACTAAATAGATGGTACAATCTAGAGGCAAAGCAACATGCAGAGAGCTGGGGAGAACTGCACATTTAGAGGCCTGAAAATTCATGAGAAATTACTTGATTGTGGTGACAGCCAATAGGTGGTAGAAAATTGGCCCGCTGTGATAGAAAAGGACTGAGTGAAGTAAAAGCGTTGCGAGATGATGCAGCAGGATAGAGTCTTTACCTGATGTTGTAGCACAGTGTTTGGAATGGGCATTGTCTGAGGGTGTTGCATTTTGGGGTATGTGTCAAGAGGTTTCATCTCTTGAATATAAACACATTCTACAGATGAATTTTTTTTTTTTTTTAAGTCTACAGACTTAAATGGTTTGTTCAGTGCTGTAAGGTGGTCTTCAGCAGCAGAACTGGAGAGAAAGTAAGTTCTGTTGGCTCCTGACTGTTCTTTCAACTTCAAATCAGCTTTCCTTTTCTCTTTTGCCCGCTCTTTGGTTTAAAAATAAATAAATAAATCTATATATTTTTTCCAGTTGAATGGCTTTGTATTCAACAAAAGAAGGGTTTCATCTCTGTAGTAGATGCTGGGATAGTCTTAGAAAGATATCAAGCCCTATCTTTTAATTATTAAGAACAATTTTCATGAGGGACATAGAATGAAATTAAGTTGTGGAATAAATTAGGCTTCAGTGACTTTTGATAGGTGGTAGCTAATAATAACCTTGTGTGAGCAAGTTGCTTTTTGATAGTTTGCAGGCAGCTGATGGAATAGACTCGGGCTGTGGGGGTTGTAGCCTGTATTCGAGTAGTAAAAGGAGCAACAACTCTTCTACGAGACTTGCATTAGTTGTAGAAATCCAATTCCTCCTGAGGGTAGCTGTGGTGTAAGAAGAGAGGTACAGGCTATTTTACGTGAAATTTTCTGTTTATGTTTTTTGCCTCCTTCCTGACCTTGGACAGGAGGTTGGAGTCAATAAAAAGTGCATTTCTCTTTTCTGCTGCGAATACCTCAGTATTGAAGGAGGTTGGTTGGTTGGTGTTTTTAAAACTTTTTGGTTGCATTTTTAAACTTTTCATTCCATACATGTTTTCCAATTTGACCTCTCAGAATTACGGTATTAAAATTTCCACAATGGAACATTTTTTGATGTAGCGGTTGTAAAATTTTTATTACTGAGGGATTATACTTTAGCAACTACCACTAGAAAATACACTCTCCTCCAGGTAGAGTGTCCCTACTTTTCTGTGTTTATCTCTCTGTCTCTAACAATTAAATACTACTAACTGCTTAACAGACGCATTCCCGTCATATTGTACCTGCTCCTTGTGAGCCCTATCGATGTCTATCACTTACTGCTGTGAGTTTCAAACAAAGCCCTGTCCCATACAGGTGGTAAGAATGGACTTGCATTTAAACACAGAAAAATAATTTCATTTGAAATGTCTGAGACTTCCCACTTGATCAGACTCTCGCATATGATTAAATATTTGGCTGAATTTTGGATCTAGTGAATGAGAGCACTACAAAAGGTTCAGTGGTGCAGAGCCAGGTACCCCCTGATTAAGATGACATGCAGAACGGTAACAGGCTGGTCGTGACTGAAAGATCACTGTGCTGCCTCTGGGAATTCCCACAGGTGTCAAAAGCACCACGTCTTTCCATTGTGTTGGAGCAGTTTCAGCTGGAATGAAGTCTCTGAGGCTTTAGCTATATATGTGGCTTATTTCTTCTTATTGGGGTGGGAATAAGCACTTTGAAGGAACAGTTTTGACAGGTAAGGTAACACCACTGAATGATGGTATGAGGAGGGAGATGGCTGGAGTTTGTTTTCATTTTCTTCCTTGAAAATAATGGGGATGGAGGTTTGTAGAAACAAGGGAGCTTTTAAAAATAACATCTAATATGTGATTCAGTATACAGCCTCAAATACTTACAAAAAATATATAATTTAAAGTAAACAAACCCAACATGATTCATGGTGTTCAATAACCACAGTGCAAGGTCAATTAGCCTCAGTACAAACTGCAAATACTTTCAGACATACAATAGAACCCTTTAAAAAAACAGCTCGTGAGCAAATCAAGCAATGTAACTCATATATGCATGCTTACCAGCACACTATCTGAGTCGATTCCAAGACTTTCTGAAAAGTTTTGGACCTGGAAGCAGCAATAGCAGAAAAATAAGTCAATTATTTTGAGACAGCAGTACCTTCCATGGCTTTTCACACTCCAGTGCCTTGCCACTGTTTAAACCATTGGGGTGAGTCAAAGTGTATTTCAGCTTTTTTCAAACCTTGGGAGCAATCTAACAAGTGATTTTTTTCACCCTATCTTCATGCATTTTCTTTGTTTGCATTCCAATCCCCAAATGTGGTTTTACCATTTCAGTTCTGATGAAATGCAATGTAGAGTTGGCTACATGCAATACGATGCCAATTACAGTAATTATTACGGTTCTGTTCCTGTGCTGAAATCTCAGGAATGTGAGAGCAAGGGCAGAAAATATAGGCATTTTGATGGTTTGTTGGCTTTATCGTCTGTGACCACCCAACACAGTGCTTGAAAGAATGAGAGATTACTCTTTCAGTCTTAATTTTGTTCAGAAACCAATCATAGCAGAGAAGCACTTATGAATGGATGAGCAGTATCAAGCATCAGTCTTTGTTAACAGTTTATCAGTGGTAAAACCAAACCCCTAGCCGTAGATTTTACCTCAAATAATACTGAGATTGAAGCCTGCCACAGTGGAAATACAAAAGTAAAAAGAAATTACTTTTAACATTTAGAGGGAATGAAGGACATGCATGTGGTCATGATGTAGGTCCATCAGCCATCGCAGTGAGTGTTAATTTAGCTTTCTGCAATACTTCGATAACTCTGATATAAGCCTGGTGTGGACAATAACATGCACATCACTTTAGTCCTGGTTGCTAAAATGTAATAGCAATTCTTTCCACTAAATTAATCAACTGGTATCAGGTTATTAGATGCAGACTGGCAAGGTGTTGCAATGAGCGGGTCTGTCGCACAAACTGTTAACTTTAAAAAAAATAAACACGTGTCAACATCTATTGGAAGTACCTGAAATGTTTTCTGAGCTATTACTTTTCTGTGTGTTTATGAATAAGTTTGTGGGTTTTTTGTTCTCTTTTCGGCAGGAGGGGGTGGACTTTTGAATACCCACATTTCAGTGAAAACAGAGTTTCAGTCATTACCTAGGGAACAGAACATATCTTTTATCCTATCCAATATCAGCAAAGCTAGGGGGTTTGTTTATAGCATAGATGAAATGAGAGCAAGTGTGCAATGCTTTGATTTAGGGGCATGAGAGGAGAGGTTGGGGGTCTGAGGGCATATTTTATTTTGCAGAGTTATTTCAGGGTACAGAGGAGGAGAGAAGCTATTCCAAACTGAGAGTCTCACTCTGTAACACTAACTTCCACTCCAAATTTACTGCATAGTTCAACTGAGTGTTTCACTGTGAAGATACCAATGTGCTGGATCTTCATCTTCCTGAAGGCAGCAGAAGCACACGTCCAGAAAAGCCAGTGCCCACAGGAGATGATTTATTTGGTGAGAGAAGGAGGGGAGCGGGCAGAAGAGAAAGAAAAAGGAAAACATGAATAATGTTGCCATATTTTGCCCTCTAGGTCAAGTAATTACATGAAAGCCTTGACTTTCTATTTTTCTAGCTATATCTCTAATTATCTTTCTTCTATTTAAGTATGTTTGTGTCCATAACCATGAAAGCCGTAATCTAGAATATAAAATCATAAGTTCGTGGTGCTGCTTAGAAACTAAAATAATGTATTACAGCATTACCAAAATGAAAATTATATCTTTTAGATAAAAACCTGACTTACAACATCTTGAATACTTGGTTTGGCAACAGCTTACTAAGTTTAGCATGAGAGACCCTTTTTGGAGGTTGAAGCTAGAGCTGTGCCCCAGTTAACCCAGAGTGTTCCCATTTAACCAGTGCCTGCTGAAATAGTCTTGGAGGACCTACCTGTGAGACATGTCCAGAATCTTTCGCTAGTTCAATTTCAAAGGAAGGTGTGCAAAGAGATGCTAAGTACCTCCCCAAATTGGTCCCTGATACTGACTTAAAAGACATCAGTTAAGGGCCCTTCTGAAAAGCACTCTGAGATTCAAAGGGTTGGGACTAGGAGGAGGGCATAAGGCAGAGCAGAAAGCGGCACGTGTGCGATGCAAACAGAAACGGGAACAGAAATACAGCTATGAGGAGAAATTTTGAAAGTGAGACGTAATAAAAACCTGATCTTGCTATATCAAAGGAAAGAGGAGTCAACGAGGAGATCTGAGGATTTGTATAGACTTCCTAATCTTCAAAGACTTTAAAAAATATTAATGCTTTTTTATCATTTATAAAATTATATGGGACAGAGCAGATATAAAAAGCATGTAGGCATGTATAAAACAAAAACATTTTTAAAAAAATATCAAAACAGCACCCAAGGTCCTTCTGAATATCAGCCCACCTCTCTCAGATAAGAAGACAGGCTGAGTTTTTTCATCTTATCCAAGATGAATAAAATTTCAAAATTTAAGCCCAGCTCTGTGGCAATTTAGAGCAGAAGGACAGTTGTTTCCAGTGTGAATTCTGAGACTGATAGCTGGCAAGTGACACTGATGAGCACAGCCCCTTGGAGAAAAGTTGAACATAGAGCCAGAATATTATAACAGAATATTATAACAGAATGTCCCCTTGGCACAGTAACCAAAGCTAAAACTCTCATTAGCATGACTACACTTCTCTCTTGCCATTGACATTTCTGATCCCAAGGGAGTTATAATGAAACAATATACTGCAAACTGCCCCAGTTTTGTTACCGTTTTTATTGCTAATGCTACTTGGAAGGAAATTGTGCTTGACCTTTAACTGGGTAAGTTTACAGTCAAGTCTCAAGGAGCTGACAATTAGCAACTAATCAATAAAGAGTGTCATTGCTCTGTAGCTCCTTTTCCTGCTGGGTTTAGACTTTTTACTGATCTACAAATATTTGTAGTTTACCTGTAGTTTAAGTCACATGGAGGCCTTGTAGGTGGTCATCAGTGTAGGGGCAGAAAGCAATGCCCAGCTTAACCATTCAGATGCAAGTGGTAAATGTTACTTTCAGTTCTATTGACCCTATTTTCAGATGTCTTAGGGTTTCTAGACTGTATTGATGCACTTATCCTCTGAAATTCAGGCTTATGTTAGGGAGACTGAAAGTGTACACTGAACCCATAATGAATCTCTCATTTTAAAATGAAAATCTTATTGTGGTAAACGATAAAAAACACTTCTGCATCATGCAAGCTATCATCATAATGACATTGTGTTCAAAAAAGTGTGATGACCAGCACTGTGGAAATGTCAATAAAAATCTAGAGCCTTAGCTCATGTGAACTTAATGAAAGTCTAGGGCGTTTTGTGTTTTGCAGGCACAAAATTCTCAGTTGCTATGTTCTAGATTTCTCTAGGTTGATGTTTTGATGGTAATTGTCCGTGGAAAAAGGCTTCTACCTCAAAAGGTTTCTCTAACAGGTGTAGTGCTTGCATAAGGGACTCTACACTGCTCCTTCCAAACTGCATTGTAAGTAAAATGTGAGAAGCACATCAGTGTAAGGAGGAGTGAGAAAAGTCTATAGGAGACTAACAGAAAACTTAAACTGAAGATATAAAGATGCCATGATATCTTTAGCCATCAGCCCCTTCTTGTGCTAATCTGTGGCTGTCATTTAGGATTCCAATTTAGACAGTTCATCTTGTTTGGTGGCAGTGAGTGTATGCAGCTATGGGATGACAGTGTACATTAAAGGAGACCACTACAAAAGGAACAATCAAGATGTTTATGGCAAGCTAATGGAAGGCTATCTATTGGCTTGTGAGAATAAATGGCATTGGTTTTAAATTACTTGGTTCAAGCCATTACCAAAAACCTTCCTGCACTATGAAAATGTCCTTTCTTTCCCATGAGGTCTCATATGTAAAGTACAGGTTTGATAGACTGTTGTTTATTGGTTTTAAGCTAAACCGTAATTGAACATGGTGTATTGCAGTTTTAGATGAGAGGTCAATCTAATTGACAAGTAATTGTCTGAAAATTACATGAACAATAAAACTTAAAGTTGTACACTTTGTAACATACAGTGTCAGGCTGGTAAGAAATGTTTTTGCATTTAATTGACATTTAACAAAACAATTACAAATCCTTCAGGATAATTAGAATACACACTGTATTTGCAAAGTGCGTAAAATACTAGTTGACCTTTACTCAGTGTGTTAATCAATAACAAGCATGTAACTTGCTATTATGCCAATTAAATGCCTGTGTATTTTGTTCAGATATTTGAAGGTGAAGGTTAAATCATGTTAAATCATTACCCTGTCAGGATGGGCATTTTGCTCTGATGTGTTGCTTCCAGAGAAAGCGTGCAAAATATTGTGTGAAATGGCCCAGGGATCTTACTGATCCATTTTCAAATGTTCAGCAGGGAT
>VXBO01004065.1:0-30613 GCA_013400135.1 Rhinoptilus africanus
GGCTCGGCTCTGGCTGATCTCCTGACGGGGAGGGCCGGGGCCTGGCCGGCGGCCGGCATTCGCCCGGGGCTAGGGCTCGCCGCGCCGCTGCACGCCGGGGCCCGGCACAGAGGCTGAGGGGGTCCGGCAGGCTGGGCTCGTTCTGGTGAAGGTTATATATATACATATATGTATGTGTATGTTTTTAGATACGCGCATGCTATGTATGCGTGTATGTATAAAATACGTATCTTGTATATGTGTCTGTGTGTGTGTGTATATGTGTAGAACACGTATGCGTGTGTACGTGTGTCTGTATGCTCCTGGGCGGTGGCGTTCCTGCCTGCAGCCCAGGGTTCCGTCTGGAAGCGCTGACGGAAATTTGAAGGAAACCAGGTTTTCTCAAGCAGTAGAAAGGGCAGCTGGGAG
Organism: Rhinoptilus africanus; assembly: GCA_013400135.1. NCBI lineage: Eukaryota > Metazoa > Chordata > Aves > Charadriiformes > Glareolidae > Rhinoptilus > Rhinoptilus africanus. The sequence goes on from VXBO01004065.1 coordinate 409, forward strand.
ACGCCGGCGTGGGTGCAGGGTCTCCTGCTGGCCTCCTCCGGAGGCTCTGCCTGGCGGGGCTTGTTTGGCCTTTTTTTGTTATATTTTAAAAGTTCCTGCTGTCTGTCTGTCTCTGTCTCCCCCCGCCAGCCATGTGTGGGTGGCCAGTGGCCATCGCTTCTAGGGCCAGGACAGCCCCGGTGCGTGCCTGTGCCCGCCTGGTGCTCGGGCAGGAGATGGGAACCTGTCCCCAGTGCGGGCGTCCCTGGGTGTCCCCGCTGTGTCACCCCCAGGTGTCCCCAGCAGTGGTGAGGCGAGTACCTGCTCCTGTCCATGAAGTTCAACCCAAAAGCTCTGAGGTTTTAGTGGGGTAAGTAGGTCTGCAGGGCTGTGGCGCCTGTATTTCATGAGGAGAAGTTGGCTGTTCAGTGTATTTGGGCTTAACGCTGGCGAAATGGTCCTTGTGACCCCCTTGGGGAGGGTCTGGTTTCAGCTCTGCCAGCAAAATAACCCCCTGGGGCTATGCGGTGCCTTTCTTGTGGGGCAAAGGAAAGGAGCGCTAGTCCAGCTATGTTGACGTGCCCTAAAAAAGAGAAACAGGGCTGCAAATCCCTACAACTTCCCATAGTGGCTCATGTTTTGTTATTTTTGCGTTCTGGGTCTGAAAGCGGACGGCATCTGCGAGTTCTCTTTTGAGCACTGAGACGGTGTGTCCCAACTCCCCTGTCATTTTATCAGCCCGCGTGGTTTGGCTTTATTGGCAAGAACCTGGAAGTCTTTCCTCCTAATTTTGTTCCCCACCACTTAGGATTTCTTCAAAGTTTTTTCCTCTTCTTCGTATTAACCAGCAGCAGTGATTACTACAGCTGGAACTTAGGAGATCAGGCTGTCACTGTCAGCCTAAAGCTTTTCCTTCATCTAAATATAGCAAAGGAAAACTAATTCTCCTCATCTAAGTGCCATCAAAGAGAACAATACCTCTGAGCAGGAATTTTAACTCCCAAGTGGATTATTAAGTATTCTGCCAGCCTGTAGCAGCTGTTCTGTGCTGTATATTGTGCTGATATTATTGGCGATGGATGAAATGCAAAGCAAGGGACTTAGGTTTGTTTGCAGCACGGTGATCTTGCGGGGTGAATTTAAAAGGCAAACCAAGGCTAGATCCTAATGTCAGTGTGAATTGCCCCAGTTTCATCAAAATCCATAAAGCTGATCTATTGCAGTTGAGGAATGAGGTCCCTTGCGCAAAGGACATCTGGAAGGAGAGAAATGGTGACTCCTGCTCTCCAGCAGGCTTCACGGGACTGCTATAAAGCAGGAGTTATATTCCCACCTCAGATGCTCTGTTAGAAGAATTACTTACTACTGACCTAGTTTTTTAACCCCTTTCATTTTTGCCATGCTAGTTTTGAGAGTTTGGTCTTCTGGCTCTTAAGCATGGTATGTTTTTTTGAATGGGACCTGATGGTTTGAATCCACCCACAGAGGAAAAGAGGACTGGCTCAGTTTGATGATGGTCTGGCACGTGTTGTTCATCTCCTTTGTTCACTGTATTTGGTAGACCGTGCTCGGTAGCTTTCTGTGAATGTAGATACAGCTTGCATTTCCACCCCACCCCAAAAAGCTCCTCCTGTTGCTGTAGCCAGGAAGGAAGCGTGCTTGTCTCAGCCCTCCATGCTTTCCTTTCCCGAACTGTCCTTCTCCCTTTTCAGCTCAGCCTAGGAAAACGGTATACACCAGTATATTTGGTGTCATGCGCATGAGTAGGAGAGAAGGTTCCCAGTGTGTCCTTGGGAGGTAGAAATCATCTCTGCAAGGCCCCTTCCCTTAGTTTAACTGGTGAAATGATAATCAGAAAACAGCGTGGCTTTATAACAACCCTTTCTTGGATGGCTGATGCTCTGTGGCTCCCTCTTTGGCAAGCAGGCCCCCAGGGCAGAGGCCTTCTCTTCTTTCACTCTGCTCAGCCCAAAGGGTGCTGTCCTGCCGGATTGGTGCATGTGAGAGTTACCAGGCTTGTCCTCCCTCCCCTGAAGGACAGGCTTCTTAAAGCAGAGCTCTCTCCAGCAGCCAGCACAGCCCTGGCACCAGTTCAAAGTGCAGCTTTGGTGAATAAATAGTGGCATTAGACAAACTCCTTACTGGGTTTGTGGTGGGGCAGAGGGAGAGGGAGGGCTTGCCACCGTAAGGCTCGACCCTACTGGAAGGGGGATGCCCCATGGCTCTCTTTTCCTCCTGTGGGCACTGGCATTGGGGCAGCTCGCCCCCGGAAGCTGGTCCTGCTGGAACCTGGTTCTGTGAAAGCGGAGGAAAACAAGTGCTTCTTGTCTTTTCAGAAAAGCTAGACAGCTGATGAGCACCTGGTCTTGGCGCCAGCAAGACTAAGGGTGGTGGGACAACCCCTTTGTCAGGACCACATATTTGGGTGAATTTAAGGCAGCTGTGAGTACAGCATCTGAGGATTTGTTGAGGACTGGCTGTCACAGGAGCTCCTGTAAAATCTTGGATACACTGGGGTCTGTTTGTGTCAGCCCTCGCTGAAACCAAAGCCTTGTAAGTAAGGGACAGTAAAGCTGTGTTCAGGTCTGAGTCTGCCTGATGACCGCCAAGTATTGTTACGTCTTTGCTTTTATCTATGTCCTTGTTGAGGGAGAATAACAGAAAACATCCAGCTTAGAAACAGCTGTATTACAACACAAGATTCTTTTTCCATATAATCATGGAGGTTAGTAGTTAGTACTGTGTTTTTGCTGTTGTTTTAACTCCTCCAGAGGGCACAACTAGGGTGTTGAAAGTAGGCTAATTGGCTGTCCCTTCCAAATCCTCTGTGGAATTGCTCTGTTCATATAGCAAAAATTGTGTTGCGGTTTCTTCAATGCCAGGAGAAAAAGTTCTTCGGTGTTTTCATTGCGTTGTTAAAACCTAATATTGGTCCCAAGCTATCAGAGAGCAGATCTTTATTTCTGCCCATGGGCAGAAGGTTTTGAAAGTTATTTAAATTCTGCAGGTCACAGATCCCATGGCATGCATAACTTAACCTGTTCACGGATCCAGAAGTATGTCAGGATTGAATGACTTAATGTGCCTGGCTTCTTTAAAGAAGGCCTAAATCCTATAACTGAACCAGAATCTAGGCTCTCGCCTCTAAATTATGAGGCCCCACATATTGAGTGGTAAAAGTTAAGCACCCAGAGTGGAGATTTCAGGCCCTGTGAGAAATAAGGACACAAATGCAGGTGTTGGGCACCTCACTCGGTAAGAACACAGTATTCCTGTGAAGCTGACTGGCCTGGCTCGAGGGATACCCCTTTGTTTCCTGTAACTCTACCATTTTATCACTAAGAGAGGAACAAAATTATATGAAAAGGCTAGAAGAGAAGGCAGGGGAGGAGCAGATGTCTGAAAAATGATTCACTTGGGCAGACTGAGTTGACATTCTAAAATTCTTGAAGGTGCCAGATGTGTTGAGGAACTTGTGAAAGAAAGGGGAATCTCCCACTCCTCCCCCTTTTCTTCCTCCCAGGTGAATTTCAGTTCCTTTAGTGAAAAGCAAGAATATCTCGCAGACCTTCCAAGCATCCACTCTGACCTCTCAAGCAGGCTGATAGACAGCACAGTGTACTGGTTGGATGGTGAATGTGTGATTCAGATTTAAGTGACTGTGTCCAAGTCACATGGCTTCTTCAGCTTCCTCTTCTGAGTTGGAAACACACAGGCTTTTTGTCGCAAGATGCTTGGGTAAAATACTGCAGAGGAGGAGGTGTTCTTGTAGGTACTACAGCTTTACAACGCGTTAGAGGGCTGGTTTTGCTTAGGGACAGATGGCTGAGAGCCAGAAGGTGACAATTATCCTTATTTATTTCACTTATGTTGTTAAGCTGACTTAATAAAGGCTAAAAGAAATTTTCCTACCACCTGCCTTTACAGCTTCCTGAAATACTGGCTTTGAGGCTGTTTTGTAGTATCCAAGGCAGTGCACCTTTTCTCTGTGGTATCTAGAAAGAAGAGCTGTTCCCTTCCTCTCTGCACTGTGCCACTGCTTTGCTTGTTTTTCTGCACAGCAGCAGGTGGAAAGAGGCCAAACGCTTCTAGCCCCCGCGTTTATACTCCAAGTTGTAGCCCATACAAGTGGTTTTGCTTTTCATCACAAGGCAACATAAAGTGGGGAGAGGGGGGAAGGTGGCTCACCTAAGGAGACAGGTCTTTTCCTTTCTACACAAACCTCTCCTTGTCCATGGGCAAAGAACTGCTTATGAAATTCCTCTGGTTAATAAACAGTCGTAACAGGGAAGACAGCATGTAACTGCTGGTGAGTGACTTGCGTAAAGCCGAGGCTTTGGGTTACTAAGAAACTTCTGCTACCTGCTGATGCCTGTGGGAGGGCTGTGTGAGAGCTGAGCTCTCTGTGCTTTCTAGCAGGCAGCCAGCAGTTGAGGTGAAGCTTTGTTTGGCCCATGCAAAACAAACACTGAGCAACCTCCTTTGTGAAAGTCAGGGTGTACTCATGGGAGAGGGGAAATAGAGGCAGCAACTGTGAAAGCTGTGGCGAAGTCTTACATTGCTTCAGGGCTGCATTTTGCTCTTCTCTCTTACCACAAAAGTCACTGTGACTTTAACTGAAGGGATGGTCATGCCTGGGGTGACAGCAGGCTAAATCAGCTGTTAGAAGGAGATGGAGTTACACAGTGTGCTGTAGCCTCCCTGCTGAAATTGCGTCTCCTCTTCAGACTTCCAGTTGTTTGCACTGTTTGCATTGTTCACTGTTTCTCATTCCTTCCGCTCTGCTTGTCCCCTCAGCCTTGAGTCGAGCTTGGCTGTGCTCCTCCTGAGCGCTCCCTGGGAAAGCGACGATGATCACGTTCATGAACAACTCGGACAGCGAGGAGGAGCCTTGCAATGAGAGAACATCTCTGATGTCTGCGGAGAGCCCTCCAGTACCCTCCTACCAGGATGGCCTGCAAGCCTCAGAAGCAGGGGAGGCGCAGGCACATAGGGTAGGTGTGCGTCCTTCCCGGGGAGTGAAGAAATGGGATATGATGATGGATGTAGTCCTGCTACCCCTCCATCCCTCTTAGCAGACTGGCTTCTAGGACTGCCTTTGGCCAGTTTCTCTGGTGTCACTCTCTCAGCCAGCAGCAGCAGTCCCCGTTCCTATTTCCTCCACTGTGACTTCCCCCCACTTTTTATCCCCACATATACTCCTCCCTTTTCCTTCCTTTGGGTAAAGATACAGGCTTTTATCAGGACATGATGCACATGAGACTCTTGCAGGATATCCTTTTCAGCCTTCTTGTTTTGCCAGAAACCCTTTGTCTGCTCTGGTCAAATGCAGCGAGGAAAAAGCAAGCACAGCATTGCTGTGGGAGGAGGAACTGATCAGGCTTATGCCACCTCAGATGACACTTCTCTCAGTTCTGTGCACCTTGCCCTTCATGCGCATGTGTCCATCTGTATATTTGGAATTAAAAAGGCCCTTAGATATTCATGGTTTTGGTTTAAAAACTGCATTGCGGCCTGTCTGTAATGGAATTTCTAATTGTATTGTTCAATTGGTACCTTCCTGTTGTAGTTGACATACAATAGAATGAAGCTTTGAACACAAAGAAAATAAGGTCTTATATATTTGCTAATGTTTCTTTTCAGAAGAGGCGAACAGGCAGCAGCCGTAGCCCTAACAATATTGCCGATGGGGATACGTCTGACTCGGGTGTTCCAGCGAGAGAAAGCGCCTTGGAAAATGAAGAGGAGGAACTGACTCTGAAATATGGAGCAAAGCATGTAATCATGCTTTTTGTGCCTGTCACCCTTTGTATGATTGTTGTCGTCGCCACCATAAAGTCAGTGCGCTTCTATACGGAGAAAAACGGGCAGCTGTAAGTGGGGTCTTCAAAACAGCCTCTGAGTACACGGGATCTCGAGCTTTACCCATACGTCCCACGCACGTGTGTCTGCGTACACAGAGTGCTTCCTTGGCAGGTCGGGAGAACCTTTACACAGCTAAAGGCAGCTCTGTAAACATACAGAGATCTTACTAATGTATGCCACAATCGTCTGTGGAGGTCTTTCCATACCTGCGTTATACTGATTCGTTAGCACTGTGAGCAGCATAATAATGAAGCTGCTTCACACAGAAGCATAAAAGGCCCAGCCTGAACTCCTCATCTGTTCACTCACTAGCTGGCAGCAATCAGGGAATAGCATGTTCATTTGGATGAGTGTCTCATTTCCTGGCGACATTTCTGGTTCCTAAAGACTCATGGTGTGGATACATAATTCCATCCGGCTCTTGCTGACTGTGCCTGAGAGCGCCCCTGGGACTCTGTGTTTCATGCGGCGGGTGGAGAAATGGGGACTGTGGTCACTTGAACTGAACCAAAGGAAACAAAATGGTGTGGGGTGATGAGATGGGATAAAAGAGTCCAAGTCTCTTTGGAGTCTTGGAAAGAAAGGGTCCCCCCGCTTTCAGGACTGCACCTGGGATGTATCCTTATAGTTATCATGGAGAAGGTCCAGAACATACAATAAAAATTTGTGGCTTGGAGAGAAGTTACTAAACTTAAATGAAGTCATTTATACTCTAGGTCTTTTTGTTTAGAGCTCTGCCAGCCACACTCTCTCTGTAGGAATGTGCTTTTGATAGAGACCACTAATCTTCAGCTGATAATTAACTGGAACCCAGCCCCTTCAGAGGCTACATCTCATGTTTGCTGTCCTTGGCAGTCATACCTCCCTTTCTTTCCCACACGCAGAGAGGTCTGGTTTTATCTTGGGATAGTTAGTTAGAAGAGAATATATGTACTTTATATGGCTTTTGCTTTATACTGCAGGATCTACACCCCTTTCAGTGAGGATACCCCTTCCGTGGGCCAGCGTCTCTTGAACTCGGTGTTGAACACCATCATAATGATCAGCGTCATCGTTGTAATGACCGTGTTCCTAGTTCTGCTCTATAAATATCGCTGCTACAAGGTAAAGCATTCATGCCAGAGCGTTTTCCACCTGTGTGCTGTGAATCAGAGTTCAAGTGGGGCTTGTGTGTCAGTGAGAAATGCAGGTGCCGGCTAGTGCACATCTCAGTCATAGCAAGAATCCTTTTGTACAGAAGCCTTTGTCAGCGGTGGTAGAGCTGTACCCCTGAGTATACTTTGCTTTTATTTTATCATGAATGGTGGGCTCTTAAAAATGAGGCCTGATACTTTGTGTTAGTCAGGTCTGAGCCTTCTCCATCTGACTGTAAAGTTTTGCAGTTTGTACTTACGGACTAAGTTGTACCATTTACTGCAAATGCCTTCTCTGAAGAAGTTTCAGACAAGCTTTGCAGGAACTGGTTGGTATTCTTCCTGCCTGTGGAAGCTCTGGTGGAAGGGGAGAGAGCCTGGAGGGAAAGACACATTCAGATTTTGTGGTGCTCAAGGAGTTATATGTGGTACCAGCCCAGCACTTGAGCACTGGCCATTGCTGCTTGTTAAAACTTGGCCCCAAGATGGATTTATTGTACAGCCTTGGGCAACCCCCTCCTTCTCCCTACAGAGCAGAGAAAATGTGCTTATCTGTCTAAGCTAGGAGCCAGTATGGATACCTTTGGAAATGGATAGGAAAGAGACTTAAAAAAAAAAAAAAACCACAACCAAACAAACCCCCTCCCCCCAAAACCATGTCACCAAGGGATAGAATATAAAATGAAAGAGTTTAGGAGAACTGGGAGCAAATGGCTGTCCCTCCTCCCTCATCGGCAGTGGGGAATTCAGGGCCCTCAGAAACGGGAGGAGGAGTGCCGAAGGAGGCTGTTGGACAATAGGAAGCTCTGTCAGTAGTGCATGCAGCACTGCAACCCATGTGAAGGGTAACAGCCCATTCAGTCACTCTCTCTTCTTGCCCTTGATAGTTCATCCATGGCTGGCTGATCCTGTCCTCTTTGATGCTGCTCTTCCTCTTTACCTACATATATCTCGGGTAAGTGGGAAAGGTGCAGGTACCCTGGCAGTTCAGGACTTCTTCACCTCTTTGCAGAAAATCCCCAGCCTGAACAAGGGAAGGGATGTTTAAAAACTGTGAGAATGAGATAACTTCTTTTTTTTAAAAAAAAGGGCAAATTAAGTCTTTACTAGGCGGTGCCTGATTTTTTTCAGTGCCTATTCTACAAAAATCACTCGGAAGTGATACCGTCAGTGTGAACTGAACAGGCTGAACCTTGTGGTACAAGAAGGACAGGGAACTGCTGGAGAGGGGATAGCAAAGGGCTACCAAGATAATGAGGGGACTGGAACACCTCTCTTATGGAGAAAGGCTGAGGAATTTTGGTCTATTTAGTTGGGAAAAAAGACAGCTGAGGGGCGACCTTATCAACGCTTACAAATACTTAAAGGGTGGGTGTCAGGAGGATGGGGCCAGGCTCTTCTCAGTGGTGCCCAGGGACAGGACAAGAGGTAACGGGCACAAACTTGAGCACAGGAAGTTCCACCTAAACATGAGGAGGAACTTCTTTACCTTGAGGGTGGCAGAGCCTTGGCACAGGCTGCCCAGGGAGGTGGTGGAGTCTCCGTCTCTGGAGACATTCAAAACCCGCCTGGACGCGTTCCTGTGCAACCTGCTCTAAGGTGGCCCTGCTCTGGCAGGGGGTTGGACTGGATGATCTCCAGAGCTCCCTTCCAACCCTATGATTCTGTGATTATACGTTGAGAAGCAAGTGGAAAGGAACTTTATGTGCCGAGTTAGTTCTCTGATTTGTCTTGCCTTTTTCTCAGATGACATTGTTTCAAGCTCATTCCTTTAGCTCCCAGCTCGGGTAGAATCAAGCTTTTAACCTGCTAGTGGCACTTTTTGAAACTTTTAATCTTTAACTGTGAGCATCATGCAGCTGGTGGGATGACTCTTATGTGACTTCTTTGCTCCAGACAGTCATGTAGCTGCAGGCCTACGCTCAGTTAGGACTTGAAATCCTGCCTGCATAAACCCTTGGAATCACTGTTGACCTCATGGCTAAGGCACTGTGGCACTTGGCTGCACACACAGTACGTCTGTCCCCTGCAGGAGGAACAGAGAGCTGAGAGCAGCAATTGGCCGTGAGGCAGGTTTCCCTTTCGTGATGAGAGCTGCTTCTCTCCTGCTTCCTCCTGGTGTCGTAGGAGGCTTGTTTAACTTCAGCTAGGAGGATGTTTTGTGCGTCAGTTGCTTTGATTGCTCAGCTAAATTTTCTTGTTGTATTCCAGTGAAGTATTGAAGACGTACAATGTGGCCATGGATTACCCCACTCTGTTCTTAGTCATCTGGAATTTTGGAGCTGTTGGAATGATTTGCATACACTGGAAAGGTCCCTTGCAGCTGCAGCAAGCATATCTCATTATGATCAGCGCTCTAATGGCACTGGTTTTCATTAAGTATCTACCTGAGTGGTCAGCATGGGTGATTCTAGGTGCAATCTCCATCTATGGTAAGTCTGGGTTGTGACTCTCAAGGTGTGGCTCATGGAGAGGTTACTCTGAGGCAATCTCAGGTCTGTGTGTATCATTCAAAAACCAATTTTATGGTGCTGACAGCTTTAGCAAAAGACAGATGGGTAATTAAGTTGACTCCCTGGCATGTCTTATGCTAACTGGTTCACGTAGGTACTGTGCTCCTACCATATCTTTCAAAGTGTAACACTGAGTCAGGGAGGTACTGAATCACGTGTAACTGCATGGCAGGGGTGGCTGGATTTTTATCAGTAGCAACCTGATAGTCCTGCACATTTTGCTTACGGTTATCAAGAGATCATGGATTTGGGTATGAGTGAAAAGTTTCAAGAGAACCTGCAGAACAAGAGGTAGCTGGGAGGTAACATTCAGATTGGTGAGGAGCTCTGGCAGGGGAGAGAGGGTAGGTGAAGAGGAACTGGACCAAAGGCCTTCATTCATGGAAAACACAGAGGCAGTGTATGTAGCGAAGGATTGTGTAACGTGGACAAACTACCCCCAATCCTCCTCTAACTACATTTAACACCTCGACATAATGCTGTCATCTACTTTCAAAGAAATAATGTGGTAGTCTCAAGAGGCTTTTTATAGGATTAGCACAATGAAAACTCTTGTTATTACATTAAGGTGTGGGGATGGTATTTTAAGTGAACATCATCTAGATGGGACTAGAACAGCTAGTTATGCAAAGTGTCAGAGACTGCCATTCAGGAAATCATCCAGTTAATACTGATAGATGTAATTTTGAGGAAAGAATAGCTTGTTAAAAGATAAAGAATGTAAAATACGCACAATAGTTTGAGATGAGATGTCTGGCCCTTTTCTCTTTGCAGATCTGATGGCTGTTCTCTGTCCCAAGGGGCCACTGAGAATGCTGGTAGAAACCGCACAGGAGAGAAATGAGCCCATTTTTCCTGCATTAATATATTCCTGTGAGTAAGATTAGAATGTTAAAGTTTTTTGCCAGATTAAATTTGCAACCTGTTTCTGTGTCAAAGCAAAGAGCACTATTTCAGCTACTTCCTTGCCCTAAAATCAGTGTGCATTTGTGTTCTGGAACAGACCATCTGTAGAAGGCCTTGTTTGTCAGTTACAATGGTGCTAACTCTAATTAGCCAAAGGGAGTTTAGCCAAATTAGCCAAAGCACATTTGCCTTGTGAAGCTGAAATTTTCAAAGGTAGACTTATTCTTTCATGACTACAGTGTAGAACGTGCCCTTTTGTTCTGCATACAAAACCCGGTGTTTGATGGACAGTAGTGTTTGCGAAGTTCATCATTAGATGATGGAAAAAAAAGCATCGTTAGATGATGCTCACTCAATACACTTCCTCCTTGTGCACATGCTTTATAGACACACTTGAAAGGTGTGATGAAGTTTCATTCTTCCTGTAGCCCCCTCTTGCTCTGGGCACTGTACAGGTACTTAGAATATCTTTGCTTTATCGTTTATTGTGCGTCTGCTTGCTTTGTAAAGGGCTCTATTCAAGTATTGTGTTGCAAACAAAATCAGTCGTCTCTTCTCTGCCTTTCTTGGGCTGCCTAACTACGATGGAGCCTGGTGCCCTTATCCACAGAGGTATATACGGGCTTAAGATTAAGATAGTTGGAAGGCAGGCGACTCCACACTCCCGGGACCTGGACTGGAGTGCTTCCTGCACCTCAGTGACTTTTTCATTACATTGCTTTGTAAGATAAATGGGTATCTCTAAATGTTGCCTGCTAAGTTGAGGATGCCTACAACAGGATTGATCCCCCCCCCGAGCATTTAATGTTATAGAAATGCTTTTCTATGTTCCAAGCAGAGCTTCTGTTGGCTTCGGCTGACCTCCCTTCTACTGGAGAGTCTGTTATACTGACTTGAGTCAATCTAGATGAAGTCTCTCACATGTTTTAGTTAAAAAATGAGTTTCTCTAGAGGAGAATGCAATTCAACAAATCATAAATAATGAACAAAAAGTTCTTGGGCAGAACGTTGGTGTCTCCATTGCAAGACCCCATTCTGTGGCTCCCTCTAGATGCAAAAACATCACCTTTGCTGTGCTTGCAGTGGAAAAGCAGGCACTGTGTTTGCCTGGGCTTATTTTCTTTAGTTTAGCTTCTACAAAAACAGGAAGACTGATGCACACTCAAATAAACAGCTGATTTGAATTCCCTTCCACTGATTTCAGAATGGTTTGTATTCCTTTTTAATTTAGGGATCCATCTCAGGAACAAATCCCCAAACATCTTTCAGTTGGTTTTGGAACCAAAACAGAAATATCCAATATTTTGACAGGAAAGAACCAAAACAAACAGGCAGAGAGAAAACTGGCACTCTGACAACTCCTGCGTATCCCTTGCTTGTGTGCTTTACCTTTAGCAGAACATGAGGAATTAGCAGCGGGCATTAACCTCTGGTTACCTTCTGTGCTACCATCATTTCCTGGGCAGTTCTTTTCTTTGAAGAGAAGAGCCAGAAGACAGGAAGAAAACAAAGGAGATGAGGACCCCTAGTTCTGGATTTCTGCTTTCTTTAGCCTACAGAGAAGACTATACTGACTCTTAGCTATTTGTGCTCTGGGACTTTCTTAAAAACTGAATGGATACACTGCTGTCATTTTCTCCCACCTTGTCTTCCAAGTGCCCAGGGAAACCAACTTAGAGTGAGTGTTTTAAAAGCATTTACAGGGGCAAGGGCTTGTATTTTTAGGGACAGCTAAGTACTTAGCTCCTCTGAGCTGTAGTGACTGATGTTTTATGGAGCTGATTACTTTCTGCCTTTTCTCTAGCTGCTATGATGTGGACAGTTGGAATGGCCAAGCCGGACACAGCAGCAAGAGGAGCAAGTCAGCAGACGTGGGATGCAGGTTTGCTTGCGTGTCGCTCTTCTCTACAGGGCACTGTCCCATGGAAATAATGTGTGTGTATGAGACTGCAAGAAAATGTAAGCCTCTCAATCCTGATGGATGCATTTTTATTCAGTGTTGTTACATTAGTTACAGAACTTGGTGATGTCCTGAAACCTGCTGTTAGGACTGGCAGCAAAAATGACCAGAGGATGCAGGAAGCTCCAGTATTCAGGCTGCCTTTATTTAAAACACAAACAAACTGAGGAAACAAACAAACAAAAGTGTTGTCCAACATGCATCTTCAGATGTACTGAAGAGAAAGCTGAAAGCAGGGGGCTATGGTTTTAATAGCTGGGATGGTAAACTACAGCATAGGCTCGTAAATACGCTGCCGATGAGCTGGTGAAAGTAAGTGTGTTGCAGTGGATTGCATTTAGGCCACTGCCAGGGAACAGACGTGCTTTCAGCTAGCTGTAAGTGCAGTATGGCTTACCCTGCCAAAGAAAACGAACATCTTTACATTCTCCCTTGGATACAGGTTTATGTTTGGGCAGTTACCCAACAATAGCTGATGTGTTCCGAGTTTACGTTCTAGATGGTCCTGTGGTAATTTTTGTGCCTTTGCTTTTATCTTCTTGAAATGCAAGTTAAACTGCGGTTCTGAAGGTGATTGAATGAAATCTGACTTGTGGTGGGAGGATTTCCCCTCTGGTCCTGTTGCACTTCAGAGATGACAGTACTTTTTTATGTTAAAGCAATAAATGCATGCTAAGGCTTGATAATTGAACGTGCTGCTTATTTCGGGATAAAGCAGCTGACATACTAACAAACTGCAGGGACACTATCCTGCTTTGAAAGTGGGCACAAAGCAGGAGCAAACTACATGCTGAGGCATGCAGAATGCCACTGTGGAAGCTTTGTGTCCCCCAGACCACAGTCTGCTCGCATCTGCAGCGGCAGCATCCCGTTAGACTGACGTGGACTGGAAAGTTTGTATGGGCGCTTCTGAAAAACAGGAACTGTCAGAGAAGTACTGTATCACAGACTGGCTGCTTCCAAAAGCACTACCAAGGGCTCTATCAGATGTGTTTAAAAGGACAAAAAACCCTCTAAATTTGTGAATGACAAAACGTGTCCACTTACTACATGTGAGCACCCGGCCCCAATGTCCATGTGATTCAGGGCAGAACTTTTCTCATAAATGGCAGTCCTCTTAGTCATCCATTTTTGTCATACTACCAGTTAAGGAATACCTGAGCACCTCCACCACAAAGATATAACAATGTAGAAGTGCGTATTAAGTTTACTTGGTTTTACTTGTCATTCTAGCTTGTGCAGAGCAATGCTTAGTTCTGCGTAGGTACTCGCTTGTTAAAGCCATTGAACTACTGGGTGGCTGCCACAGAAGCTGTGAACACGTATGCTTCTGACTGTTTCAAATAATAACGCGTGTTTTTCTCAAAGCCACTAAATGTCTCTGCTTGAACTGGTCCTGATGAAAGAAAGAAAGAAACAAAGAGCTTACCCAATTCCAGAGAAGGTTCATAGAAGTGTGGATTTCATGCATTAAAACAAGTTATAAATGCAGCTACTTCCTGTGTTTCTTTTTTTTGGTGCACTCTTCTTGGCCTATTTTTGTGGAACCAAGCTGAGGATGGGAGAGAGAACCACAGGAGCCCTTTGCATGCAGACTCTGAGATGTCCAATACAAGAAGTCCTGGTCCAACCCGCCCCATCACTTCTTTCGAGGAGCCTGAGGAGGAGGAAAGTAAGGGAAGCTTCATACCTCGTTTTCAGTGTAGTCAGTCAGTACCTGATGTTTTTACTCATTGTGGTTAACACTCTGTTACCCTGTTTGGCCTAACTGCAGTTAATTTGAAGAGTTGTGACTTGATAAGCAACAAAGATCTGAGTCTAACTCTGTATTCCTCCTTGCTGCTGCAGTATCTGTTCTGGGATTGTGGTTCCAGTGACATCTCTTGGCTATGCAGACAATTTGGGCAGGAACCTTCACCTGCTCCCCAGGGGACAAGAATTTGTTTGGGAGGGAGCAAAACAAGAAGAGCGGAAGTAACACTTGTTTTCTTTTTCTGCTTCTCTCAGGGGGTGTGAAGCTGGGCCTCGGAGACTTCATATTTTACAGTGTGCTTGTTGGGAAAGCAGCTGCCACCGCTAGTGGAGACTGGAATACGACGCTGGCCTGCTTTGTAGCCATTCTCATCGTAAGTGAGCAAGCTTTTAAAAGCTCTGTTAAAGACTCTTTAGCACAGCGGTGTTGCCAGAAGTGCCAGCAGCTGAGCAGTGCTAAATCTCTGCAGGTAACAGGCTGTGTGTTTAGGAGAAACCACCAGGGATTTTCCTAGCCCAGTGCTGCCTATAAAGACAGGCTTTAAACAGCCGCTGGGAGAAACTGAATGATACGGGCTGAGAGGGAGGATTCCTCAGAGCAGAGCCCAATGTGGAGATGGTGTGGGAGAAACAGCCCCAGGGAAAGCAGTTAAAGCTGAACTGCTAGTGTCTTTGCTTCAGTGTTAAAGATTGGCGACTTCTGTGAGACACAAAAGTTAATATTATGAACTCCACATTGATAGCTGGTGTACTTGAAAAGGGTTAGCTCCCTTTTGCTAAGGAGAACGATAACTAAGAGGATGAAGACCTATTTTGTTCCTGTGTTCATGCCGGAAAAAAGAGGAAGGAAGGAGACTTAAAAATCTGTGGAAATTATCATTAAAAGCAGATGACAATCATATTGTAACTGCTAAAGACTTGGTCCTGCCAGGTCTAACGACCACACACTGTTGAGCTGTCACCTAGGTAGAAAATAATTACTAGGACCTTGTGTTTACATCAGCATCCTCATGGAAACTAACCAGCAGGGCAACAGCAGGAGTTCTAGAAGGTAGAAGAAAATTAATTATTGTGTCCTTCTTGGCCCTCCATTTCCCCGCATAGATCCCAAGGATAGTGAAAGAGTGACTTTCAGTTGTGGAGATCACGGATCAGAAAGAATGAGAACTAACAAATAAAGTGTATTGAGTGTAGCTTTTCTACGTCCCAGGTCAGAGAAACCCATAGGATCACCTAGCTCTGTATCCTGGGGGTCCAGCACAGGGCCCCTCTGCTGGGGGGAATGCTTTCTCTTGGCTATCTGCGAGGCCAAATGCCCCATTCTGTTTCTTTTATGGTGGTGTGAAATTTTTTTGGAGCCTAGCATCTCTGAAGTTTTGTCATCATGGAGGAAGGGCTCCAATGAGAGAAGGAATCTATACCTAAATGCACTTAGCCATATTTTCTACTCAAAATGTACAAAAGCTTTTGCTCATGCTCTTTGCCTACTATCCAGATAAAACCAGAATTAGGCTATCGTAGTAAGCAATACAGTCAAAAGAACAGCAGCAGATATTTTGTTTGGGGTTGGGTTTTTTTTGGGTTTGTTTTTTTTTTTAACTCCAAGAGACCTTGAAAACTGGGAAGGTATTAGAAGTACATGCTGCTGTGTATTAGGCCTCCAGTGAAACTCCTTATCTGTGCAGTTCACTAGGATTAAGTGCTTTTATCTGCTGGATCGGTACTTTGTGCATAATGGCGTAGAACAAAAGGCAAAATAATCTGTAGATAAATTAACCTCTTGGGGTCAGCTCTATGTCAGCACTAGCTGTTTATACCACTTTCTCAGTAAAAAGCTGTGCTCGAGACTGCTAAATTAAATACCTGGCCAACTTGTGTGAAAGCTGAAGGTGTGGGCAAATGTATCTCATGCCACTGGTAGCTCAGGCTTCCATTGCGGCACAGCGTATATAGCTTATTATTTGTACGTTATTTTGATGACAGATATGTTTCTGGGCTTCTCACTATATCTCCTTTTTTATTCTCTTCCCTCCGGCAGGGTTTATGCTTAACTCTTTTATTACTGGCTGTTTTTAAGAAAGCACTGCCTGCTCTTCCCATCTCCATCACCTTTGGCTTGGTCTTCTACTTCTCCACAGACAACCTTGTGCGACCATTCATGGACACCCTGGCCTTCCACCAGCTGTACATTTAGAAGAAGTGGGAATTAGAGGATTCTTTTTAAAGCTGTGCTGTGAAGTATGGTACACTGTTTGGAATAAGTCATAAAGTTTTACACTTAGTGCCATATATTTGTAAGGAAAACACTAACTCTGTGACATGATGTGTACTAAAAATCTAATAGTTACATGTTGAACTGAGATTTTTCACAGGACTTAGACCCCAGTGAAAGGCCTGGCTCGCTGCTGGTGTCAGGGCATTACTTGTATGTTATTTGATGTGCACACTGGCTGTTGTGAGAGCAGAAACCTGTACGTAGCACGGGACACTAGAGAGGTGAAGGGTCTGATCTGTGCTTCCAGAAGCTAAAGTGTTTTAGCCCTGGCATTGTGGTCAAGTTTAACTGTGCTCTAGAGTTGTTAACGCTTCACGCTTTTGAAGTGTTGTGCAAACGTGAGGTGCCAGTAGGTCGTACCTAGAATCAGAAAAGCATAGCAGGCAGCATGCACAGAAGGGAGCAGCGCGTCTCACCTGACCAGCAGCGTTAGAGAGGCGAGGCTGGACTTCGTAAGCTGGCCCCTGCGCACACAACGTCTGTTGAAATTGCCCCAAGTGCCCATTTATTCTGACCCTTGTGAGACACGGTGAGGCATGATGGATCTAGACAGGATGTCAGCAGTGGGACATTTAAACATCAAGCGCTTGGTTCTGAGCACATCTGCCGTCGCAGCTAACAGCTGAAGGCAGGGCTGCCCATTCCAGCACATCAGATCCTCAGCGTGGGAAAACAGATACTTTTTCCTGTCTCCTCCCAGCATTTTATCTTCTGGAAATCTTTTTCTGGGTCCGTACTACAATCTTCAAATTACCATAAGGTGGAAATTACTACACAACTCCAGTAAATCAGTTGACCTGTAACTTCTTGTGTGTGTTTCTGGTCTCATTTCTGTGCATTGTTGTAACCACTCCAAAGGAGGATTTACGTCCCCTTTATGAAGAGGTCCTCTTACACTGATTGAGGCTTGGTTTACCTAGATTTTGGTACTGTTTAAAGATTATTTTTTTTATTTATGAATTTTATAATAGCTATTTAATGTCAAAGGGACTCTTTTGGAAATACCCTGACAGAGTTTGTATCAAAATAAGGGGGTGTGAACTTCAACCTGCTGTTACATTACTCTACGTAAAGCATCATTAATACTAGGAATATTTACACAGCCTTGAGTTCATTTAAAAAAACAAACAAACAAACAAAAAACCACAGTGCTTTTTTGCCTGTAAAAAATACAGGTCTGACTGAAAACTACCTTTTTCTCCACTTTTAAAAATCATTTTATTTCTACTCTGAGTCAATTTTTTTAGAAATAGCCAAGTTCTGTGATTTTTTTTCACTTGAGTGTCTATTGCGCAAACAAGCTCTGTTTTCTTTGACAGCTGATCAATGTCAGTGTTTCAAAATGTAACATTATGCAAGGTTTTGTGAATAATGCAATGTCATTGAGAGATGCAGGATTTAATCTCTGAAAATACTTTTTAGATAAGGCTTTGAACTACGCATTTTTAAGGTAGTGCTTTTCCAACAGACTTGTTCAACCTAATCTACTTTGATATTTAACGGGGACATCACGTGGGTGATTCAAACAAACTTTTTAAAAGCGCGTGAGGATTTTTGAGTTGAGTTGTGTGTGTCTCAGTTTGGACAAGTAATTCATTCTTGCTCTTTCTTTAATTTTCTGTCCTCATTTCTTACATTTTCAATGTTTGGACTTAACAGCTGCAGAGAGAGTTAATTATTACTGAAAGGTATTTCCTTTAGAAACATAAATCATTAGAGCTCTTGATTTTTAAGTTTTATGTGAGAGTTGGTTTATCTGTTGGTTTGTTTTGTTTGTGGGTTTGGGTTTGGTTTTTGTTGTTGTTAAGTAAACCAGTTATGGGGCCAAATCAGAGTACGATCACTTGCAAACATGATTCTACTTTTTGCGTTGCATGGTGTAGAAAGGATGTGAAATATTTTTATGTACTACAAGAAAAATCCTGCTTGGCTTAACAGGGTTGTAGCATATTGTTAGAAACAACTTATTTCTATGGAAGCAGAGTTGATATTAGAAGGAAACTGGGGGAGTACCTTCAAATATTGAAAGATCGCTACTGGAGCTGGTGGTTTTCTGCAGATTTGTGCTTGCCAAAAATTGGCCTTCCACTGAGCAATTTTGCATAACTTACAAAAATTGTAATTTAAAACTGAGCAACAGATTCTGTCAGTGCAACAAAATGTATTGTCCTGGTGAGTGACAGTATATTATGTGGAGTGGTTCTAATTGTGTAAGAGTTCATATGTATTTACTACAAATAGATATATTTACTGTGTGTGTTTATGTGTGTATATACACACATACACACAAGTTTTAAATCTATATTGAGTGATTTCTCATCTCATTGGACATTCTCACCTGTGCATAAAGTGAAGTTTTGTTTGTGATGTTAACGTTGTGCAGCATGGCCTAAGATGTGAAAACGGAGAGGGCAGGATTTACTCTACTCTCTCGCTGGCTACTACATGAGATAATGACTCAGCGACCTGGCAACTTGAACGAGCAAAGCATTTGTCTGTCTACTGTGTTCATTCACTGTTTTCAACTTGCTGCACGCTCTGCTGAACTGCAGCCTCTTTCACCCTAAAGAAATCTTAATACTCCTGCGGATGTGCATCCCTGGATAAGCACAGCTGTCAGGTAGGATGGGGCAACACCTGTCTTGATGCATGTCACTCAGCAGCCTGCAGTCCTATAGGAGGTACCACGTGCTGGCATTTTCTGACATGATCTCTGTCACACCCGTTCCTCCTCTCTAGTCTAAAACGAGTATCTTGTTGCATCTAGTCTCAAATGTGGCTTGGGCACACACCAGTCTCTAAAGTGTAAGACTGAAGCTAAGTCAACGGCAAATCCAAGCTTTTCATTGGTGGGAAATATGCATCCTCCTTGCAGTATTTAGTGCCTTTGTTAGAAGCATGTGCAATTCAACCAGTTTGTCATTGTCACCTTCTGGCCACACTGTTGCTGCCTGTGCTTATTGCTGTTTCTCCTCTTGGCATTTCATTGTTGCTTTTGGTTTCAGTTACTTCAGGGTTATTTTGTTTAAGGTGTCAGCTGTGCGTCAAAGACGGGAGATGCATTCTGCCCACAGAGAGTGCACAAGAAGCAGCACAGTCGTAAAGAAGGTACAGGAAATGGGACAGTCCTTGCAGAACCATGCAGCGTGTCCACAGCAGCTCTCATTGGATACTCAAGATCTCGTTCATAAAACCTAACTTCAGGTTCTTAAGGGAAGACCCTTAGAAAGGAGTCAGTCTGTGCTGGAAATGTTATCTCCTTCTGGCTCACAGAGAGAAAAGGACACATTTGCAACGTGAGGTTGTCTCAGCAAGAGCTTTATAAACACTGATGAAGCTGGGCCAACGTGGTATAGTAGATACAGCAAGGTCACAGCACACATCTGCCACAGTCAGGAAAAGGAGCAGTGGTCTGCTCTCCCATACCTTCTTTGCACCAGTTGCTAGTAAAGTTTCCTCCATGGGGCAATTGGATGGAGTTAGATGGACTGTCTCTCTGAGAAGATGGCACCTGCTAGCAGGACTCCTGTGAAGAATAGCTCGAGGACCGCTGTCCTTGCAAAATAAAGTATTAGGAGGTCTCCCTGCTACTCCCAAACCAGTAAATTTCTCTGCTTTATTCTTGTCTTCCTAGGTGCTGCCAGTTAATCACACAGTGCGTTTGCCTTCCTCTTCTTGTAACTCAAATTGCATTTTGATTTAAATTGAGTATAGTTACTTTTCTTTATTGTTTCCCTTAGCCCCAGGTCTCCCTGCATTGGAGGTGCTCCTTGGCAGCCACGGGAGGGCAGTAAGTCTATATGGAGAAGTACCAGCCATTTTAAAGTACTCTGTTGTGTACCCCTTGTGTTTCAGTGAGGCCGGAGGCGGGGAGAAAGCAGGCACCTCACACCCCAGCACAGCTGCAGTTTTGGCACAGCAAGCGAGAGGCTTTGAGTGAGAGTGAGCTCACACTCTACCAAAATCCATTTAAAACCAGCTAGGTTCAAGGTGATGCCCTGTTCAGCTCTGGGTGAGGCACTACTGTTACATTGCATGCTCCATTTCATTTGAGTCACACCCTATTTATTTTTTTTTAAAGCATTTGGCCCTCATTTCAGTCCTACAAACCCCAAGCATAAATCTGGGGTTGCTCTAGACATCGCTAAATTAGATTTTCTTTTAAGCATCCTCAAGAAGCAAAGGAATGATTATACTTACTGCTTTGTCACTCCTCCGCTCATTTGCAGTCTCGTGTTCTGTCCCAGCAGGTCTTGCTGATCTGGAGGGGAAAAGCAAAGCATGCTGCTGTCATTCCGGCTCTTGGCACTGGGAAAGCTAGGGTCTAGGCAGATCATGTCTGTGTCTAGGGACTAGGGCCTATCTAGTGTTCTTGAACTCAGTTGTTTTATAAGAAAACAGCCTGGATAAATGTGGTATCTTTCCCAGAGCTTCTCCTACCACGCTATTCATATGCCCCCTAACACACTGTCCATCTCTTATTGAACTTATCCTTGCTTCCCCTGCCCCCAGTAAGGTAAAGTGATGTGAGCTGTTCCCACTCTACAAATGGAAAACAAAAAAAGAGTAAGAGAGTAAATGCTGTATTTAAGCTTGGTTACATAAGAGAGATCTGCCCATATCAGATCAAGGCATCAAACATGATCGCACAAGTCAGTATCACTTCTCTTACATCTTCCCTTTGCTGCAGGTTTGCTATCACCCGTCTTTTCCCACTCTAAATTCAAGACATTTACCCCGAGTGCTCAAGGAGTTAAGTGAATATGAACTGTTACCTTCTCTTTCCTGCGACACATTTGTTTGACAGGTGCCCAAGAGCACAATTTGGGAAGCGTCACTGCTCAGCACTATTTATGGTTCAATATTTAAAAGATATAAATAAATACAGACTTTGAAGTGGAACTAGCTAAACTCCTTGATATAGAAACCTGAGACAGGTACAGGGCCAAGTAGTTGGAATGGAAGTTTTCCAAAACTGGGAACTGTTTGAGTCCTATCAAATGCAGCCTGAAGTAAGTGACAGCTCCCAAAGCCAACTCAGGATTAGGTCTGCAGAAATAAATAGTGTGAAGCCTGGCATTCCTGAAATGCCTTTCAGGGCCTGAAGAATCAGAAGGGGGCGGAGCAGGGAAAGCATCAGGCCTATTTTCTTCTTTATCATTGGTTTCTATGATTTCAGGGAGACCTTGCTCACCCCAGTACAAAATGCGAGTAACTCCACAGCCAACTTGCATTTAAGCAGAGTAGGGACAATGTAAAAAGTGTGAGAGCAAGTGTTGAAAACTGATCCAACCTTTTAACTTACGCCATCTTCAATCTTTACAAAGCTAAATATAAGCAACTAAAATTACTTGGCAGAGCTGCATCTATTTACGAAAGAACACAAGTCTTCCTTCAAAACTGGTATAAGGCAACCAAGATCTCTGGAGCTGAAGGTAGGTATTCAGGATTATTTTTAAAGCTACCTATCTACAGCTTTGATGTACCGACAGATAGCAGCAATAAAATGCCAGCAGTGTTAACACAATTATTCCAACAGGAACTTCTTGCCCCTTTGTCGTGCCAGAAAAGACATGCCCACTCTGTAAGCCCCTACCAAATACGGCTTTTGTGATACTCCGGGAAGTTCAAATTTGAGCTATTTTTGTTCTCCAAATATTGTGCTAATAGTCTTGCAGTGTGTTATGTGCAGGTTTCAAGAGGCATGAAAACTGTTTAACTTTTCTTCTTTAATAAGGAAAAAAAAATATCTGATTTCTGCCCCAATGTGATTTCAGCGGGCAAGCCGGGAACTGAAATGGCAAACACACTGAATGATTTCAGACAACTCATCATGCTGCCAATTCAAGCTCTGTGTTTTGTAGAAAGCTAACGGGAAACAGAAATCCAGCAAAAGCGTTTGCCTCGAGAGGCTCTGAGCTGTGGCTGGTCAGCCTACGGAAGAATACAAGGCTAGAAAAACCAAAACATACCTGAGGCATGGGTTAGGCTTACAAAAGAGGAGTGGGGTGCTGGCTCCTCTGACCAGGCTTGTTATGGCAGTGCAGCTATAGCTTTAAAGACTTAAAGAAGATGGGAAAACAAGGGCTAGCAGAGGGCATAAAGCAATACTAAAGGCACTTGGCATGTAAAAGGTTAGGTCACCTTCTTTGCTACTGTTGTACATGTGTGTGCTTTTTAGTGCTGTCACAAAATAGGAGTGCTGCTGCAGAGAGCATGGAGGACATCTGTTCTCCTGAAAAGGAACCTTGTTTCCTGTGCTTTGAAAGCAGGCCACCAGTTAAACTGAAGCAACAGTTGTTGAAGTCAGTGAAGTAGATGCCACAGGAGGTAGTCACTGTCCAGGCTTCATCATTAGATACCGTATCTAGCGGGATTGCTGTAGGAAAGAGACATCTTTATGCTCTCACCTTGGTCTCCTCCAGGCTAGAAATCTTCTCAGAAGCGTCTGGGAGTTGATGGGAGAGTGAACCTGCACTGCTGGTTCTTGGCACTGCTGTGCCTGAAGGCAAGCCCTTTCCTTGTGCACGGCCTACCAGAGCATGTTGAAATTACTCTGCTGTGCTTTCCAGGCACTTCTCTAGAAGTCAGGCTTCAAAAGCATGACAGAGCAGAAGAAAGGATTAGCCCTACTTTACAGACAGGAGTTGAATAATTTGCTCTCAGGGTCAAATGAAGGGCTTAACCTGGATGTTTGGACCATCTCTTGATCAGTCATTCCTTCCAGAGGCTTGTATTTAACTGCTGGTGTAGCTGCACTCAGATACGTGTCAGTCAGGATGTCCTGCCACCAGTCGATCTCTCTCTCCAGGTATGCAGACACAGATGTAGATACTGGAGGTCAGATTATCCAGTCCTTCCCAGCTGGCCTCAGGAACTGGATTGATAGCCACAGCAAAGCAGAAAAAGGGTCAGTCAGCATCCAAAGGTAGGAATGATTGTGCTTTCTTTCTAGGCTGACTGCTAGAAGTAAATTGTCAGGACTATGGGTGAATCGCCTTCAGGCAAGTGGATGGAGCTTATGAGTTTGTCTGTTTGCCACACAGGCACTCAGAAAAACCTCGCAGCTTTCCCTGTCTCCCTCCCACACCTTGCTGCGTGCTGGAACAGGGAGGCAAGATGCCAGGAAGCCAGAAAAAGGACTGTCTCTCATGGCAGTGAAAGAAAACACACCGTCTTGGGGACAATTCCAGGCTGGGGCAAGGTGGCTCACTGCTCTCCAGCTACATGATGCATGGCAATGCTGTGCCAAAAGCTGGGGGCAATGGCTGAGTTTGGCGGCAGCACACTTTACCATGAGGCAGCAGAGCAACCTATGATGACTAGTGTTAATTCTTAGTTCCAGTAAAGTGTTCATAAATAGCCCTGTTTCTCTCATATTCTCTGGCTCCAGCCTGCCTTCCCACTTAGAACAACTCTGCGCAAACTGTTCCAGATAACCCTTCTGTCCTTCATAAAAGGCTCTTTAGAGTGGCTAAATTCAGGCAAAGGACTGGCTTCTGTTTGCCTTGCTTCAAAATTAATTTGTCATGTTTACCCAGGGGGTGAATGGCTTCACGAGTTATCATCTGTAAAGAAAATCCTGGCTGGAAGCTACAAAGACCTGAGCCTTTCCACTATGCCTGTGTGGGATCGATTGAGGTACATGTAATCAATCAGGTGGCAAGAGGAGAGGGCAAAGCACTCACCAAACTATGCAAGCAAGTGCAATTTACAATGAGCAGAAACAACTGATCTGTCTAGCCTAGAGATAAGGAAGAATTACAGACTGAATAATGTTTAACTGAGTCTCACAGATCTGGGGAGAAACAGGAGTACCGTATTCTTGAGGCACACAGCTGCTATTCAGACTGCTGCGCTCTCTTCGACTTCATCTCATCCAAAACGGCTTTGCTCAATACCCATAAAGAGCACTGTTGGGCAACAGAGTTTGAACAGGCAAGCAGGATATTGTGAGTGCTTTACTGCGTTAATTGCTAAGGTGGCAGGGGCAAGGTGCCTGTCCTTGCCCTACACCGTCCTGCACGCCATCCAAAGACAAGGTCTGCTATCGCTTTCTTCCATTTAGTGCTTCTATCTGCAGCCTCTCCACCTGGCACTGTCCTTCTCTCGACATACTCCGCCCCCATCGGCTTGTCTCCAACTTTCCAAAGCACCCGGCACCCACTTGGCACCATGTGGCAAAGTTTGGAGGGAGCAGTGGGTGGCGTAAGCCACAGCCCAGCGTGGCGTGGTGGCGTATGCATGGCGTGCAGCACAACGTTTTCCCTCTGTCAGTGATGAGCGTGTTTGTAGCTTGGGCTTGTTGTGGCTTGTTCACACTTCATCTAGAGAATAACATCTGGTTTTGTTTTCTTTCATAATCTAAAGAGAGGAAAAAAATCCACGTACCTATATGTAAATTTCCAGTTTGGGAGAACATATTTGCAACACTTCTTTTCCCCCAGTAGGAGAGAAAATCACATTATCCAGCCTGCTGAGCATGTGGGTGTGGAAGGCAGGGAAAAACCCCTGTGAAAGATAACATGGCTGTGATCCGCCCCACATCGCTAAAAAGAGAATTCTAGGCAGGTATCCTCTAAAATGCCTAAAGAGTAGACTTACTACTTTTTCCACCAATAATTATTAGAGATAACCTTTGCACTGGTGTGCCTGCACCCACATCCTAGTGTAGGCAATGCCCTGAAGCTGTACAGCATGAGCCACAAATGCCCTGTCAAGAGATGCTCCAGTCTGTTCTGAAAAAACAGCAGAGGACAAGAAATGCTTGAGTCTTAAGCTTTGCTACCAATGCTGGCCTCCCAGGCCTGTGTCGGTCTCTTCCCTGCAGACTCATGGTGATAATAAATCACCTCTGTGGTTTGACAACCTTCACCTTTCCTTCCTCAAAGCGGCCCGTCTCTGGGTGACAAAGAACAGGCGAGCGGGGTGAGCAGGGGCATGGAGAGGCACCTGTGAAGGTGGCTTTCTCAGCAAGGCAAAAGGAAGATTTTTGTATCTTCTTCCCCTTCCTTTTTTTTCAACTTGGGGACGAGGCAGCCCTTCAGCAGACCTTTCCTCTGCACAGAACCTGACAGCCACCCCTCTCCACCTCCTCCCAGCCAGGGGGCTCAGGGCCCTCCAACAGCTCCGCTGGCGTTCCCTGCCTTCTCCAGCTGTGCAGAGCAAGGCTGCTCACTGCGCGCCCTGGAAGGACAATGCAGGTGGAAATCATGAAATACCCATCCTGCTCTGTGTCTTTCTCTTGGACAGAAAACATTTCTCTCAAAAACTGCCACACTGTCTCCTTTTGACAGCACTAAATCATCTTAAAAATAAAGTGCTCACTGCCTAAATGAAATTGAGCCTTGTCTCCTTCCCTTTGCAGTGAGGGAGGAAAGGAAGGACAAGTGCAAAGAATGCCTGAGTGCTTTGGGATGAAAATACACAGTTCAGGAATCCCAGCAAGTCCCAAGCGTTACAAAAATAGCTCATCATTTGAATCCTGTGATGGTACTGGACTTGCATCTACCACTGACTGAGTCAGAGAGATCTCATTTCTTTACAAGGCTGTTGCTCTCATTCTTGGCCATAATGCCCTGTAAATAACATATGGTAGAAACAGCATCACTGAAACCTGCCAAAGTTTTGAAATACCTACAAGTTAACTACTAAAACCAAGCCACCTGTCCAGTGACTTCTCCTTGAGCTGTTCCAGTTCATCACCCCTATATTATTTTAATAAGTTGATGGAACACCATAAATCTACGTAGCCAGATAAGACACTCCTCCTGCCCTGAAGAAACTAACCTCTAAAGAACATGAGGGAACATAAGGCAAAACCCCTCGAGGGGTAGCTTCTCTGAGCCTCAGTGGTTGCTTGGAGAAGGAGGACGGAGGGAAACATTTCCAGAGCAGCTTTTGCGTTGTGGTTAGCTGTGTGAACATGGGAGAAGGATGGTGATGTATATTTTATTGTGGTCAGAGAAACAGCTTGAGCCTGTCCTATGCAAGAGGATTTCTGAGTGTTCTCTGAATAGCCTGGATACTCGTCAACCTAATGACATGACCAATAGCTGCTTAATTGAGACATCATTAATTTTTTTTTTTCTGCAGGTTAGTTGTCTGTCTACTAATTTCCTATTGCAATGGAGCCTTTCTTACTGCAGGGCCCAAGGATCCTTCCAGGCTCCGGTCCTCTAGCTCTTTTCATTTGTAGAAGCTTAGCCTCTCTGGCCTGTTCTCACTGGGAACTTGTCCCACTTTGTGTGAGGCTTTAAAAAAGCCGTCTTTCACCGGCTTCTTCAAAGCAGTCAGCATCGGAACTGCCAGGGCTTTTCTTGGGTGTTCCCTGGCACACAGTAAGTGGCGAGCTGCTGGGTGGTGAGCGAGCAGACGCCTCTCAGAAGACAGCAAACAGGAGGAGGAAAGCAACCCCACGCGAAGGCTGACAGCGACCCTGCTGGACCTCACAGTCGGAGCCCTGCTCGCTCTTCCCCGGGCCCTTCTTGCTGCTTCCACCCCAGGCCCGCAGCAGAGCTGCTTATGCACCTCATGAAATTGCATCATTAAGCCTTTCGTTCTGTAAGTATCACCAGGCAATACGAGGCAAAGGTATGATGGTATGGCTAAAGTATCGGCTACAGCGTCAGGACTTCCAGCTGCTACATCAAGCTTTCCCACTGACCTTGGGTAAGGTACCGACCTCTCTCTGACTTGCAAAATCAGGATATTTGGAGAGTTAAATAATCCTCAACAAGCCATTTTAACTTCAGTGCAGAGAAGGCTCTGGGAAAGTGTGACTAGTTATAATGTAAACTTATTATAATAGCCATTGTATTTATGTTTTACATTATGATGGTAGAGATACCACTATAGTATTTATATCTGTATTGCAATTTATATTATTGTAATCAAATGTATCATGCTTTTATTATAATCTAATAAAACATTCATTTATATTATCCTCATAGGTGTAAGATTCTTACTAGAAATGCTCACGTCTGTATAAGGCAGCGAGCGTGCTGAAATTTGACTCAATATAACATTACTGAACAAGATGTGAGAAGCAAAAGACAGTTTTAGTGCCAAAGACGGATTGTGGCTGATTTCTTAATAATGTTCACTTCTTATTCTTACAGGTAATCAAGAGATCTTGATTACAGGTAATCAAGAGATCCTGCCTCGAAACAAGGCACAGTTTGCACAAGGCGGGATTGTGAACTTGTCTGGGATTTGGAGGGGATGGAGGAGCACTCCATTCCCATTTCCTCTTGCTGAGCTTTCCCATTGTGTAGAGTACATTAACAAATAATAAGCATGTGAATAATGCTGGAAAGAGGAGAAGACAAGAGCGTGCATAACGATTACAGTCCCGGTGTGAGGGTGGTAGAGTCCCGGCGTGAGGGTGGAGTGTTGTAAGTCCTTCACAAGCAGAGAGGGAACCTGAATTTGGACCTCACAAGGCCCATGGGAACTGCCAACCAGGAGGCTGTTGCATAAACCGCTGAGAGCCTTCCTGAAGAAAAGGCTGACTTCTTGGTCTGTCTTTGAAGTACAGCACCCTGCCCCTTCTTTTTTCCAAGGTTCAGGGCTGTAAATCTCTTAATTGACAGCACTAAATCAATACCAAATCTTGACAGAATTTTTTCTCTTTTACCATTTTTCTCCAGTTTACAAGGAGATCTTGCATGGCTCATATTGTGGAACAGTTCTCCCAGTGCTTTACATACACCATGTTCAACTTATTATTTAGGATTGTGGACACAGTCAACCACCCGCACAAAAGTTAGCCTCTGGATTCTGAATTCTGAGTCCTGGGTGCCCTCTCCCTATTCCCTTCAAGAACTAAAAAGTAACAGAAAAGGACATAAAGTATCTGCAGCCAGCAGCTTCAATCCAGCTGTCAATCCTCCCTCTTTGCATTCCACATTGGGTGGGAAAACAGACACTTCTCTCTTCTTCAGTCTAAGTATAGAAAGAGCTAGCCTTGCATTCAAGTTCAAGGGGTCTTTTAAGGCTACAGAAAGCCTGGCAGCAGAAGGTGTGATGCGCAGTGGACAGAGGTGGCAGAAATACCCAATGGTTTACCACCTGGGAACCAGCCAGGCCTGTCTTTGAAAGATGGGGAGAGCTTTATCCTGTGCCTGTTCTGCCTCCATCTCAATCTACGACAGCGTGCTCATGCAGAAACCCCTGAGTTCTCCGTGCTCAGCACAGTGAGTAACACATATTTCACAACTAATGCCGAGCTGACGCAAGCAAAGCGATGTTACACAGAAACTTAGAACTGACATCCAAATTCAGTACAGGAGTAGATAAGAACGTCCTTAGAAAAGATATCTGAAACATATCTCTTTCCAGATGAGGGCAGAGATGATCTTTCCTTTAGAGAAAGTAGTATGGAATTACCGACAAATAGAATAGTTAATTCATAGGCGTTTCTGAAGGTGTCAGTATTGAAATTCAGAAAAATAGGCATTTTTTCACAAAATTTTTCATGGTTCATATTGTGTTGACAGCCATGCTTTTGCATCATCTAACACATCCAGTCTCCATCCCATTCTCAAACTTGAAAGTGTCATGTTTGGCCTTTCCATTTCAGATACATTGTGTCTATGCACAGCCTGTGTGTAAAGCAATTAAGTCAATAATGTGTCTTCCCCAGGGAATTGTTTTTTTAACCTTTCAAGTTCAAATCCAGCTTTCCTAATACTGACTGAGGCTTGCTTCCAATCTGGATAACGTCAGGGTGCTGAGTTTTGCTAAATTCATTTGTAACTGCTTGTTCAGTGCCTAGCAGAGATCTCCTCGTGGCTCACCTAGGAAGCTGAGTGGGGCTTGGGTGGGAAGTACATATTTTTATTGAAAAAAAAAAAGTGAAGGAATATATGTAATATTTGAACAATATTTTGTGTGTTCATAAATAGCAGCCAAATAACCTTTGGTATGAGTATCTGGAGATAAGGGATACAACTATCCCCCACTATAGAGAGGGGGAAGTTTGGAACTAGGAGATTGGCAGTAATATTCACCATCCATCTGCATAGAGTTAAATACCTATATATACTTATAGCAGACCATTAACTCAGTTTCCTTCTTCACAAATCCACAGCACCCACAATTCCCACTAATTTTGATAGAGACCCTTCAGTGTGGATTTAAGCGCTCAATTCAAGCTACTAGTTAGCTGAAAAGGTTGGCCAAAGCAAACAACTGACACGGCTGAAATTAAAGCTCGGGGCTGTTTGTTGGTCACTCCACTAAGTTATGCCGCGACTAGAGGAGAATTATGAATCCTGTTTGCTTTGAGAATAAATGAACTATTTAATCTCCAGACCTCATCCAAATATACTAATGCAGCCGTGTGGCACGTATTGTTATTTTTTCGGACAGGAAGGCTGCTGACAGAGACAGGCGCTCACCAGGACATCCACAAAAGCAGGGAGCTGGCTGTTGCTATTAGCCCCTCGCAGCATCTGCGGGACACCACGTCGCTGCAATCAACCTGTAGGAAAAAACGCGCTATTTTTATTTCCAGCAGGGATACGAGCGTGCGATTTCCAACACACCCATGGGCAGCACCAACCAACGGCGATTTTAAGCCAATGCTTCGAAAAATCGCTCCGGCGCCCAGGCACGGAGGTTCCCCGGACACGCAGCGCCACGAAATGGAGCTGCTCCCTCCGCTTGGCATTCGCCTGGAGCCTGCGAGGCAGCGGGCTCCTGCGCATCTCTCGGGACGCGTGAATGTCCCCAGAGGGCCACCGGGAGACACCGCCACCTCAGACTGACACCCCCCCCACCGCGGCCCTGGCCCCCTTCCTGACAGGAGCCCCCCCCG
>VXBO01004065.1:31079-129876 GCA_013400135.1 Rhinoptilus africanus
GCCCCGGCCCCGCGGGGCCGGACCCGGCCAGAAGCCGACGGGTGCTGCGGCCTCCTCTCTGCCCTCGCCGGGGCTGGAGGAGGCCGCGCCGCCCCGGGCCGTCGAGCAGCCGGTGAGCGGGGCCGGTGAGCGGGGCCTTCCTCCAGCTGCCCCGGCAACTCACCGAGCGGTGCGGGGCGCGCTCGGCCGCCTGTCACCGTGCCCGCTTGCCCAGGGCGGGTGGCGGGTGCCATCCAGGCCTTGCGGAAGGGCCGGCGTGGGGGGTATCCCAGACGGCGTGTTTCTGGTGGGCTCTACATTCAGCCTAAACCGGCTCAGGACGGAGGGTGGAATGTGCTTCCCGCTCTGCGGAGCGTTGTGTCCTGCCACGGGCATCTCGGAAGACAACGCGGCGTCTTGTCCATTGCCACACGCTGGCTTTCCGGGCTGCTCCGGCATACAACCTCCCTTCTCCCTGTCGCTGCGACCCGTCCCTGCCTCTGGGTGAAGATGGATGTAAAATAAATCCCTTGGCTGTTTTGAGCTTGCTTGTGGCTGAAATGGGGGGAGAGAAACCATGAGACCCCTGGCTCTGGTAAGGTGCCCGAGGAAATAATCTCACTGTCCGTGAGCTAAAAGGCCTGTAGGGTTTTTGTAAGGAAGCGATCTGGAATTAACGGGGAGGTACTTAGTTTTAAACAGGTACCGAGCAAACTACCTATAAATAACTACAAATATAAAAGTTTGCCTTGTATGATGTTGCTGTCATAGTTACTGACCATCCGAGCTTCTGCAGAACCGTATCCTATGTAACAGCGCTATTTCTGATACCCCAACGTGCTCCTGTCCCACCCGGCAGGAATATAGGTGGGGAATTTTTGCATTCCCCCTGTGCAATGAAGATCCAAACTTTGCGATCAGGGTTATGAATAATAAAGATGTTAAAAAGCTGTTAATGTAAATGAAGCAGGCTTTTTTTTTTTTTTCATGCTTAGTGTTTAGGCAAAGAAAAATGTAAGGGGAAATAAGATTCTTCTTTCAATCATCTGAAGTATTGTTTTTCTAAAGAGATTTAACCTGACGCCTTCTGAACATTATTTCCTGAGTTGCTTGTCTTTAAATTAGATTGTTTCACTGAACTGGGGTCTGCTCTTTGAGCATACGCGAAATAATTGTCAGCACTGGGTGCAGAAGGGTACTGGCCAAAGTCAATAGTAGCTCGGTAAAAGGCTTCTGAAAGGATTCAGGAATTGCTCCGAGTTAATGGCTGGAAGCAGGTTGGCATTGGGACAGAGCAGTGGTGGTCTTGCAGTTCTCAGCTGTGTCATAAGAACTTGTCTCTCTTTCACACATCGTCAGGAGGAAAAGTTTAGCAGTGGTTTGTGCGCTTCTCAGTCTGTTTGCTCTTGGACCAGGAGACTTATTTCTGTATTCTGTAGGTGCCTTTTCTTTGCTGTTAGTTAGCAGTGACCTTGGTAACCTTGAATAAGATATGCTGAGAGTAAACAGTTGTATGTTGTCCAGTCTTACTCAAGAGGGGGGAAAAAATAGGTGACCTGCTGTGCTTTGACAGTGTCTCCCTTTTTAAAAATAAAGCAGTGTGATAAGTAGAAGAAAAGGTCAGAAGATGTGGAGAATTCCCTTACGTGTTTACCGTCTGACTGTTGATCACCTTGTTTCGTTGCTGTCAAGGAGAATTCTGTGCTATGCAATGCAGCTCTGGTTATTTCATTTGTGATATTTAGAGCAGGTTAATAATAGCTCATATTGCATCCATGCAGCAAGAACAGAACTTTTTTTGGCTTCTAGTGTTCCAGTAATCCGTTTACAGGCAAGTAGGGGTCTGTTGTTTCATGCCCTCTTTGTCCAGTTATATTATTTTTTTTCTAGAAACTGAGAAGAGGGACAGTAGCTGAATTCCTGCTTTCTAATTTCCCTCATGTTAAACTAGTTGGTTGGTGACAGAGGGGTTTTTTTGTAGGTAAAGATTTGGTTTGGTTTTGCTGTGTGAGCTTTTTAAAATTGTTCCAACAAGGATGCTTGGGGTGGCACGTGTCTCGTGGTCTTTTATCTCGTGTATCGGTGTGTGTGGTGTAGCTTGTGGTGTAGCTTGTAGCTTCTCGCTGGCTCGCTAAACGCGTCTCAGGACTCAGCTTTTGATGCATGAATAAGCATTTCTTTTATTCCTTAAAGCTGTCTGTACTGATGGGTGAGTGCTCCGGTTTAGGATGGAGGTAGTGAGTCTGAAGTAGTATTTAGGTAATCTCCTGTGTGTATGTAGGTCTCTTGGCTTTCTTCCTCTAAAAGTGATTAAGAGAAGCATCTGGAAGAGAAGGCTTTTTGACTTACTGACCTTTGTGTTCTGGGGCGGAGCGTCTCTAGGAGAAGTAGCTTCTCTCCAGTTGTTTTATCATAGTGATTCAAGCGCTGCCTGTTCTGTGAGCGTGTGCTTTCCTTCAGTACCTAAAGAAGAAAGTAAGATACTTGCACGTGGAGCCAAAACATGAGCTCACAGTAAAGCACAGAAGTTTGAAGGAGAGGGTTCAGTCAGTGTCTGCTTTCCCACTCAGCAGCGAAAGCTCATTTTATTGATAGATGCCCATCTTCAGATTCAAAGATGCTCTCCATTTTTTAGATGCCGCTTGCTTTGTTCCCTCCTGCACCCCCCGCTCCCCCCCAACCCCATTACAGTAGATAGGGAAGTTAGACTGATCTAAGCTGGTGAGGAAGACCAGGTAATAACAAGGTAAGAAAGTTTTGCCCTTCGCACAGTTGTGTTTCTGCACCTTATTTTAGTGGCTTTTGTGTTTTGTCAGTCAGAAGAGGTGTAGAGCTAAAGGAAGCCTCTTACATGCCCGGTTATTCAGTATCTGAAGTGTTCTGTGTGCTTCTGACAGTGCGGAAAATAACACTAGTTGCTTTGAAAAACTTAGCTGTCAGTCCCTGGGGCTGGCTTCTAGAAACTTTACAGTTTTATATCCCTGCTTAAACAAGTCTACACACATATACAGAGTTAAAAACTAAGTTGTTTTTTTTGTGAAATTGCATAAGGCTATGTCTTTTTCCTAAATGCTATGTAGATTCTGCATGTGGAAGATGATCTGCTTGTGGCCTAGGTGGTCCTAGAGCTGTTTTGTGTTGTGTAGGTGATGACTTCTGCTCACAACATTCTCTTACTGTGTTTGTTTTACCTCTACAACTTATCTTGGTTTTGTCTGTAGATTAGATCTTTAGGTAGCACTTTCACTGATATGCATTTCTCCTTTATAACCAGTTGTGCACCTTAGTTGAATAGTATCTGCTGAATACATGTACTATAAAGGAGCTTGATGTAGCGTTCTGAAACGTCACAACTCTTCTACTTGTGCCATTTGGCAGTATTAAATCCTCATCTTAGTTTCATACAGTCAAAGTGCTCATCAAGAGAATAATCAGGACTGGGAAAGAGATGGAAGGAAAAATAGCTGGGTAGCAAGCTGCAAGTGAATCGAGGGTTTCTTTTAGAGAACTCTTCTAAAATTGATAAGCCTAGAATTCTTTATTGCATAGCAAAGCTTTGTGGAGCATGGGCATTCAGAAGTTGCTCTGGGAGATCTGAGATTTTCAAAGGCATCTATAGAAGTTGCTTTAAGCTTTGGCTCTTCTAGTTTGGAAAAACCGTATGTTTATGTTGCCCAGAGAGGTGGTGGGAGCCCCATCCCTGGAAGTTTTTAAGGCCAGGCTGGATGGGGCTTAGAGCAGCCTGGTCTAGTGGGAGGTGTCCCTGCCCATGGCAGGGGGGTTGGAACTAGATGATCCCTTTAACCCTGACAATTCTATGTTATAGAATGCGATTTTTACAAAATCTATACAGAGAGAGCATAAGTAATTGTAGATTATAGATTCTATATTAGGTATGAGAGTTTGCAGATTAGGTCTAGTAGTAAGTTATGAGAAATACAGAACTCATTACTCTTACCGTAGTGTCAAAGGTGTCTCTCTGTTGCGTTGAGTAGGAATCAACGCAAATGACTTGCCTGAGGACTGTGGCCAAGCCGTGATGCAGGAGCTGTAGGTTCTGATAGACCATGTTCCCCTTCGGCTTAGAAATCAATTAGTGGCATCTTGAAGTAGTCTTTTTTTTGCATACAGTTGTCTTCTTGCATCCTGTTTTCCCTCCTCTTAGAGGGAAGTTTTGGCACAGCCAGCAAAACAGAAAGCTCCCATAGCTTGGAGACTAGTATGTAAGGGGGCTATGAATAGACGAGTATGTGTTGTAAGTTACTAAATGTGAACTTCACCCTCGCTTCCAGGGCAAGGTTGAAAGGCACGGCACCTATACGGACATGTACGCCTGCAGGATCGATAGCGGGAGGCTGGTGTTTGACCTGCCGTTCACGGAAACAGCAGGGTTATGTTCACCGTGTGAACGGAGGATGTGTGTACGCCACCTGTAACACCTCTTGCTTTATAAAGCAGTGACTCAACACATAGTGTGTGTGGTTCTGTCCCAATGTACAAAAAGGATAACAAGAAAAATATCTTCTTACACCCGAGGAAGCAGATGTATGGTACAGTTACAGGGTGTGTGTAGTTTTCCAGGTGGTTACAATCAGAAAGGTTCTGACTAGAAACCTCTACTGGTGCGGTGTTTAATCATTTAGATATGTCTGTTAAGAGTATAGTGTTAAGATGGTCAGCAAACTGGCTATAAATCCTTGTTGCTCTGTAGAGGTGAATATTTAAAGGACGCGTAGGTATATATAGGCTGTGTGCTGTAAGGATCAGTGTACTTGGAGAGAGCCGTTATTCTGTTCCCAACCCCATTGCTGCTATGTGGTGTACCTTTGGGTAGGTTACTTGTGCTCTTCCCTTTAGAGAACTTTGATGTCATTTGCCTTTCTTTTAGCTTCTTGAGATCTCCGAGCGAAGAGTGATGTGCGTTTAAGTGCAAGAGGAAGGGCTGCTGTTTTTCTTAAGTATTTTGTCTTAAGTAATGGTGTTATTAAGTTAAAAGGAATCTGCACTTGTTTGTGAGGCATTTTCTCAGTTTCCAATTCCCAAATTGGACTCAGTCTGCTTTCAGAAAGTTAAGACTTCCAATAAAAACAATTACAACATAACAGTGTATGGAAAAAAAAAACAACCAACCAACCACCAAAAAAACCAAACACCAAAAAACCAAAACAACCAACCCCAAAAAACCTGCAAACTCATAACCTCCCTCATTTATAGTTTGTGTTCTGGTTCAGAGTATGGGACTGGGGGTAAACTCTGCTGGTTCCCCGTGCAGGATTTGATGCTGTGGAGTTGTGCGTCAGGCAGGGGCTGACTCCGTGTGTGTCAGAGGGAGCTGAGCTTTGGTGGTCTCTTCTGAAGTGACTCTGAGAGCACAGAGCTGCTCTGCGAACCTGGGGGGAGATGTTCCTAATGCTTATTTTTTGTTTGCAGTGCAATGTTTGCATTTGATCAGCGCAGAGCTTTAGTGTAACCTTCTTACAAATGCTGCTGGTTAGAGTTGTTCCATATGGATGTGGGGGATTTGTCTTTTAAAGTGATGCTCTATGTTAACACTGATAGAGGGATGACTTGGAACTAGTGGACTGTGCTTTTGTATAGACTTGCCATAAACCCAAACAAAGGTGTAAATTTGGCTTGCAGTAGTTCTGTTTCTTAAGTATGGGCTTCGTGTGTTGTATCTGCCTGAATCTCGTATTAATCTGTGCGCTTTGTGTTCATGCTCCATTTTGATTTTAATATACTATTGTCCTTGTTGCTGGAAGAAAGGTCCACGTGCATGGGGAAGTAACTTTTGAGCCCTATAGAGGATGCAGTGCAGTGGCTTGTTCCAAGAACTGCCTGATGCATAAACAGGAAAAAAACCCCTTGGTTTTTTCTTGTCCTCTTATTCTTTCTCTCTTTCTTCTTTGTAACATAGGTAATACAAAGATAGGATGTTAGGTATAAATACAATTCTAGATTGAAATATCATCCCAGTGGCCCATATCTTTTTTTCCCTGCAAATGAGGTAAATGGAACTTTTTTTTGGTTTCCGAACTGCAAATACTTATTTCCCAAGGGCAGGCACAGGACTCATTCTTGGGGAAAAGAGAGCGAGTGGTAGCCTTAAACTCGCAGCGATTGAGTTGGATCTACCTCAGTTTAATGGGAAACAATGCGCGCCTGGGATAGAATTTATTAGTGTATTGTGTCAAGGCATATCAGCGGAGGAAGTGGCCTGTAATGAGGGAACACGCTCTCCCACCAGGATCTTAATTGCGAGTGAATTATTTCTAGATCTGTGGCCAGGGTAGAAAGACGCTCTGTTAATTCTGGGCACGTGGGCTGTGACTACGCTTTTGCATGTGCCCAGACATTGTCCAGAAAGAAGTAAAAAGAGCCGTCAGTCCAGAGCATGCACTTTGCATCGATGTATCTCTGCCTAAAATAAAGCAGACTGTGCTTACTTTTAAAGTGTCCAGGCATTCTTTTCACTCTTATGTTGTGTGTCAAAGCCATTTATGGGGAAAATTGTTCGCACTTGGTTTTGAACTAGCCGTCATTCGCCAAAAAAATGACTCCTAAGCCTTCTAAATTTTGGTGGAAAGATGCATTAGTCTGCCAAGCAGCCCACTCTTATCAGTGCATGTACTACTATTATAAACGGTTAGAGAGTAAACAAGTTCCGCCAGCCCTTCAGAGGTGTTTGTTTTAAATGGCGTTGGCAAACTGCTTTGTGCAAGGGTAGTCTTAAAGCAACTCTCAGAGACTTGCTGAATTCAATTAAGGAGGCTTGACTCAAAGCCACATGGCAGGACTCAAATATGGGAGCCCTTAGTTCTGTTGTCAGGTCTTTAAAGACATGTCTTTTGGAGCTGCAGTGTGTGGGAGATGGGGGGAGCGAGGGGGGAATGAAGGGGAAGCAAAGTAGACCTTCAGTTCCATTTTAAGGGTGACGGCAACTTCGTCCTTTCAAAAGACAATTTGTTCTGTGCCCTGCATGGTTGAAATTTGTGTCAGCTGCAACCCAAGGAATCTGGCTAATGAAAATATGTCTAGGCTGGAAATCTGGTATAAAAGGAACTGGTAGGGGAGGTGTGTGATGGAACTGAAAAAGGCCATGAGTGAAAGGATAACATGAAAGGGTTGGTATGGCAACACACGCACAAAGAAATGGAGAAATCTGAAAAAGATCAGTTCCAGTTTTAGCCTGGAGAGAAGGAGGTTCAGGGGAGACTTTATCGCTCTCTACAACTACCTGAAAGGAGGTTGTAGCCAGGAGGGGGTTGGTCTCTTTTCCGCAGTAACAAGCAACAAGACAAGAGGAAACAGCCTCAAGTTGCACCAGGGGAGGTTTAGGATGAGTATTAGGAAAAATTTATTCACCAAAAGGGTTGTCAGACGTTGGAACAGGCTGTCCAGGGATGTGGTTGAGTCACCATCCCTGGAGGTATTTAAAAGACGGGTGGATGTGGCGCTGAGGGACATGGTTTAGTGGTGGACGTGGCAGTGCCAGGTTAACGGTTAGGCTTGATGATCTTAAAGGCCTTTTCCAACCTAAATGATTCTATGACTCCACAGAACAGCTTAATGAGTAGTACATACTTTGAAGTTAATCTACTGATGGTTTATTGCCATGAAACAAATGTGCTGAATACCTAGTCATCTATATCTTGTTTGTGGTGTTATTATTTTTATTTAATGCTGTTGCCACACTCACTCTGATAGTGTGTGGCTATAACGCTGATTTCCAGGGTTATAGTCCTTGTTTAGATACAAATAATATAAAAGTGATTGTGATAATGGATAATAGGAAGGGGAGGAAAGCATAGAGACTGCTTCAGTTTCCTTTGCAAGTGTGATACCAGCCTTACTACCTGTCCAGCCCATTATTTTTTCACTTTGGTTTTATTTAAAGGAAAAGTCAGAGATAAAGAGGAAGCTAAAACCATCTAGAAACCTGAGAGGGGGAATGTGGGCTACTGTAAAACTACTGAGGTTTTGCTAGGGTGTTTTTATGTTTTGGTTTTAATTATTCAATAGTAGATTTCTTTCTTGTGTGGATAGCAAACTGCTGATGGTAGAAGTAATTCCCTTGCATTGAAAAAGGTTGTGTTGTCATGCACAGAAAACTTTAAAAAATATTTCTAATATCTTTCTGTATGATTAGAAGTCTCCTTGTGTTTAAACTTGGTCAGTTCTATATATGTGTGAGTATATTTAAGTGAGGTTTTTGACTGTCCAAGCACCTGGGAAAGAAGCACATGGAGTCAGAAGCTCGTCTGTGTGTCTGTAGGAGGACGTTGGCACATGAAAAAGAAGGGGAATGAACGGAGGGGTATGTTGTGAAGAGTACATATATAATAATTTCTGTTGCCTGTTGTGAGGAGCCTCTGGTACACCAAGCGTCTCGCTGTACTTGCTTAAACCTTCATTCCAGTAGTCTGGTGTGTGAAGGGAGGAAGTGCACGGCAGTGAGTCGCTAGAGGACGGTGGCTTGGGAGACAGGCAGTCGTTGCACATAGGAGCATCCCAGGCATTGATTTAGTTTTGTCATTACAATAGGGTTCCAAATCTGGTGCAATGTCAGGAGATGTTTTGCCTGCTGGTGTGGCGTCTAACCTGTATCAGCCTTTCTGCCTGCTGTGTGGACCTTGTCTGGTGTTCGAGGATGACTTGGCTCTAGCCTCCTCGTGCTGAAAGGTATGGGTGCTTTCTGGAGATTCATTCAACTGGGGAAAGTTTACTAAGCCAAAACTGTGACACAGCCTAATTCTTGGAAAATAGCTTGGGATTGACGCTTGTCAACCCTCTTCACAACCGACTTGTCCATAGTCTGTGTAGGAAGTGCCCTACTTTGCTAGCACTAGATAACGAGCCCAGAGGAGACGAGTCAAGTCTGATATAGACTTTGTACATTCTGTTTGAAACCACTCCTTAAATCTGTTGCTGGTAGAGTTTGCTTATGCTGTTTGTTTATTGATTTAGTAGTGGCACGAACAGAACTTGCTGTAAGGCGGGGGGGGGAACCACCTTGCCTGCTGTCTGCTCTGGGTATTAGTGTGTGTGTGGTGTTGGGGACATGTACTCATCTTCTCCTTGGAAGTGCATGCTTCCTCTGTCTTTCGGTTTTCATGTCTCTTGTCTTTGCTTGTGCTTATTGCTTTTTCTATGGAGAAAAAGGTAATTATACTAATTCTTAGGGGATTTTGCGTGTAATCTTTTCCCTTCTTGATTACCTAGCGTGTATTTTCTTTCACATTTTCCCCTTCTCGTTGTGATAATCTTGTTAGTCTCTGCTTTCCGTATCCAGGGTAATTAACCAACGTGTCCTGCTAAATGTAGGGTCTATATAACTAGATAACCTGGGATTTTTTCCACCTGAGGAAAATGCCTCCAGTATCAGTTAAGTTCTCATTGCACTTACTACCTTACACCTTCATGTTGCTTGATGATGGGTACAGACGTTACCTCAATGTTTTCTTGCTCCTGATGCCTGTTCCCAAAGGATTAATCATTGCAATATAGCTATTTTTGTTTCCTCCGCTTTTTCCTGGCCGTGCTTTGTTAAAGGCGAGGAGCTGGTGTACAAAAGTTGAGGAACTGGAAGGAGATGGCTTACAGATAAAATTCTGTTAAAAAAGCAGGGGTGTGTTCACACTTCTGAAGATACATTCCTTCTTCTCAGGCTTTACTTGTTGGTGACTCTCACTGGGTTTGAGGTCTGAAGTCCTTATTGAGCCATGCCTTGCCTTGGGCTTGTACTGTGGTTTCCCTTGGGGTCTGTGAGCTACCTGCAGAAAATATGGAAAGATCACTGAAAACAGTGAGTCAGTTGCCTGTAGGCCTCTATTTCAGCAAGGTGGCAGGAAAAATGGCCTGTTATAACAGCCTGTCCTTTGGCAGCGCTGCACAGGAGCAAGCTGCTGATGCTTCTGAGCTAACAAAGCACTTGCATGGTACCCCAGTGGTTGTAACGGATGTGCAGAGGAGGGTGGGGGTGACGGCACGGAAGTCAGAAGGATATCAGCAGCAATGCGCCCAGTGCTGTCTTTTATAGCCAGACCTATAAAGGGCAATGGGTCCTCTTTGCTTGCTGATATATTTAGCAATGGGAGGTTGAGTGCCCGTTGTGCAATGTATGTTTTCCATTTGTGGTTGCATTAGCTTCCCTGAAATTTTGCTGGAAGATTTAAATTTTTTTTTAAAGGCGCATTTAGCATATAATAACTGTCACCTCAAGATAAATCCTTCAGCTCCGTTTGGGTGAAAGGAGGATATGGTTTTGGTATCGTTGGTTAGAAAGAATCCATGTTAAAAGTGGGTTGTTTGGTGTCTGTTGTCTGAGTGTACACAGATCTATATTGCGTTACCTTTTGTTGCCCTTCTTGGGAGGGGGGAATGAACTTTTCTCATTCAAGCTTTCCTGTGCTTCTAATACTTGAGAGTAAAAAAATCAATTGTTTCCTAGTAGTGACAGCCTTTGAATGGTCTTATTTCGGCTAGGACAGTACTGTGTGGTTGGTGGTTTCCCTGCCCAGCTCTAAATTGCAAATACTGCTTTTTCCCTGCCCAGCTCTAAATTGCAAATACTGCCTGCAAATACTCTGAGTGAGATCCATGTGGAAATTTCCAGTGTGAAGGTGGAAAGGGGGGAGGAAAACCACCTCCTGTTGACAGACTACACTTCCTTCCCTGATAGACAGCTT
This sequence comes from Rhinoptilus africanus, assembly GCA_013400135.1. Lineage (NCBI taxonomy): Eukaryota > Metazoa > Chordata > Aves > Charadriiformes > Glareolidae > Rhinoptilus > Rhinoptilus africanus. The sequence continues at coordinate 41,747 of VXBO01004065.1, forward strand.
TCAAGTTTAACCATGCATTATCCGATGTTAAAACCAACCCTAGTTGTTAAACTCTGGAGAGATTCAGAAGTAACACTTCTTACAGGTCTGAAGCATATGGGTAGGTCTTGTAAAGATACCCACAGAATAATGGCCTGGGTAGGCCTGATTCATATTTTTACAGCTAACCAATTAAGCCCACATTTGTTGCAAACACTTGACTGTCCTCTAACAACCACACTTAAAGCATGTAAGGTATAATACTTGCTTCCTCGGGTTTGCATAATAATGTGTTTTGGAAATTCAGCTGGAGTAATCCATGCGTGGCCTGTGTGACTGCAGCAAAATTGTGTACCTGTCCAGAAATTTATCTATGCCAGTCCATACTGCTCCTGCGTGACTGATAGTGCAGATGTGTTTGTGAGCCAGGCTTTGTGCTTCCTGAGAAGGTAACTGGATCCAGTTGCTTGTTGACTGTATCGGGGCATAATGCTGTGTGTGCTGTTGGCTCAGGCTCACTTGTACACATTCAGCATATTAACATTTACAGCTGTGCATGTGTGGGTGTTCGCAGGTTATGTTCTAAAAATGAGTTGGTGCCTGCGTACCTACAAAGGAAATAACTTAAATATGTGGCCTTAGTCGTGCTTGGTACCTGCTGCAGCCAGACATATTTTTTTTCCTCCAGATTACCACAGAGAATGTCCTATGGTTAAGGCTGAAATGTAGGCAGCATCTTTTGCCAACTGCATGCCTCTGCTTTCTGTGTCAGTAAAGGTGGGAGGATGTACAACTGAGCCAGCCCTGGAACTGTGACCCTGGCAGTGCTTTAAAGATGTGGGACATATGTGAAATAAGCAGGTGAAAGTCTTCCCTGCAAAATGGTTTTGGCATCCCAGCCGCTCCTGATTTTTCTTTTACATGAACCACGGTGGTGTAGGAGAGCCGGTGTCCTGAGCCTGAGCTTGGCTCTGGGCTGAGACAAAGGAGTCAGTGGAACCTGTTCTTCTCAAACGCACTCTGTCTTGCATCCTGCAGTTCCCGTTTGTATTTGAAGACACCGAGATTGCACAAACTGTTAGGAATCTGACATGGAGTGCCTCTTGAACAGGATGGGGGAATGAGTCAAAAATTTAGCGCTGTAGTGCAGTACTTTGCAAACACTGTGGTAGGTAACTGTTCCGAGTGTACTTAAGTCTCCAATTAAAAGTAGTGGTGAGCTAGAAGTCGAGGGCTGAGCAGACTACTGCTGGAGGACAGACGCTTCCTCGTTGGTGTGGGAATGAAGAATTTTGGCTCTGTAGCATGAGCAGGCATAGCTCCCGGGCAGGAGTGGGATGTAACACTTGTCATTGCACTTCATCCATGCTATCAGGTACTGAGAATATGTTCCAGGACTTGATAATAATTAAAGGTCAAACAGTAATGCTTTTAATCCTTTTTAAACATTTGGAAGGAATTAAGACCATCTTTGCAGCGTTGCTGACATTTACCTGTCTCTGCGTCCCCTGGTCAATGGTAACTTGAATATAGTGTGGAGCCCTGGAACATTATCCTAACTGATGAACGCTCATAAGGAGAGTTCTCGCTCTGCCTGGTAAGGTCAGCTAACTAGCTGTCATTCAAGCTGGCCCCTGTGCTATCTGAGCTGCAAACCATTTCCCATGGTGGCTGGTTGCCAAAGCGGAAAGAGATCGTCTGGAATAGCCACTGTCTCTTAGGTGATTTAAAAGTGGTTGCAAACTTGTTCCTTGACCTATTTTTCTTTTCTTTTTTTTTCTTCTTTTTTCTCTTTCATCTTCCAGCACGGAAAGAGATCAGTCATGGCGGGTGATGCCATCATGGTCATGAGAGGCTTGACAAAGCTTAGCAAAGCCGTCCTAGAAACCCAAGCAGGACAGCTTCGGCAGGTGCTCCTTGGGGGCGATGCAGTTACCATTGCAAGGACTCTCCAGGCCACTGCCGAAGAACAGTTCAGTTCTGCCTTGGGCAAAATGCAGGTAAGCAAAGCTCTTTGTGCGCAGTCTTGTCCGATGTTTTGCTTTTCCTCCAGCTACTTTTTGGTTTTGTTTAGACAGCGGCTAGGAACTTGCATCGTGAACTAGAACCCAGCTCTGAAGTGCTGGGTTGATAACGCGGATGTTGCAGCACTCTGGGATTTCTCCAGGATTTCTGTGGCGTGCAGTAGGTGCTAGGACAGGAAGGGAGGGGAATATCACGGCGGAGAGTTGCTGTTTCCATTACTGAGTGTTAAAGACATGCTGAAAATGCAGTGCGCTTTGCTTGCCTCGTATTGTCAAAGATCAAGCTCTTGCTAAGATTGGCCAGCAGCTTGGGTATTTAAAGTCTCCTTCAAACTTCAGTCATTGATTACCTCTCCTTTCCTAAGTGAATGAGCTCTAGTTCTAGAGTGAATCGGATTTATTTCAGCGCTGCTTCCTTTCTTTACAGATTTGTTGCATGAGATATTTTTTCAGAGTGGCTCAGGGTCAGGTGTCTGCATGTTCACCACTTACAGCCCAGGCTGGATTTTCAGAACTGATTTTCAAATGAGGAACATAAGGAAAGCCAGCATCTCTCTCTCTGTTTGGTTTTTTTTTTTTTTTTTTAAGCAGCAGCTTCTGTTACCAGGCATGGTGATGGATTTATAAGAGCTTCACACTTGCAGTGTTGCCATCTCTTGAAAACATGGGGCTTGTCTGAGGAAAACGACTTTTCTAAATCAAAACCAGTCATTCTTTATCATCCTTTAGAAAGACAGCATAGCTCGGATCACGATTTTGAAGTGGAAACTAATGAGTGAGGTTTTGACTGGTTTTTGGTGCAGTTTTTTATGCAGTAAGTTCAGACTATCGCAGCAGTCTCCTGTAGCTTCAGTCCTAGAATCTGGACCTGTGTTTCCTTGGTTCTGTGTAGGCTTGCCATAGGAACACCCTAAGTGTGTTTGTTTACAGAGATAGTGCTTTGTCTTGCCTTTGCATCCAAGGAGAGAGGGAGATAGGATGTTCTCCCGTTGCTGTGCATGTTTCCCTGCACAGGAAGGCCCCACAAACACACCTGCAGAACGCTTGCCTGGGTTTTTAAATGAGTTGCATGGGAAGCTGCTGCCAAAGCAGGGCTCAGTCAGAAATCCGTCAGAAGCTATGACACTCTTCTGTTTTGAAGAGAGGAAAGCTTTTATGTTAAGTGACTATATTTCACTTCTCTTGATGTGTGGCAGGGTTTTGGCTGTCTGACATGCTTTTTAAAACTTAAGTATGGAAGTAGAGATGCCTTCTTGCTTGAAATCATCAGTCAGTGTAGTGGCCACAGTCCCCATCCATAAACAGATTCCCCATCCCCCCCCCGGCCCCAATGTTGAGGATCAGAATAGCACGAGACCTGCTGAATAACAGGAAGAACCGTGTTCTGGTTTTTTTCTGTAAGGAGGGGAAATGTAATTAGTGTTTAGGAAAGAGCCTAAAATATGCTGCCCGCTTGCCTGACTGCAGCAGCATTCAAAATCCTGTTGACTGGCTGTAATAGTCATTTAGTCATTAGTTCTACCATGGTATTGCTGCTGCTGAGATAAGTAACTGAAATATATCGAGTCGCAAGTAAATAGGAGATAATGATGTGCTCCCCCACCACCCACCCTTTCCGCCCCCCATTGAAAAGTGGTGGGAAACATCTGGCCTTAGTGGGGCAGCTCTTAGAGGTCAGGACAGAACAGAAAAGCCTTGCCTTGAGAGTTGCTTTGTCTGACACTGCTATCCTTGCTTCAAGCACAAAATTTAATTACTTTGGGATGACAACAAACCTTGCCATAGGTATCTGGTACTGCTTCGGGTAGCTTTGGGCTTGAAAGTGCTGATGTTGCATGCTTAGGGACAGCATGGGAGGAGGCAGCAGGGTAGGGGTAAGAACTGAATATTATAAGTATTATGAGGTTTAGCTTTTTGTTGTCCCTCCTGAGTATATCTTGGGTGCTATTGTATCTCACTTCACCTGTTATTTTGAGCGGTGGATTGCTTCTAGTGAACTCCACAATTGGTGACGCTTCCTGGCAGTGTATGGAGAACAAGGCCTCTCCAGTTACGGGTATTTGAGTAGCTGTTAATGAATTTGTCCCATCAGTGAGGTTGAAAGACTGTCAGTGATCCCGTCCCAGGGGTCCTCAGCGTTTCTTCCTTTTTTCCTGTCTCTTGCTGTGAACGTCTGCAGTGCCAGCGTCTCCACAAATTACTTATTGTGGAGACAGGACAGCCTAGCTACATGTCCATCACTGAGGACCAGGGGTGGGTAAGGGAGGCGGTTTGAAATTCTTTCCTTAAAGTATTTCTATTATTGTTTGCAGGAACTAGGCAAACAGCGGGAGAACTTAACTGATCTCAGTGAGGATTTTGGGAAAGACTATGACTTCTCAGCCCGAGAACAATCAGATGCTGCAATGGACTTCTCCACTGCCCCTGGCAAGCCTCACGAACGCAGCGGTGAAGGCCCTGCTTACTCTTACACTACGAACGGACCTTTTAGAAGTGTTGGTGAGACTGGAGATTCCGGCATGGGTCAGAAGCCTTTCCCTCCCAAAATGGATGCAAGGTTATTTGGAGGCTTTAGGGACGCTGGAAATCCTTTTGCTGCTGCTTTTGGACAAAATAGGGCTTTTCACCAAGACCATTCCTCTGTTAGTGGATTAACAGCGGAAGATATTGATAAAGCCAGACAGGCTAAAACGGGTTCAGAGCAGAAACCCTACAAACAAATGGTATGTTGGGTTTTTTTTTAATTAAGGATTCTTAGTGCTATGGTTTCTATACTGGATTGTCCTTACTCACCTTCTCCTGTGTTTCTCATTTCTTCCTCTTCTGCTATTCCCTTTTGTGGAGGCAAAAGAAGGAAGTGTCTGTGTTTCCTAACTCTGATCTCTGATGTTTCTGTCAATAGCTTTTCAGGCTCTTCCTTCACACCCACCCCCTCTGTATCAGATATTCTGATAAGAGAGAATGTTTAAGAAGCATACATAGGGTTAGACTTCCGCTCTCTATTAACAAGAGTTCTCCTTTCATTCACTGGACTATGAGGATTCGATGTATTTATGATGCGTGTTACAGTAATGAAGGGTCTGTATTTCATGCCAGTCCTTGGTGTGAAATGTTGAGTAGGTGGGGGCAGCTGTAGGCATACAAAGGTTTGAAGGCCGACCTAAAGAGTCTGTCTTCTCCTTAAGGGCCCTGTTCCTTTTAGCTGGTTGTGTTGCTATGGTTGTGAAGAGTGAATTGGACCCAAGCTTCTCTCAGGGAAGGCTGTAGCTTCCTTACTGTGTACTGCAGTCCTTCTAGAGCTGGAGGGAACATCGCCCTGGCAATAGTAGATTGGAGAGTCGCATAGCTCGCAGTTGTTACTTTAGGGCTTCATGCCCTTGTGTGAGACAACGCAGGAAGCCCACAGCAAAATTCAGAGTGGAGATACTTGCCATCTGCTCTGACCTTCTGCCTTCTTCCCCAAACCCAGTATCGGATGCTGCTGAGGGTTCACTCACTGGCATATTGCATTGATGTAACTGTATGCTTTGCTTCTCCAGCTGTTGCACGCATGGGAATTATCTGCAGTACTGTGAACCTGATAACCTTCCATGAGTTTTAATTCCATGTGTGGAAGGGAGTTTGGGTTGGCAATGTGCTGCTTCTCCAAGTTGAAAATATAACGGCTGCTGAGGTGAAAGTAAAAATGGGGTTTCTAAACATGGTTGTCAGCTTTTCTATCATTCCCACCCTCTCCTCCACTCCTCTGCTTAGTGTGTGTTTCAGTTTGCAGTGTGTCCGTTCTGCAGTGTGTTCACTTGAAAATCTCAACATATACAAGGCTCGGTATTCACGAAAAGCTTTCTGTAGCACAGAGTTGAAGTGCCTTCAGAGTTGCGCTCTGGCTTTGCAGGTGTCTGACCATATGCCCAGCTCATTTGTGGATTTCTTTTTGTTTTTGTTTTCCTTTCCCCCTCTTTCTGCTGCAGCTCAGTGAGCGGGCCCGGGAGAGGAAGGTTCCTGTCACAAGGATCGGACGGCTTGCCAACTTCGGAGGTCAGTTTGCACACCCACACTTGCGAAGTCACTACGTTTGCACGTACTGATTAATGGCTGGCTATGACGGCGCTCCTGAAGCATTAGTTGGTTCTGCCTTCTGGTTGAGCTTGCTAATAGGAAAGTGCTTTCCCACAAACAGCTGCTTAGGTCAGAGCTTGTTTGGGCTTTTTCAGTACAGTTATGGATCTTGACCTTTAGTCAGGATTAAGTTATACTTTGAATCCTGTCATCTGTCACTCTTTTATCATATCTAAGTGATACTGTGATAATATGGCAAGGAAAAAGGCTCCCCACTTAAACAGACCTTTCAGATCCATTCACCAAACTACCTGTAAACAAAACCTACAGAGTTGGCATGGGTTTTCATTTGTCTTAAGGTGGCAGGCTGATATATTCCTGGAGCTTTGGGGTTTTTTATGTATACCTGTTGTGAAATAGAGGAGTGGGGGTGAAAGTCACTCTCAGGAGTGTGGGGCAGATGATTTGGGAGCGTGTAGTAGAACAGCACATCTTCATGGTAACACATACTGGGCTGGCTGTTTTAAGGAGGGAGAGAGCGAGGTGCAGGTTGTTCTCCAGTCTGTACAAAAGCCCCGGTCCTGCATATGTGATTTCACTTTATTGAGGAAACTCTCCTTACAGTATGCTGTTACTGTCAGGCACAGACAGCTGAAGCAGCTGTTATATTAAATAACTTTTTCCCAGACTTATCCTTGCTACTTCTTTCAACAGTGGCTAAATATAAAACATATCCTTCTGATACTGATTTCGAAGGGTGGGGAGATGATAATAGTCAAGGTTTGATTTACTTGTCCATTGCTTATAAACCATTTTCTCCCAGGAAGGATGTAAAGTCTGAGCTTGTAAGATCAAGCGAGCTGAAACCTGTGTGAATTTTATTTGCAGAATGGGACTTACTATGTTAAAAAAAGCAGCTAAATATCTTCAGTAGTATTAACAAATGGTGTTTACCTAATGTCTTGCATCCAAAACCATCAAAGGACTTAACATGTTCCTGAGAAAAAGGGAACTATCATAGTATTGCATGTAGAAAAGATGATCACAGCTAGTCTGTCTTAGCTAATCATTAGATGAATAGTCTGTCTGTTGGGTTTTTTTGTAAGTAGTGTTTTGAGATGCTAGTGGCCTATCTAGGTTGTGAACAGTCTCTCCCAAGTAGCATGTCAGGCCCTTGTGGCTCTTGTGATTCTCTTCCACAAAATTTGAGAGAGAAGCACCTCTGCAAAGTAGACATCCTTGTGTTACAGATCCCAGAAGAAAGAAAAACAGCCTGTCAAATGTCATTTGGATCAACTACTATATAAAAACCAATTATTCTTTGTCTGTGTGTATCTTTGTCAGAGTAATAGGCACACTAGGAGGAGCTGAGGGCAGGGCACTTTTTCTCTGCAGGTGCAGGAATAGGCAGCAAGGTAGTTTGGTCATATTGTAAGGTTTTAGTGCTGGTTGGTTCTCTTTAACCCTGTAGTTCATTCCGGGTGCTCTGGCTTCTCAGCATGCTTACTATGCCTGAAAGGGAAGCAAGATTCATGATCTGCTTTTTGGAGTAATAGGGCATCGCTTTAAAACTAACTTGACTTCTTTATTTTTAAGCTCTAGTAGCATAAAGGTCTCTGTTGTAATCTAGCCTTGATTTTTATGGAAAGTGTCACAGCACTTTTAGCTGTCATCTTCCGAATTTATCTGTGGCTGCTTGCTGACAGCTGGTGGATGTGAAGTGGCAGATGACCAAATTTTCTGTGAACTTTGAGTTCCAGTGTTGTCTCTGTATGCTCTAGCTCTTGGCATCCAAGGCTGTTGCATGAGGAAAGGCTGACTCATGCTTCAAGGGGAAACATAACTATCTACCTGTCTTCTAACCACAGGTTAAAAAAACAAAACAAAAAACCCCCCACCAAACCAAAACCACAAAGGGAGAGTAAGAAAGAAATGCTTGTTTATAAGCACCATCCCTAGTCATATCTCTGTGTGTCATCTATTTTTTTTGGTCTTGCCCTTCTCCGCCAGTTGTCTGTTTTATATGATTGAAATTGCTGGCAAGACAGAGCTCTTGCTTTCAGTACTTCTTTTAGGGGGACATTATGTTGCAAAAATGGTGTTCAGATTCTCCAGTGTCATTAGCATTCATTGCTTATCTTTCCCTCTGAATTTTTCCTTCCAACAGCAAAGAGAAATACCACTGTCAGTATGGTGGCTAACAAACCACCACCTGTGGCCTATAGGAAGGGTTTTTCCAGTTTAAGAAATCCCGTGGTGATACTTGGGTAGGCTGGGTAGTGCTTGAAGAAGGTTTCTGGGAGTGTGGCGAGTCTAAAGTAAGGGGTAAGGGGTACTTCCTCACCTGCAGATCTTGATCCAGGCTGACAATGAGCTTTTAAACAGCTTCCAGAACTGTGTGGAAAGAGGGCCCCCACTTACAGTGCGGAGCAGCTCCCGTTTGCTATTTGCTCCGAGTTTGGAGTGCTTGTTCCAGCCTGCACATGGCCTTGAGAAAGCCAGAGCAAATGTAAAACCCTGTCAGCTAATTCTGGTATGGCTTTTCCTGACTGGCTCTTAACTGATGAGAAACGTTCTTTTCAAATTGTGTCTTCAGGAAGCATTTTAAATGCTTAAACCAGGAAACATTAGCTGATTTCAAGTGTTGTGGCTCACCATTGACTTTTACCTGGTTTTGATTGCTCTGAAGTTGTTGGTGAGCTTTGGCTTATGGTTGACTGTTTTCCTCTTAGATTGTGAGCCAGGGGATGGTAGTCTGCTTCTCTGAGCTACTTACTGTCCTCGCTGCGTGTCCTTCCTGGGCATTACTCGCAGGAGGGATGCAAGAGGTAATGTGTACAACTTCTGAAAATACCTGCAAGCTGAGGAATGAGGCTGATCGAAGAGAGTCACATGAGGGCATAAGAGGCGTTTTCCAACTGAGATGAGAATTGATTTTTGCTTTCCTAAGATCCAACCCAACTTTTTTTTTTTTTCAGAGAAGGCAAGATAAGCTTGAAGTAAACTAAATGTTTCAAAGCTCAATAATAGGTCAGTTGGAAGTTCCCTGTGCCTGCATGGTGTGTTCTCTCTCGTGCATTTCCTCTTGTCTTGCATTTTCAACAGAAGTCAGAATCAAGATGTGGGATGATTTAACGAGAGCTTTCAATTACGTTACTGTTTTTTGGGAGCCCCTACTGCTGCTGAGGGATGATGGTTAACAGCTGGATGGAGTCCTTTTGCAGGGGATGTCACTGTTAACCTGTGGAATAGTAGTGACCCAGCTCTGTCCTTGCTTCCTAGGACATTCATGTGATCAGAATTGAATAAGGGATAGAGGAGTAGGAGTGTGACTGTTTCCTGCTCTACCGGCAGCCTCTTGGCGTTGTCTTGAAAATAATTAAGGGCAGGATGCTGCTCCATATCCACGAGGGAGTGTAGCTTAGAGCAAGTAAGCTTTTTGTGCACGATTTGTTTCTTGCGTGCTTTGGGGTGCCATCTTCATTTAAAGACCCCAGGAAGTCACTGCGGGAACTATAATGGTTGAGGTGGGTTCTTCCCCTACCACCTCCACATCAATCAAACTAACAGTTGACTTTGACTTTTCTTGGTGGGATAAAAACCACGTTTTTTTCTTTATTTCCGTATTAGAAGAACATGATTTTAGATTTGGAGAAGATGGAAGAATGTTGAGTAGGTCAAAACCAGAGTTCCTGTAACTGTTCCTGGGGTTCAGATAGCTGAATTCCCATGCTATTGGCATGAGCCCATTCACACTTGAATCATTCCTCCTCCTCTCTTCGCATGCGTCTTGTTGTCCCCCCAGAGTTATAGGGAATGTTGATCTCTCAGCTATGGTGTCAGGACACTCTGGTGGGTGATGGACAAATTGGTAACAGGAGGCAGAAACACTTGGACTGCAGAGTTTGCCTGGCTTCTCACCTCTTCACATCTTGCTGGAAAGATGGAAGATCATTTTCTCCAATGCTTGTATGTAATACTGAGCTAATGTTTCTCTATAATCAGCACAAGATCCTCTACTGAACTTTTTTGTCCTGCATATGTATTTTTGTTTGCTTCTTGCAGCAGCTGGAGTGACAGCTTGTAGCTGTATTTATAGTACTAAATATCATGCTTTTTTCTTTTTATTTTATTTTTTCTTCACAAGGTTGGATTGGCAAAACAGATTTTTCTGCGGTTTTTTGTTCCATGCTTGTTTTGTAGCCTGATGGGTCATCAGTTCCACCCACACAGTTTCTTGATCTTTTCTTTATTTCCATTCTCTCTTCCTTGCATCATTTGACGTTTCTGTCTCCCTTAATCATATTCCTGGTTTGTAAGTTTATTATTTTAATGATATAATAAGATCCTTTTGCAACAAAGAAAGTTTGGGAAGCTTGTAGTGAAGTCTAAATCTAATGTGATTGCAGCAATTTTGCCAAGAAAATACAGCTAACCTCTTGAGGTATCTTATTAAAGTGTATACAGGACTGACAACTACAGGATTCAGATTGTCATGTAAGTAACGAGCGTGGCTCTTCTGCTGAGGGTTTAATGCTCAGAAAACTAGTGGAAATTGATGCACAACTGTCTGCAGCTTGCAACGTGTTGTGTGGTGTCTGACATGACTGAAACCAGGGCACGGGCTGCTCCAGGACAGAGTCTCGCCCACCCCTGCGCTTGGCAGGCTGGGCAGAGCGGTAACGGCCCATTCAGTCTCCTGTTTGTTTTGTTGTGTCAGTTGCTGAGCAAGAGGATTCTTTCTGAAGAGAACTGATTCCAGATCATCTCTTGATGAGCTTGATTTGAAGTTTAACGGGTGCTGGAGATGTCTGGAAAATGTCTGAAGAGGCACTCTGCTGGTATAAAACCAAGTGGTATTTTCCAGACCTAAAATAATCTGTCTGCATGAAGTGCAAAATGCAGGAGTGTGACTTTCTAGAGGTGCTCAGGGATGTTATTTTCCAAGATGCTGAACTGTGTCTGTTCAGTGATGCTGAAAATTGTCCCAAAATGATAAATCTTGGTGGAAATACTCATTTGATGGACAAGGAAAATGAAGAACGTCAGGAGGGGCTCGTGCAAGCTCAGTAGACTAGTGGCCCAGAGGAGGAGAGTACTTCTCTGCAGCTGTGCAGGTTCTCTGGAGGGATGACTTGCTCCTGGTAGCAGGTGAACGGCTGACCACTAAGCCCCATGCGGCGGCTCACTCATTTTCACCCACAGAGGGATGGAATAGGAAGAGCAAAAGCGAGAAAACTTGGGAGCTGAGATAAAGACAGTTTAATAGGTGGCGCAAAGCTCCACCTGCAAGCAAAGCAGCAACAAGAATTCATTCACTACTCCCTCTGGGCAGGCAGATGTCCAGCTGCTTCCTGGGAAGCAGGGCCTCAGCACCGGTAGTGCTTAGTTGGGAAGGCGAACGCCGTAACCCCAAACCTTTCCCCCCTTCATCCTCCTTTCCTCAAGCTTTTGCTGCTGAGCATGACATTATACGGTATGGATGGCTATCCCTTTGATGTGGGTCACCTGTCCTGGCTGTGTCCCCTCCCAGCCTCTTGCCCACCCCCAGCCTACTTGTTGTAGGGGCAGAGTGGGCAAAAAGAAAAAAGCCTTGATGCTGTACAAACACAGTCCAGCAACAGCTAAAACATCAATGTTGTTATCAACGCTTTTAGTCACAAATCCAACACACAGCATGATACAGGCTGCTACGAAGAAAATTAACTCCTATCTCTGTCAGACCCAGTACACAGTGTTATTTGTGTTCAAATAATACCTGCCTAGACCGCAGCCTTTCGCATGGGTGGCTGTGTAAAAGAGGCCTGGAAAACAAATCTGGTGGCATTTCAGGAAATAAGTGTTGTGGGTCTGAACCCTCCTGTCCAGTACTTGCTTTCTGAACCCTGGAGTGTTAGCATGGTCTGTGAGATGAGGAAGGGGGAAGTTTTCCACGCTGGTTTTTATTGTGCGAGCTGTGTGTGCTCCAAATGCCACAGTGAAAGAAATTCAGGTTAATAAAGGAGAACGTAATACCTTCCTGAACTTCAGGGTCAAAATGATCCTTAGTTCTGCTGTTAGTAGATGGTGTTACAGCCATGAGGATTTTAGGCCATTATTTAATTCCCTAATTTCATAGTTCTTCTGATAATAGCTTGGTAAGAACAAGGGAGTAAAGTGAGTGACTGAGACTTCTGAGGAGTGGCAGCTTTTTCTAAGCCCTGGATATGCAGGGAAAACACCCAGGTTCTGTCAATGCTTCGATAAGAAACACAACTTTGAATTGTTACTTGTTTCGTAGTGATAGAGGTTCATTTTTTGCTTGGGAAACATGCCCACCCTGTACTGCTATCAGTGTCGGAGCGCGGCATGGCGGGATGCACCCTCGCTGAGGAGATGTGAAGGAGCACCAGCTGTTCTGGTTGCCCATGTCACTTATTATCCAGAAAAATAAATACTTTGAAACTGGGAAGGCAGCGAGACCTTTGATAGTACAGATTACCGCATGATTAGATCTATGTCTCATTTAATCTTTGGTGGCTTTGGTCAGGTTAATGGAGGCAGATAACGCTGCTTTTGTAGTTGTAGCTTAATCTGTGGACATGAGACAACGCCCTAGAATTCCCTGCTTGGAAGGGGGATAGTGCACGTGGAGTGCTGGTGTTTGGTCTCCTGGTCTTCTTGTTGCTGTGTGGGTTTACTCCCCAGCGCAGCTCCTTGGAATTGGAGGTTACAACACTGCTTGCATAAGGTGGGCCTCAGAAAAAAACATGTTTCAGTTCATCATAGTAAACGAGCACGTGGAAATCAGGCAGCTAATAAGCACAAATAAACCTGAATGCTTAGACAGTGGGATCGCAGAGCCTTGAACCCTAGTGGCAGTGGCTTCATCTAAATACACCTTTTCTTCCCTTTACTGTGGTGGCATGGTGGAGAGTGAGGAGCATCCTCTTCTTTCCTGAGAATTATACTTTGAGAACCAAGTTTGTGACATTTTTTTTTTTCCCTTCCCTTCTTCTAAACTGTAGATTTGAGTCTACAGCAGGACCTCAGAGCTCTGAGTAGCACTTGTTGACATGCCTAAGAGACCTGGCTGGCACGCTGGGCTGAAGAAGTACAGGAGAAAACTGTTCAGTGTCAAACTTGAAGATGACTTCGTTGCAAAAGCGAGGATCTAATCAAGCTGTTTTGCTGCTGTGCATTTGACTGTGTGACTTAAGGTTAATTACAAAAAATGCCTCTGTGGCTCAGAAGCCTTCTTCATTCTGACCTGGGTCTTTCTTCTCATTTTAAAGGACTAGCTGTTGGTCTTGGCATTGGGGCATTGGCAGAAGTTGCAAAGAAGAGCCTTAGACCTGAGGAACGCAATGGTAAGCCCTTTCTACATCCTCTTTCTTTTTTTTTTTCTACAGACACAGTTTACCTGCATTTGCAAGATTTTATTCTTTTGAAAGCTGAGACAGTGCGGCGGTCAGATAACAGGGGGATATGAGCAGTTCTTCTATTTTTAACATAATACTTCTCTACCTCCAGACTTTTCTGTCAAAGTACACCACAGCCTCACTACAGAGTTCAGATTCCATGCGAGAGAATGAGTTTATGCCAGCACAACTTGTACAGCTTACTTTTCCACAGCCACCCATAGGTTTGAATACTGTCCCTATGCCCACTCATGGATTGTCTTAGCCTAACAGTTTTATTAAACTGTTCTGTGAAACCATGTAGTTCTACCAATACAGAAACTGTAGATGAGCCCAAATGTCCGAAAACTTTGTTAGTGGTTGCAGCCTGTTCGAAATTTAAGGATGTTCTGCCTAGGAGGAACTTGGAGGGGATGGCTGCTCTCTTTTGAGAGTCAAAACACTTTATGTACCTGTTAAATAGCAATTATCTACTTCCAGTGTCTATATTTTGCCGCCTTCTAAAGTATTCTCATAATAGGTGTGATGTGCAAATCAACCTGATCCTGTTTTCTTCACAGCTTGTGTGAAGTTGGAGGTAAAATGTTCCTAAGTTGTACCTGGCCATATCATGGTGCCTTTTTTCTAAGCTTATGTGTTGGTAAAATACAGTGGTACTGAATGGTTATGTGTGGGTGAATGGTTTAGGGCATAAAGAAATTACATGGTGTTCTCTTCTAGAAAACATGAGATAACTCTAAAGCTTAGGACTCCATTCACTTGTTTCTTATCCAGGAAGAGCTTTCGTGGGATACTGCAAAATGTGAAGTTCTTTGTTACGGTTATTGCTGGCTGTTTGGTCTTCAGCTGGTCTCTCTGGTTTGGCTAGTATGTTTGGGTGTTTAGATTATTTCCGGTGACTGGAGGGAACTAATGCAAGGCTTAAGCACTTGCAGCTAGAAGTAAAAATGAAGTCAAATTGTTCATGGTTCAGAAGCATTGCTTTGAGATAATGGCACTGCTGTGTCCTTCTCATGGTACTCTGTGGCCATTAGTATTCTACTGCAAAGCTAGTTGGTCTTCTTTTGGGGTGGAGGAAGGATGGAGGCTGAGATAGAGTGAACCTCTTTTCCAGGAGGTAACGGAGTGGCTGAAAACTGAAGAAATTTGGAGGGAGCAGAACCCTTAAAAAAACCAACCAACCGAAAAACCCCAAACCGAAAAACCAACACCCCATCAGATGAACCACATTCCCTGTGGTGGTGGGGGGACAGGGGTTGTGTGCCACCCAGGACACTACTTTTTAATGCTTGCACCTTTGTATTCCCTGTACAACTAGGCAATGCAGAGCAGCTCAGCAGAGAGAAAGGATCCTCGGCAAAGAGTTGTTTCTCTCCGTGACCTGAGATGTTGGAGGCTGGGAGGGTTCCTTTGCTGTGATTTAAAATCATGCATTCAGGCAAACATGGCCCATCCTGCAGAGAATCCCTGAAGGCTTTTGCTTTCAGCCCTTGTGGTGTTTGACAGGTTGTTCATACCTGTTGGAAGCTGATTATTTGCTTTGCTTTAAATGGAGGAATTGCACAACTGTTGATATTTCTCTGCTTGCCAGATTATTTTTCTAATTGGGCACACCCCAAAGTGAAAACATGAGCTTGTAGAGCTATGGAATTTGAGGGAATAACATGAGCTTTGTTTCTCTTCCTTACAGCATGAGAAAGGATTAGGTGTGGGCTTCTTGGTTTTGTGTTTGTTGTTTTTTTTCTTTAGAGGTCAACAGACACTTTTCCTTGTAATAAAGTGATTGCACCTTTAGGCTTTTTTCTTCTTGCTAGGAAAACTATTATTTTCTCCTGTAACTTTAACTCAGTGCCAGACGCCTGCTCTACAGTTTGAGTCATGTTTTGGAAAGTAATTTTCTTGAACAAATATTAATTAAAAGAATAAGGCAATGAGAACTTCAGACTTCGATGCTAGGCAAGGGAGTTAGAATAGGCCTTTATTTTTAGCTGGCTTGCTTTTATTCTTGCTTTTCCTCTCTTGCTGTCCTGTCTGCTTAGATAAGAGCTTGGAGCAGTGGTTATGCTGCAAAGGAGAAGGATATTGGGACTGAGAGTGAGACAAGAGCAGCAAGTATTGCGGTGAGGCAGAAGTAAGACTGTTTCAGCCCTCATACTCGCTCGGAGCTTCTCAGGCCAAGGACACAAGCAAGTTTCCAGGTGACTCGGCTACAGCCTCTAGCTAGTGTCCTTGGATGTGTTTTCCACAGGATTTGACAGTGGTGGGTAAGGCTGCGTGGATGAGAACTCCCTTCTACGGGCTCTGCTCCTACAGAAATGCGTGGCAGAAGGCACAGTTTTCAGGCCAAGATCGTGTTTTCTTACTGTTCTTCTGGCAGTACCAGCCTTAGCTGTTCTTAGGGGAAATCCCTTGACATAGATACTTCTACATTTCTTTAAAAATACCTCTGCATACCTTTCATGATTGCAGCTTGAGGCATTTGTGTCCAACTCTTCTTTTTCTGGCTGCCAGTGCCATAAGGTTGGGCTGAGACCCGTCTCTGAGAATGACATATTGTCCTGTTCTCTGGAAACTGGTACAAGATAGCTTTTCTCTCCCCACTGCTGCAATATTAATAACATCTTGGCACTTCAAACTTAAACAAGTGGGATGTGTATATACCCAAAGGCATGCCTGAGAATTTCACGCTCTCACTGGCATACAGGAGAGACAAGAAAGAGAGTTCTCTTGGGTACTCTCCTCTTGTCCAGTCAGTGTCCAGTCCAGAAAGTGTCTTCACACCTCTAAAATGGAGCTTGAGATGCTGGTCCTGTAGTCGCAAAACCACAAGCCAGAAACTCTGGAGCTACAAGTGATCCTAGTAGCATGGCTTGTACTTCTTTCCATTGCTGTTATCAAATGGAGGGACCACAAATGTCTACTCTCCTGCCTGTTCTCTAGCAACCGCTCTGGTGCTGATCTGTCTTTTCCTGCTCAATTTCCCTGTTCTTGTTCAGTAGCCACAGGGCCCTTTTCTCTCTGTCTTGGATTGTCTGTTTCCGTAAACAACTACTTAAGGGATTTATCCTAGAACAAAAAAGGCTCATGCAAGAGTTGATGAATTTTTCCCTTTTCCATCCAAGCCTTGTGTCCTGGACATAAATTCTACTGACAAATTCCTGTGAGTAGGTGCAGGGTTGTTGGGAATGTTTTTGGTGTGGTGTTTTCTGTTTTTTAAAGGGCTTGAGGGCCTAATGCTGCCCTCCTGAAGTTCGTTAATAAGTTGTTTGGTTCATCTTATTTTTTAAAAGGAGGGTGGTTGTACTTGATTTCCAGTGGTAATTTTCTTGGCTGGTGTAGCCAATTAAAAATAACCTCCTTGGTCACTGGTGACCTTGATGGCAGTCTCAGTATTTGGAGGGCGTATCAAAAGTGCAAGGCTGACACGGGGCGAGAATAGGAGGGTAGAATAAATTTCCAGGAATAAACAAAGGAAAGAGTGCCCAGATAAATAGCTGCCATTACCAGTCAAGAGATTCTGGGTTCAAGGTCAACTCTGTAACTTATTAATGACCTGTACTGGGCTGTTCTGCTAGGCACCCTGCAAGCGCCAGGCTGGGCAGAGCCCCAAGGGGCTGGCAGCTGGCCTAGGTTTGAATGTAAAGTCGCTTCCTTAAGGAGTAATGCAATCTCCTCGAGTTTTCAGCCCTAAGTGCTTAGGCCACGTTCTTGACTCTTCCCTTGCCCCAAAGTTTGTGTGGCAGATGGTCCTGAAAACCAATACACGCAAGGTTCCAGTGGCTAGTTCTCAACGGGACAGTAGCAAAGGAGGTGGAAAAGCAGTGCTACGGCTGTGAGATGCACACAGATTTGGAAAGGTTTATGCCCATTCTGTACTTAGAAAGCAAGACATGGGTTGAGCACTCCTGAGGGCATCTGCCTGCTGCCTCTGCTGGGGAAGAGCTGACAGGCTCTGTGGCTGCAGGAGCGTTCATTTCTGAAGTCTCCTTGTTGCCACGGCTTATTTAGATGCGACTTCTATTTGCCTTTTTTTCTTTCCCTGATGAAGTAGGTAAAAAACCCCACAACTTTCGTATCTTAAGATGGGGAGGCAACTATTTGTAGCATCAAAAGGTACCTGCAGCCTTTGAGAAAAACATTAACGTACTGAAAATTGGCATGTTTATTCCTGAACTTGTGCTGGGTTTTATCCCCACGTCCTTTCCCCCTAGCCTTGGAAGCCTGTGTCTGTTTTCTCTGTGTTTTTTTCCTCTTCACTTGCCATTTATATAATCATGCTTTTGACTCTTGTTTTCAGGTCACCTTCTTGTTCATGCCCACTTTTAGCAAAGTACATAAACAAGCAGCAGCTCTTTATGTGCTCTTGGGCTGCCTGGTGATCAGGTAGTGCCACTCTGGCCTTGGCTTCAGTGAGAAACACGCCAGGAGGAGAGGATGGGGAGTGCCTGTGTTTGGCTCTTTCTCTGATAAGACTCGTCTAAAATTGTCAGGGTTCACTGGCTTCTGGAGGTGGCTTTAATCATTAACTAACTCCTTTATCCCGCTGCAGACTCAAAGGAGGATGTTTTTGTGTGCAGGTGGTGTGCAGAAAGGTAGGGCTTTGCCTCGGTACTTTCCCTAGCTCCTGTGTGTCTTATGGAGCTCATACAAGGGATTATTTGCCTCTTCATTGCTAAGGGGACGGAGTTTTTCTGGTGGGCTCATTTAGAGCCAGAGCTCTGTTAAATGGCTCCAAGCACTCAACTCTCCAAAGCCAGCTTTTCAAGTGGGCAAAGCCAGATCCTTCTGCCCTGGGCAGCTCTACCTATTCAGTCTCTCCGACTCCTTACATCCAGGATCCAGAGCAAAATGTGCTGTGAGGATTGCGCTGTGTGATGCAAATAGAGACTTCTGGGCCACTCCTGCTTCTCTGCATCTTGCTTTCAAAAGCAGGATAGTTGTCCTGTCTACCCCCTCCTGGTGCTTTTACTCCTCTCTCCTTTCCACGTACGTCCTTTACTTAAGAGAGGGATTCGTACACATAGGTGTCGCACATGCAGTGCCATCTTGCTGCTTTCCCACAAAATAGGTAAAGGAAAGGGAGGGGGGCTGAGGACAGGGGAGGGCAGTGCTTGGCCCCTCTGTGCATGGCCAGTGGTGTCGCTTTTCTAGGGAAAGCGCTGTAAGCAAGCCAGCTGCTTGCAGGAGCAGATGGGTGTCCGTCAGACCGGTAACATGCTTAACACCTCAGGACAGTGCTACCAAGTTGTGTGGCCACCAGAGTTCAGTCTGACTTGGTTCTTTTTCCTGTCCCCTGGCCAGTCTGAGCTCCCTCTGTATTCCTTCCCAAGAGGGAGCTGGAGATGGAGAGGATCTCTTGCTCCTGTAGTCCCTGTATGACACACCAGTAATTTCCATCTGCCTGAGGTCTTCAGGCTTGTTGCAGCTGCTGTGCCTTCTAGGCCTCACTTGTTGTGTATGCGGGCTTCAGCTGTTCCATCCTTAGTACCCTTTGCTCTGAAGTGTTGGGGGAAAAAAAAGATGTAGTTCCAAGTTCAGCGTACCAGCTGTGGGCTCTGCAGCCTGGCTGTAAGACCTGACCTTCCTCCTGCTTGGCGCTCTATCAGGAGGAACTGATCTGCAGCCCCAAGAGAAGTGGTTGGCGGGTGCCTGCCCGCCCCCTCTGTCCCTGCTCTACTGGGCATCACCCTGGAGGAGGAGTTTAGGGTTGCTTCTCCCAAAGGGACCACAATGGAATCAGGATCTCCTTCCCTCTCCCTTAAAAAAAAAAAAGTGGAGGGGAAGTGCTTCTTATGCCACCTAAAAAACTTGTTGCATGCTTGGAACTGGGGTGTAGATGGTTGCAACGACCACCTACTGAGCCTATCAGACATCAGGCTTTACCTGTTCTTGGGAACAGAAATGTGTGGGTTTGTATTTTGGGCCTTGTTCTCTGCAAGCTGGTGACTGCTGACAGGAGTAAGGGCAGAAGGGTTTGGCCTCCTCCCTGCATGGCCTCTACATGCAGTCAGGACAAGCGGCTAACTATATTGAGATGTTCTTCTGTCTAAGAGCAGCATCTTTCTCAGTAGCAAGCTGCCCATAAGAATGTGGTGAGGCTATAAAAGGGAAAAAGGCTGGCAATCTTGACAACAGGAATTAATTTCCTTTCCAGCATAATTGTTCAAGAACAACGTGGTATTACAGATGAGAGTTCCTGCTGGGCTTCTCCTGTGAGGACTACCGCCAGCCTCCCTGGATTTGACTAGCTTGATTAACCTCATCACAGACTTACAATCTGCTGCTTTTTCAAAATGCTGTATGCAGCCATGGTGCTTTGGGGTTATGGTGCTGGAGGAGTTTGTTTTGCCCATGCATTGGGAGACAGTACATTTCAGTTTGATTAGGAAAGAATGTTATTGTGGACTTGGAGATGTGAAAGTTGCATGTGGTCCTTACTGATGCCTAATGCACACTCCAGATGTGCAATTGCACAGCAATGTCTATTTATATATGAATCTGTGTTTAGCGCAAGAATGATTTGCTATTAGAAAGGAGGCTTGGCGCTGATGTGAGTCCCTTCTCCTACCCTAAGAAGTAGCAGTGCGTTCTCAGTCTATCCAAGTCTGCTGTCAAAGCTTTTGACAATTCTTTTTTGGCTGTGGCTCACCCCAGCTGCTCTTCTGAGGCTGTGGCTATGCTGCAGCCTGTGGTGGGAGACCTGGGAGACCTTTACGGAGTGTTTTAGGCTGAGCTATCTGGCACAGCGAGTTCAAGCACCAACATCTGCTCAGGATCCTGGACAGTTTCTACAGCCTCTGTGGATGTCTGGGCTGCTGTTGGCCCTCAAGCCAGCAATGTCCAAGTCAGCGCAAGACGTGTGTCCAAGTGCAGTCCATGCCCCTGGGTTGCAGTGAAGGCATGGAGCGTAGTCCTAGTTTGATTTCTGTGTGGAAGGTCAAATCTGTTGAATGGGGACTAACACAAAGGATTGAGCTCATGGAGGTAAGGGTGCTTTTCATCCATACGCTTTCTCTCCTCAGGAAAGAAAGCGGTAATGGATTCCAGCCCATTCCTGTCGGAAGCCAACGCAGAAAGAATCGTGAGAACCTTGTGCAAGGTCAGGGGAGCGGCACTGAAGCTGGGACAGATGTTAAGCATCCAGGGTAAGTGTAAAATAACTAGATGTGTGCACTATATACCACCACTTTCCCAATGCCCCTATTGTGTCAGGCAGACAAGTGAAATTGGTTGAAGAGAAGGTGATGCTCTCTGTGAATTTTAATGCCTGTATTGAAAGCAATTGTTGAGAAGCAGAGCTATATCACGCTCTGTCCACAGGTGTCCAGCTAGAAAGGAGGAGAATGACGACGATAACATGATCCTGTTCTTGGTTCCCCAAAAGTGGTCAAGGTTATACCCACAGCCCTCTCCCATTACAGCATGTTTATGGTTTATATGCTTTGTTGGCACTGAAGCTTTGCCAGAAGGCCACTACAGCTGATAATCTTATCAGGCATAAACCACTTGTTTTCATCTTGAGGAGACTTCAAACTTGCATTTACTCCATTGTCCTCTGAAGTCAGTGATCACAGGTAAAGGCACGAGTGGGATCAGGGTCTGCACTCCACTGTTAGGTGACTCCTGGAAGACAGCAGGTGTACTGAACTCAAACCTTATCTGGATCTGCCCACTTCACCTTCCTGCCCAACTTGATAGGGAAGGAGACAACCAGCCAAAAATAGCTGTTACACTTGTCTGGAAATAGCTTTCAAGATGTCACTGAAACTGAGTCAGTGTCTGAATGTTTGAAGTACTCGGCTTGCTTGGCTTGTGCTTCTACTTGAATTTTCGTAGGCGTTGACTGATGAGGCTGGATCTAGTATTGTATTAAATAACTCGGGCTAGCCAATAAAGCAAGACCAGCTCCCTCTTCTAGGGAGTCCTGGTTGTGGCATTTCATCGTTCTTCATTTGCTAATCATTTGTTTTAGGCGTGTGCCAGGCTGATGGCAACACTAACAAAGCTGGGGGGGAGGCAGTAGCTGCTTTGTCAAAGGCTGTCACCCCTATGCTGTTTTCCCACCCTTAGAAACTGCCAGGTGCCGGTGACTGGTGGTTCTCAGGGCAGATCCAGGAGGAGCTCTTGTGCTCCTGTGGCCAGTGCCGCTGGTATGCTGGGTGAGCGAGCGTGTCTGGAAATCAGCTTTGAAGTAAACTTGCCTACCATAGGTGGGGATTTAGTTAAAATTCTTAACACGCTATTGAGTTGACCTGATGTGTGCCCAGAGCCCAGTCACAGCTGCCTTAGACTTGGATGTGAGCGAAGATAGAATAGCTGTGAAAGGCCAGCTCTGAGAAGCAGAAATGCTCTGGATTTTTGACACTCGCCTGCTGTCTCCTAATGTTACTGAGGTCTGGCAGGAGTGTCAAACACTTGTGGGTTGACTTCACTTGGGTCAAGTTCTTGGGTGTCAAGAGTCAATATTCCTTTAGCAGCCTCAGTGGTGCTGCCCAGCCCTCATTTGACTCTTGCGACGAGCGTGTGGAGTGCTGCAGTGCCTGGTGAGAACACAGGCCTCTGGTAACCTTGCTGAGGGACAGCTGTGGTGGAATGGCTTCCACCACACTTCCAGCAGTGGGAAGCACCCAGTTCTTGGGCTAGCTGTTTGGACGGGAGGGCTTCACACAGTTCCTGCCACTTCATGGGCTTCTCTGTGGCCTGCTGAGTTTGAATTGGCTTCTTCTATTAAGAGGGATGTGTGCTAATTGAGCAGAGGGGCTCTGTGTCGCTTTGCCCAGGTGTAGCTGAGCACCTATAAGCTAAACCACCCAGAAGTTACAAAGCAATGTCCTTAAAAACCCTGACGTCTGCTTCTGGGGGTCAGTGGATTTGCCAGGGATCCAATCCCTGAAGGTGAGGCACAGAAAGGATGCCAAGGGCCCAAAATCATCCCATGTTCTAGTGCGTGTGCTCTGGGAGATGTTAGAAAGGCAGCTGTATTGGCCAGCTGAGTGCCCTGCCTTGACTCTTGCTTCGTGTTTTGTTCCAGTAAGGCCTCATCAGGTTTGCCACAAAGACGTATAACCTTGTTCATCAGCATGTTGTAGGCCTCGTTTTGTCAGAGTTGCCTCTGCGGCGTGACTGATTTTTAACGCTGCTGCTGAGTTTCTGTACAGTCAATCTGGACTTGCAGGTTTCTTGGCTATTTGGCGTTGGGCTAATGAACAAAGCAGCGGTGGTCAAGCAGCCCCAGTTAGGAATGCCCTCTCAGATTAAAGGTTGAAATACCTTGCGAGTTTTTCAGATGTGAGCAATAAGCAAAATAAAACAAGTGGATCCTAAATGCCTGTGGCAAAACCTTGACACTAAAGGCTTCTTGGGAGCAGGAGTCACTTTTAGTGAGGTCCATTCTCTCTCTGCACAGTCATCCTAGGAGGTGCAGGTGATCACGTTACAGCATGATGGCTGATACTTTCACATGCCCTTGAGAATAGTTTTTATAATGGACAGAGGCTTGGCAGTGATACACCACTGATGATAGAGCAGAAGTTTCTTTCGGTGTTTGGAATGTGCACACAGATGCAATGTCTAGCCCTCCTGCGGGGCTGTAACGTCACAAGGGCAGTTTTACTCACTGCTCCTGCAAAGCCTGTTAATCTCTGACCTGCGGTGACAGAAGGGGAGCTCCACTTCAAACAAAACTCCTGTTGATCCACAGTAAAGTTTTGTTCGTACTTTTTTAATGCTGCTCATGGCTTCAGTGGGAATTTCTAAACAACGTTGAGTATTAATGTCATGTCTCTGCATTATGTATCTCTTTCTCGCCATTCCTTTCTACCCCTCTTCCCAATGCTTTTAAGGTAGCTGTTTGTTTCTTGTTTCCTGGGACAGACTTACAGTTGTACAAGCATCTGTAAATGCAGAGAGATGATAGATTTTTATTTGAATGTCACAAGTGCATGTGCAGGTTGAGTTCTCGAGATTAGGGCTGGTAGCCTGGACTTTTTCCAGTGTTGGGAGAGCAGCAGATAAATCCAAGTCCTCCGTAAGCCTTTATGAAATAAAAGTTTGCCAGAACTGGTGGCTTTTCTTTGGGCTGTTGTAGAAGCCTTTGCTCAAAGGAGGGGAATAATCTTTCAAGATACCTCTCTGCCTCCTCTTTCTTATGAGTGCATATATGTGCTTGCTAAATCCTTCTGACTCTTAAAATTACTTACTTTTGGCTCAGCCCTGTTTTCTTCTGCCCACTTGTAGCTGCTTTGCATTTGGGTAGCTCTTTACAGTAGCAGATGCTGAATCTTGATTCCTCCAAGAGTTCAATACTGGTGGGAGTGGTGTTTCACCATTGCACGGCTTTCTAGAGAAGCTGCTGCCCCTTAGGATGAGCTGGATGAAACCACGCTATGAACCTGTGAGTTTTGGGATGGCTCTCCAGAGGGAGACCTTCTGTGACCTATCTTTCCATGACACAGCGGCCTCTCCTAGACCTGTGACTGCTGTACTGCCCTCAGCGAGAAGAGGGGGTGGTGGGTGACAGAGGCTTGTGCGGAGCCCTCTGCTCTTGGGTCTGTGCAACCTGCCATCACGCCAAAAGCCTCTGTGCTGTGCAGAGCTGCCCTCCGCTCTCGGCAGCGCTGCTGGACAAAGCGAGGGAGCACTATGACAACTGATGCTTGATTCCAAAGTATAAAAAGCTTCTCAGCGTGCTTTCTAGTGTATTCATACTTTGTCTTTCCCTTGGTAATCGGGAGGGGGTGCACAGAAACTTTCTCCTGCTGCAGCAGGAGGGTAGCTTAAGAGATGTTTGGGTAATATGCAGGGGTTTGGAAGAGTGAAAAGGAAGGAGCAGCTTTTCCCCTTTATTTTGCTACTTGTGTACAGGTCTTCTGTTTGTCTCCTTTCTAAAGCTGTGTTGCCTCAGGAAGCGTGCCTCTGGTGCTGCTTCTGGGTATGGAGAATTTCTGAACTAGGATCATTTACAAAACCTTGTCTGGGGCATGCCTTGGGGACAGGACAACCTGGCTTGTCTGAATGCAGGTGCATGTTTCTTTGTGTGCTGAAGAACTGGAGAATGCAGTGCCTGCACTGACTGCCATGTGCCTTTCCCTTGGCAGATGATGCCTTCATTAACCCCCACCTCCAGAGGATTTTTGAGCGTGTCCGTCAGAGTGCTGATTTCATGCCGATAAAGCAGATGATGGTAAGGAATATTCTGTCCTGCTTATCAAGGGGGGAGGGACAATAACAGAACAAATGTCACCTGTGACATAGCCCAGTAAGGGAGGTGGATGGGGATTTTTAAGAGTATTCTTCAGTAAATGTTGCATATTTTCAGTTGTGGTTGACGTCTGATTCCTTATCTCAGTTATGTGCTGCTTTTTCTCTCAAACATTGAAGCTCAGCTCTATACAATGGGGAAAAATGTGTGAGTTTTCATGTCTGGAGATCATGCTGATGGATTACAGGGTCTTGTTGAATGTAGCCTCCTCTTCTGTTTCTTCTCTCTTGCCTTCCTCCTAGATGTTAAGCCAATGTCTAAAGTGCCTACATCCAATTTTAGAAACAGATTTACAAGCCTTAGTCTGATGGAAAATTAACAGCAACTTTGTCCTTACTTTTTTGGTTAAATCCAGCCCACCATCAAGAAGAACCAGAATGAAGCAAACTAAGTTTGATTTCCCCAGTGTCCATGTTCTCTCTTTCTACTTCTCTCTGTAAATTAAGATGTCAAGGGTGATGCAGAAGGAATTGCCAGCACTACGTATCTTCTGAAAGACACTGAGCAGAGCCAGAACTTAAATGTGGCAGTCTGGCAATGTAGCAAAAAAGCTGTTAAAACAGGCTGTGGTGTTTGTCAATATTGCCTTGAGAGAGTCGCTCTTGCATGCCTGGATTGCTTCTCTTCAGCTTTGCAGAATGGTGAAAGAGGAGAAATATCAAACTTCTTGCTTGCTTTCTGGAAGATAGGTGGCACAAAAAAGGGGACGTTTGTACTGCTAAGGCAGTGGTGTTTGTGCTCAAGAGGTCTGATCTTCAGGCCAGAGTAGCAGAGCCTCACACAGATCTGATCGTCATCTCCTTCGTGCTGGGGAAGCGCTGCTGGCTGGGCCACTCCTTGTGATGGTGTGCAAGGATAAGGAAGATAATACAATCTNAATCTTGGAATCTTTCCAATCTTGGAAACAGGGTGTAGGTACTCAGAACTACTATAGGCTGTGTGAGTCACCTTAGAGGAATGTGATTTCCAATAGTGAAAATCTTAAATCTTTACTTCCCATAACCTGAGGCTTTCTTTTTATTTGTAGAAAACTCTGAACAATGATCTTGGCCCCAACTGGAGGGATAAACTGGAGTCCTTTGAAGAACGCCCCTTTGCTGCTGCATCAATTGGTCAGGTTCACCTGGCACGCTTGAAAAATGGGAAAGAAGTTGCCATGAAAATCCAGGTGGGTTTTACGCACCAACCTTGTCTTTTGTCTGTGCCCCATAGAAGGGCAGGGGAGCTGCATAAGTATGTTTACTGCTAGACAGATAAGAAATATTTTAATGCAAGTGAAAATTTGGCTCCAGCAGTATCTTACCTACTGCAAGCAGAAGGGAGCTACAGAAAAGGTTCTACAGCTTGAGCCACTGTCTGGCTCCAGATGAAGGGGAGACATCTCATAGGTATACCGCTGCAGCGGGGGGGTAATGGTGGTGAGGGACTGCTTGTACTTTCAGGGCTGCGTGTGAGGGTCCTCCCTTCGCCATAGGTCAGTCCCCTCTGAGCTCTGCATATGCCTCTTTCTGGCCACAGCCCAAAGGTTAAAGAAGTCTGAAGTGAGGAGCAGGCAGTGACTGTTGAGCAGTGGCAGTCTGACAATGCAGGAGGGTATTCACCAACTCGCACTAATGCTGTCGGCACCTTCAAGCAGGTATTTCTAACAGAATTGAGTTCTGGAGCTGAAAACCTTTCATAGAATCACAGAATTGCCAGGGTTGGAAGGGACCTTAAAGATCATCTAGTTCCAATCTCCATGTTTCCTTTAGCCAGTGCCTCCCACAGCGCTGTTTATAATCCCAAGGAGTGAGGTCCCTTGCTGCCTGAGCAGGGTCCCAGGCAAAGTTGGTCATCTGGTTGGTGTTTTTTGTAAAGTGGGGAGATGTTAGAAACAGTATGGACGGGTGCTGGTGTCGTCTTCTGAAGCCATTTGTGTCCAAAGTACTGTCTGAAGTTAGGCCATGGTGGAAGTTAACCCTGTGGCATCAGCACACGCTCTGTTCCACAGCTGTATAGGCTGGTTCCCTTCTTGA
Source organism: Rhinoptilus africanus (assembly GCA_013400135.1). Classification (NCBI taxonomy): domain Eukaryota; kingdom Metazoa; phylum Chordata; class Aves; order Charadriiformes; family Glareolidae; genus Rhinoptilus; species Rhinoptilus africanus. The sequence continues at coordinate 68,481 of VXBO01004065.1, forward strand.
CAGACAAGGGGAGAAAGAACAGAAGGAGGCACCTTTTGCCAGGAATGGGCTGAGGCCTCATTGCTTGCCCTGCTGCTGTGGACAGGACACTCTGGGGCTGTCAGTGGCATGTACTTTCAGCTGTGCTGGGGAAGCGACTGCCTGCCATCTCTGTTGTGAGATTTGGGTGTCTGAGAACCTTTCACGTGTTGGAAGAGTTCCTGTTGGAGGAGCTGAACAGGCCACTCTGGTTGCAAGAAGATGCATCTTAGCCTGTCTCTCTGTCCCCTGTTTTAGATGCTGGGCTTTGAATAAGCTTTTGGAGGGGTGTGTGGCTCAGGTATGCCCTGGTTCATTGCCAGGCTGTAGGTGGCTGTGCTGTGGGGTCAGGGGATGTTGAGCTGGAAGGTGTTTTTATCTTGCTCTGTAAAACTGGGTCATCTACTCTTAACGCTGCCCTCTCCTATTCTGTCCCGCAGTACCCCGGAGTTGCCCAGAGCATCAACAGTGATGTTAACAACCTGATGACTGTCCTGAGCATGAGCAATATCCTCCCTGAAGGTAAAAAGACAGAGACCTTTGGCAGGCCCTGCATTCCCACTAGCACATGTTGAGTTTGACAAACCCTTTCAAGCGGCACACTGCATACTTCTCTCTATAGACTGGAGGGAGGAAACAGCCCCAAGGAAACGGTGGAAAGGACTTAAGAGCTGCTAAGTCTGCCTAGGAGCACATCTCCTGCAGAAAGCAGGAGAGGTGGGGGATGTGGGCAGAGGGTGTGTGGCCAACTTGGGGAGCCATGCTCCGCTCCCCTCTCCTGCTGCAGAGCTGCCACTGCCTTTGCTAGGCATGTGCCTGCTCCAGTATCCACTCCGTGGGCTGGGAAGTGCACCCGTGTTGGCTTTTTCTGGCCATGAGTAATGTGCACCTGTGTCTGTGTGCTCTTTATGGTGAGAGACCCACAGGGACTCTTGGCAAAGTATAAAGTGCCAGGGTATACTCACTTTTGATGGCTTTCAAGGCATGAAGCGTGGGCAGTGTTCAGGGTGGGTACTCCTGCTTTGTCCCTGTTGCTTTCTGGTACATTTGTCAGAACTCCTTCTTCTCCATGTTTCCTTTAGCCATCCATGCCTGCCGTTCTCTGGTCTTCCCAGTCAGAGTTGTGAAGAGGTGGAGAACTGTCAGACTCCGAGATTGCTCAGTGTCTCAGCACAGGGATAAGTCCCTTTTCCCACAGGGAATGCAGGACTTACTGTTCCTTTTTCCACATATCTACCTGCAGCAGCTGTAAATCTTGGTGGGACTGTAAAAATACCGCTTTAAAATCAGGCTGGGTGCTGACAAAATCTGGGTCTGTTCTCTGTGGTGGCTGGGCAGGGCACTGCAGAGGCTGCTGCAGCCCCAGCCACCTCTGGCCCAAGAAGTAGACTGGTTTTCCAGCTCAAGACTGAGAAGACTGGACTTGGCAACTCAGGCCCTGTCTATGTGCTGCTGCACTTCACGGTCTTAGTCACGCTGACTGTTCCTGCCTGGCAGTGGCTGCTCCCAGTTGTAGGCAGATATGGAGCCTTTTTGGAGCCTTTGGAGCCTTTTTTCTGCTTTTGCCCAGGGTAGTGTTTGGGTGCTTCTACTCCTTGGGGGGGGGAAGGTGGGGGGTGTTCAGTGTCTGCACAGCCACGCCAATACCAGGAATGGACAGCAGTGGGGTGGGAGCCAGGGGAAGATGGAGCCCTGCTACGCAAGAACTGTGTGGATGTACCTTGATTTAGAAGCAGCTGCATAGCCTTGGCCTGGGATTACCTGCAGGACCTGTATCTACGCTTTGGCTCTCTGGGGCCTCTTGTGCTCTTCATCTCGGAGTTGGCTGGATAGCAGGTTGCTCCTCAGCTGCAGCCCTGGAAAGCTTCATCTGAGGGGCTCCATTTTTCTAAGCCTACTCTCTTTTCTCCTGTTTGACTTTCAGGTTTGTTCCCCGAGCATTTGATTGAAGTCCTGAGCAGAGAGCTGGCCCTGGAGTGCGACTACCAGAGAGAAGCTGACTGCGCAAGGAAATTCCAGTATGTTCACACCAATGCCTTCAACCCTCCCCAGCCCGTCTCCGTATGTGTGTGAAATGCAGGAGAGGTTGCTTAACCTCAGGGGCAGGGGGGAGATGAATGCTGTGCCCTGGGATGTAGCGGAGGGGAAGGGTAGGTGTTGTCTCAGCCAGGTGTGTTTTCAGTCAGCTGAAAGGATAGTGTGTCCTCTCTCCTTTAGCACAAGCCTGTCCATTGTGCCACACGTGGGGGTACTGCAGGAACTGTTGAGGCCAAGTTGCAGCGCTGTTCCGTGTAGTCTTATGTCAGCCTGTTGTAAGCTTCTCCCAGCCTTTAGCCTTGGAGGTTTTTCAGTTCAGCTTCTGTACAGCAATGACCACCACCAGCACTGCCTGCTCCCTTGGTTTCCTCTAGCAGTGGGGGCCAGATTGTTCTCGCATGGTGGTTGGATCAGGGAGAGCTGCTGGAGGCTGGATGCCCCTCCTGTCCCTCTGCAGAACTGTCCTGTGGCATTACTCCCCTTGGAAAAGGCCTGTTTTTTCCATGTGTGTAGTGTGGCCCTGAAGCAAAGTGGGGTGAGCAGAGGAGCCCAGTTGCCCCTTAACACACCAGCCTGGAGCCCATCTGCTGTCACTGCTCTGTCAGGAGATGTGACCTCAGGAGCTGGCAGCAGCTGGAAGCCGCATGGTTTCTGGTGACTTGATCCCTACTGTAACTGCAGAGGAAAATGGCTCCTGGCAGCCACAGCCAGGGTGTGGGGAGAGGTGGTGGGAAGGGGCTGTGTGAGGTGTTGTGGAGGGGCCTGCCTGCTCTCAGGGCTCCCAACCTTTTCCTCTCCTTTCTCCATTCCCCTAGGGAGCTGCTGAAAGACCACCCCTTCTTTTACGTCCCAAGAGTGGTGGATGAGCTGTGCAGCAAGCATGTCCTGACCACGGAGCTGGTGTCTGGCTTTCCCTTGGATCAAGCTGTAGGGCTGAGCCAGGAGATTCGAAATGAGGTACGGTGGGGTGGTCTTGCTTCTCCCCTCGCTCCGAGCAGTGTGCTCGGCCTGCCTGGTGACTGTTAGACCAGGGGATGCTTTGTGGAAGGGCAAACCCAGAGCAGTACAAAGCACAGCTGGGGTTGGGGACTGCCTGGAGCCTGATGTCTGTGCAGGGAATTTGGCAGTGAGGATGGAGTCCTCACTCAGTCCAGGCTGGTCTAGGCCTTGCAGGCGCCAGCATTCTGCAGGGAGGGGTCGGAGGGCGTGAATGGCAAGGGCGGCTGAAGGGGAGGTAGCCTAGCTGCATAACTCCTAGATGCCCTGTTTCTGATGACCTAAGTTTGGGAGGGACTGTCAGCTAGGGGAGAGGGGCCTTGTTTTGCAGCTGGTCTTAAGGGCAGGAGTGTGGAATCATCTTAGCGCAAGCAGCGGGCTGTCACCTCCTCCTGTGGGACGGACCTGTGCTGCACAGGGCTGCTGGAAAAGTACCTCTCAGTAAACAGGGGGGTGTGAGGGGACGGGTAGGCGTTGGTGCTGAATATAGCAAAGCACTGGAGTGCTGTGGTAGGACAAGCAGCTGCTGTAGTAGCAGAAATAACTGTCCTGGTATTTGGGTTTTTCTTTTTCTTTTTTTTTTTTTGTCTTGGTGTGAGCCGTCAGCTGTTAGCAGGTCAGTGGGGAAGAGGGCAGAATATGTTCCTCTACATAAACAGATCTCAGCCTTGCGTTGGACTTGAAGCTGTGCCAGAAGTGTCTGCCTGTGACCCTCAGCTGCCTGTTCTTAGGGCTCAACCCCTCCAGCAAGCTGCTCCATCATCAGGTCTGCTTTTAAAAGGCTGTGAGGTGGGCTGTTGCTGCAGGGAACAGTCCTCCTTTCCTGCAAATGACTGGCCTGGCTGACACACAGCCTTCTGACCGAAATGACGGTGTCCCGGAGCAGGGTCTGGCTCTCCTCCCTCCCTGTTCGATATGATGTTTCACTCAGCTTTGCAGAAGCTGAAGAGGGGCAGGACGAGGATGGCAGTTCTGCTGAACAGGCTCCCGCTTAAATATCCTCAGAGAAAATCTCTGCTCTAGTATGTAATTCAGCAGTGGGCTCTTCAGGGAGTCCTACTCTTGCTTTCCCCATGCCTGTCAGTGCCAAGGCGTGGGTCTGCTGCTCCTCCATCAAGTCAGTGCTGAGCCCAGCAGAAGACTTGGCTGAGTCGTATATGGTTTGTGTGTGTATCTAGTGAAGACCCCTTTCAGTAATGGTTTGATCCTAGCTCTGTACGTTGTTTGGCAGCTTTACAGAAAGAGATTCTCCTCTTTGGCTTCTTTGGGTCTTTAACTTAAAATGACCTGGGACTGCATCTTGTTTCCCCCGAGTTGCATTGGCTTCATTTTGGCCAGGGTCCTGCAGGACTTTCCACCAGGGTAGGCTGTAATGCTGGATGTGAAGATGTTCCTTTGCTCTCGAAGCAACAACCAAGTGCGTAGTCAAAGCTGGGAAGGTAAAAGGCAGAACCAGGACACAAGTCACACCTGCAGTGGGATGACCCCTGGAGCCTGCTGTTCTCGGCTGCCCGATACAGGGCAGCCGCCTCTCTGGAGGCTCGTCCAGGGGCTGATATGAACAGCAGCTCGGGCTGATGTAAAACTTGTGTGGCATCTGTGCTGTCTGCTAAGGGTGTCCCATGGCAGGTGTGGGCTGGGAGTTGCTGAGAGGTGCTTTCTTAGCTCTTCATGAGTTTTGCAGCATGGAGCAGATAGTTCCTGCCGGTGTGGTGATGTGTTCCCTGTCTGCTAATGCTCGTTTTAAATTACATGTGTGAGTAGGGCTTGCTGCCCTCCTGACTTGCTTCTTTCTCTCCTTGTCTTTCAAGATCTGTCACAATATCCTGGTCCTGTGCCTGCGGGAGCTGTTTGAGTTCAGGTACATGCAGACTGACCCAAACTGGTCGAACTTCTTCTATGACCCAGAGTTGCACAAGGTAAGTCCGAGCAGCTGCTATTCTGCCTGTAAAAATGCTGTCTTTCACCAGGTTTTCATTTTTCCCCTCTGCCTGAGTGTAAAGAGCCCTTACTGAGATTCTCTTGGGTTTCTGTCCTTGAGCCTTGGACAGGTAGGACAGTGAAACCTGTCCCTTTGCCACTTGTCCTCACTTGGTCTGGGTAGGAGAGCAGAGCTCCTGTAGCACTGGCTGCCTCTCTTGGGCCTTAGATCCAGTCACAGCTGCTTCCTTAGCCTCAGGCTCTGTTCTGAAGCTCGTCAGTGGGAAGTTGCATCTGGCAGGGCTCTACCAGGGCACTCCTCAGCCAAGGACCCTTTAGCTGAATGCCCTTGTTTTGTGTTGTCCTGAAGATAGGTGTAGCAATTGCAGATGGCCTGCTTGTTGGTTTGGCTGCTTGCTTGTGCCCTGCAGGTCAGATGGAAGTGCTTGTTCATCCCTGAGGTCTGTACTGAAATGTGCTGGGAAAAGGTTCTGTGCTGCTCTGTCCCCACACTGAAGGCCTGAGTGGAGTTACCAGCTGAGCAGGTGTGACAGGCACAGGCCATACCTCCTCTGCCATGTACTAGCGCAAATGCCTGTGCTTCTGTCGGGGAATGAAGGAGTTAGGGGGAAGCTGAGCTGCACTGGAAAGGCTCTCCAGCCAGCCAAGCTTCCTGAAGACATCAGGAGTCTTCTTAAGGTCAGGCTGTCTTGAGTGGTTGACACTAACACAGATGGGCTTGTCCATTTCCAGGTGGCCCTGCTGGACTTTGGAGCGACACGAGGGTTTGATGAGAAGTTCACAGATGTCTACATAGAGGTGAGGACTTGCAGTGTGTCCTAGAGTGCTGCACTGGGGGTCTTAGAGTATTTGCAAAATTATGCTTATCTCTTAGCTGTATCACTTTGTACTTGAATCCACTTTGGGCGTGGAGGGAAGCAGGGCTGGAGGCAAGAGGGAGATCTGTGTTCCCACTTCATCCCTTACCATAGCCTTCTGCATGTCTGCTCCAAGCCTCCGGCTATCTGAGTGACAAATGTGGAGAACTGTAATGTTGCTTCCTTGGGAGACTTGGGCAGCAGGGCATATCAGAGCGCTCAGAATTCAGTGACTTTTATACAAGGGCATGCAGGAATTGTCCTGTTCACTGTCTCTTCCTGTGGTTTCTAGCTTGCTTACAGACTGATAAATGTACGTGCTTCCGTTGGTATCACCATGTTCTGCACTTGATAGATGGAGCTGCAGGGGCCAGCAGACATCACCTAAAGCTTTTCACACTTGGTTCTACTATTTTGTTGGGGGAGAGGGTAATTTGTGAAGCTTTTTTGATGTTTCTTACATTTTCTGGGCTACGTGTAGCCCTACTGGGAAGAGCTTTAGAGAGCCAGAAGCTGTATCTTTTTGTCATCATAAACTGGCCGACATGCAGACCCCTGAAGGTGAGGGCAGAGGCACGGAAGCGAGCGGGCAGCATGTGGACCTGTAGCCTATGGTAGTAATCCTGTACGTAGAGCATTTTTCAGTCATGTCCTGGCTCTCCTGACAGTGTTCCTCCTATCCAGGTCATCAAGGCAGCTGCTGACATGGACCGAGAGAGAGTACTGAAGAAGTCCATTGAAATGAAATTCCTCACTGGCTATGAAGTCAAGGTATGGAGCTGAAGGGTCTGCTTTTAGTGGTGGCTGCTGAAAAGTTTGTTGTGGGTCTGTGGATTCCCCCAGATTTCTTGATGTGGTAAAAGCCAATGTTATTCTCAAAGTCTTGTTGATAAGGATACGGGAGGAGGGCAAAAAAGGCTTTGGCTTTTGCTCACTCACTTCTGTTTGGGAGCGGTAATGATGATACAGCTAGCCCCAAACCACTTCCATCTCTCCCTCAGCAAGTCCCTGCAGGTGGTGGACTGATGAAACTTCAGGCCCTTCTGGAAGGTTTAGTTGCCCAAAACTGTAGTAACCAAATGTTCATCAGTCTTGCTCGGGGCTGCAGGTTACCTTTGTTGTGGGTACAGCTAGGTGTTTCTCCTGAGCTGCTGCTGTTAGTGCTAGCGCTTCTCCGCTTCCTCCCTGGTGGTTAAAATGGCTAGTGATGTTATTTATGCCTCTTTCCTTTTTGGGCAGGAAATGGAAGATGCCCACTTAAATGCTGTCCTCATCCTGGGAGAGGCTTTTGCATCTGAGGAACCTTTTGATTTTGGCAACCAAAGCACCACTGAGAAGATCCACGGTTTAATCCCAGTCATGCTGAAGCATCGGCTTGTCCCTCCGCCAGAGGAGACCTACTCTCTTCATCGGAAGATGGGGGGCTCTTTCCTTATCTGCACCAAACTGAAGGCCAAAATTCCCTGCAAAAACATGTTCCAAGAGGCATATAGCAAATACTGGAGCAGTAGGGGCAAGAAGCCAGAGGAGTAGTAAGAACGAACTAACACGGCTTGTTCTGAGGGCACAGTTCATCTGAGCCTTGCAGAGAGCGTTCTAGCCTCCCATGCGTTGCACCCCAGCTCTCGATCCTCTTGAGATGCGGCAGCCTGTGGCCTGGAAGCCAAGCGTGTGTTTCACAAGGACAAAGCTGTTCTTTCATGCTGTGTCTGTCCCACACCAACTGCCAGTACAGTCCGCAGCTTGCAGGAAACTATCTTCTTGAGTGCTTCTGTACTGTTCCAAGGCGCCAGCCAACTACCTTGAATGCATTTTTAACATTGTGATGGTGGCTGCATATTGATTGGGTTTTATAACAAGTAGGGGAAGGAGGACAATAGCAGAATTTAGTATTGAAACCCGTTTGTAATTCTCCAGAAGTTGTTTTTTAAAAACCTTCCCTCTTTCATGCTAAGGTGGAATTCAAGTAGTTTTCATACTGTGAATTATAGAATGAAATAGGGTGTACCCTACCACAGACACATTCAGCACCTCCCTCCCATTTTCGTAAGTCAAGTGGTGGCAGTCTAAGAACCCTCCTGGATTTTACTGACGTGGATTTAATGTAAAGGGCGTGTTTGTGTGTGTGTATATAGGATGAATTTTTATGCTTTCTGCCTCTTTTTGGCTTGCAAGCTAAACATAGGAAATAATACTTTAAAATTCTGAGAATTGAGTGCCAGTCTCTTTTAAACACACATGTACACTCACACAACCTATCTCAGTTCGGGGAGTCAAATATGTAATCAACAGAGCTATATCGGAGCACAAATAGTGGGATTCTTCACTGTCTGGTAGGTATCAGCTTTCCTGAGGGCGAGTTAGATAAGCTACAACTCTGACACCAACTGCTTGCTGGACTCCTAACCAAGAACCTAGTCTGTCTGGCTCTGTTTTCCTGTAACGCAGAACTTACGGCGAGGCAGACAAACACACATAATGTCTCTCATGAGCATTTCAAGCTTTTGCCGAGATGTCACACATTTAAAACCAGACGCACAGTTTTGAACTATTGGAGTCAAGCTAGGAAATTTACTTCCTTAGATTTTTGTACAAAGCCTGTACCTGTACAACTTCCTGATTTCAATAAAAAAGTGCTTGTGCAGTGGGCCTTCTGCCTGCAGTTTTTTCATCTCCTGGTGCGTTACTGAATAGCCGAGTGAACCATGTCCTGTTCCGTGGGATAGGCAGGAGTTGAGCAGAGGAGATGCTTCCAAGTCTCCTCTTGCCGCAGTTGTTTGCTCAAAGAATCGCTAGTACCCTTGTAAAGCTGTCTATCTATGACCTGTTTATTCCTTCATCTTTCCATTGCAGCTGTGTCACTAGTGCTAACAGTGATGGTGACCTGTTCACCAGGAGGCTGGTCATCAGACTGAACATCTGTCTGGCCATGAAAATCCCTGGTAATTGACTTGGGTTTTTTTGTCTTCCTTTGTTTACATCACTCTGTTACCAGTCTCCTGGATGCAGGTCTCTGCTGTTTCTCTGCTTAGGAAGAAAAAGTGACTGCTGGGGTTGATGCTTACCTGGTGCTAGTAAGGCAGGTGTCCTTATCTGGCGAGTGCCAGCTATTTAGCAGCAGGCTCAGCTGGTCCTACACAGTTAACGCAGCCCAGTGACCTTAACCTTTGGTATATAAGAAATCCTGATGGCTGATGCTTCCAGAGATAAAGAACAGGTAAGTGAATAAAATGGTCTCTCTCAGGAGGGACCTCTGAGAAACAGAAAACAGGTTATTGGATTATCTTTATTGCAAGATCATAAACATATAAACTGCTTCATTTAAGACTTGGTTGAGAAAGGTCCAGTGCTGTCTAATTCAACTAAAAGTACTGCTCAGGCTATTCCTAACCCTTTGAGAACAGTGAACGCTGCAGTTCAGTGAAAAATAGTTTGGCATTAAGGTGTTTAACTTTGTACACTTATAGAGTAGCTTTCCTTGTTGTTTTGGGTTCTGATAGACATTGTCTAGTTTTTCTCCTTTGGATCTAGACCTTGCAGCTGTAAAAACAGTGGAGTGGTTTGAGATGTTAAATATTTATGTTGAAGGTTATAAAGCTGACAGGGGAACTGGATTAGGTGAGCTTCAGAGCAAAATATTTCTGAAACTGAAGATTCAGAGGTGGTATGTTCAGAGAACTTGCAAAGGCAGCAAAATAACGCGAAGAGCATTACAGTTTGCTTTTCTAGGAAGCACAGCTAGGTGAAATTGGTATGCACTTGTCTGTGTGACCACAGATCTTTTGTATACCATGCTGGAGCACAAGAGTTTAACTCTCAGCCAACATTTCCCTTCCCTTTAGAGAGTATGTTTAAGAGTAACATCAAGCTGAACAATGGAGTTGTTTTGCATTTGCCTAAAGGGTAGCAACTAGCAGAAGGTAAGATGTTTCTTTATTAGGAGAGCTAATTAGAGCTCTCAGTCCCTAATTCTCCTGGCCTTTTGTGTATGTTCTAAAAGCGTTAATAATTTCTATAGTTTTGTCCAGAGAGATTTGTGACATGAGGAACTGCATGTCAGTGTAACAGCTGTGGAGAAAAGGTGAGACAGAAATGCTGTGCTCTGACTGCAAGTCAGAGAAGTAGTGACATCTTACATTGAGCAAACCCCCTTGATCTCGCTACTGCTTGCTCTGTACGAGTTAGTGCGTTCGCTTGAACTACACACGTAGGTTGAGCAATATGAACATTTCTCTGCTGCAGCAAGCTGCTAAGTTCTAGAAAAATCCTCTTGCAGAAACCAGTTCTTCGTTCCACAAGGCAAGCTGGAGCAATTTCTTCTCTGAAGACAGGGAATTTCCACTCTAAAGGATCAAGATTCAGGCTACATGTGGTAGCAGTGGTTTTTCCTACCTTCTTTCTTTAGTCAACCTGGCTGCTGCATCAAAACAGAAAATGAATGCCGAGGAGCTGCACATGAAGCCTAACGTGCAGTTCGCTTTCTGCTTTTCTAACATCCAAATCCCTTGGTAATAAAAGGCCCATTTCCCAAGACCTTCACAGCTGTGATGGTGCAACTCTGGAACCCTGGAAATCAGAAATACAGCACCGATTGTAGAAGTCAGAGCACAGGAAACAGATGGTATTTCACAGAGCTGCAGCAGCTAGGAGAGACTTGCCGACCTAAATGGGATGAGCCCACAGCTTAAATCCACATAAGCTATAGTGAGGGGCTGAGAAAGTAATAATTTTGACTGAAGGAGAGGGACAGGATCAGAAGTTTCTGTGGAGTAAGGTAGCCTGTGGTCCTCTAAGAAGCGGGAAGCGCGCTGACTGTTCCTGGAGTGGACTGCTGGTGGTCTTTGGTAATGGAAGGATGCCCAGTCTGGCACTGCTGGCAACACAGGATCAGGAACAGCATAGTCCTGTATTCCTGCTGTGGGGAGGGGGACTGAGGCGTGTAATCAAAGCTACAACTTTTACCAACAAGGTAATAATAACTGAAGAGGAAAATGTCCCAACAGTCAGTCCCTGCTATGGAGAAAATGCCAGGCTGAATTGTGAAGGAAGTGGTGGGCAATGTGAAAGGGTCAGGGCAGGTGCAAAATTTCACAGGTATTTTGAGATGCACTTAAAAGATGCATGAAGGTCAATGTGATGCTGATAGCTCAGAAATAAGTAAGAATCCAGCCTCTAACCTTAGGACAGCTGAAACATTTGATGTGTAACAAAATAAAGGAGTAACATCAGAAATAATGAGTGCACCTATTGACACAGAACAGATGACCTAAGAAAAAGGTCAGGAAATCTGTACTTGATGAAGGCTCAATACACTACAGTAAAAGGTGGCTTGACTTTTGAATTTTCAAAAAGGTTCTGGTAACTTTTTTCTGAAAGCTGTTAGAGCTAAATCAATTTTTCTCATATATTTCTGTTCTTCTGACTGTGTACTTGTACAGATGAGGTACAACACGCTGTTTTGATCTTCAAGAACACTATTATTCCCCTCTCCATTTCCTCCTCAAAGCTTAATGGGGGGAGGCAAGAAAAAAAGACAGAACCTCTGCATTTCTAACAGTTCCCTGTTTTATTGCAGTACATCAAAGTAGGTTAATATTAAGTGTGTTACCAACATAAAATATTGGTGGGAAGTCATTTTTTACATTGTTGACTTTTCCACCTTAAATATTTCTGTGCAAAAGAATCTACATCATTGTTCTGTAGCAGAGAATCTCTTACAATGTCCCCTAAAACATTGAGGGCATTAAACAAAACAGTGAGAAGAGGCAAAAAGCAGAATCTTTCCCCCACACGCACACTTGTCAGCTTTTATACTCTAAAACAAAAAAGTGATTACATCTATGCCATGCAAAACTGTACAATAATATTACAATGAAAAACCTAAAAAACTTATTTTAAAAATAAATGATATGAAACTGTCATACATAAAAAGGCAGGTATAATTGCTCTGAAATACCAACACTGGCTTGTTTGTGGATTTCTTCCCTGTGGATGAGACTTTTTAAAATGCAGAATGAAAACAGGTTGTACTGAGCTGCGGCCGGAATGAAAGAAAAAGCAGAGTTGGAATTTAGACTGGAAAGCCTGCAGCAGAGCAGTTTCTGGGGGTGTTTATCACATACAGTGTAAACACAAAGCACAAGGAAGGGTGCAGTTTGTGTTGGTGCAGAAAGTTGTCCCATTTCCTCCATGGAACTGACTCCTATTACCAAAAAAAACCCCACTAAGCAGCTACAATGTGCCAATTTTTAATTCTCAGACTAAGGCTCAGGAGGTGTGGGTACTTGCACTGCAATAAATTTTACCCTTTAATGTATTCATTTAAAATTAAACAGTATGCATAAAATGGAAAACCAACTTTCTACACAAGAGCATGTTTGTCCTGTCATGCAAGACAGTATGGTGCCAGACTCTGTTTCCATGTTAATATTCCAACTGTTCTGTTCTGAAAGGCTGACACACACTCTGTGACCAAGCGAGGTGCAGTTAAACGTTTCTATAAATGCACTACGCTTTTAGGACTTTTTTGGTATGACAAGACCCTTAACTTCCCTCTGCCGTATACCTGAGAATAACACACCTGGCTTGTAATTATATCAGAATCAAATCAGAGAGATAACATTCCTGACTCAGTTTTGAAACCCATTAAAATGGGCAAAATGCACGTTCCTAACAAGCCACAGCAACTAACTGAGAGGAAAAGAAGCAACTAACTTCACCACAGCTTCAGGAATGTTTTTTAGAAACCACCAGCTGTCTTCTACAGGTCAAAGGCGACAGAGAAGGAAGTACTATAACCCCGCTTTTGGGTTTATGAAATGTGGAAGGAAGCCACATATCTGTGTGCGCACACGTGCAGGGGAAAATCTATTTACCAAACCTTTTTCATTCTATAACCTGGAATCCTTAGTAGCTGCCTGAATCTATTCAGATCCTTTGATGCCATCAAAAGAGACCCCAAAAGAATGCAAAAACCCAACAACCCATATATTTAAGCAGTGTCAAAAATGCAAACACCTTCAGTCTCAGCCAAAAGGAAAAAATCAGCTAGATACATAACGCGTACAGAGAACATGTGCTACAGTCAAAAATTCAATGGGAGGTTTGAAGCTCCCTGAACAAAACACAGCCCTCTAACAGTGAAGTTGAAGCAACGCTACAATGCAAAGTAGCAAACATCAAACCTTAAGAGACAACTGTCTTTGAGATACCAGTCAAGAGTCTTACAGTTCAAATGACCAAGTTCCTTTTCCTACCCCAATGAGTATTTAAAAAGCTCAGCTACAGTATGCATATGTTTTCAGTGTTCATACCAACAAAAAAAAAAAGATGAGTGTGGTTTAAAATTGAGTGTATAATCAAATGGTCCCCAAATATATAAAACTATTCAAGCCCTAGGACAATTTTTCTCTTTTCAAATAAGCGATGTGGTCATTTGCTTTTCAACTGAGAGAACAGTTGCTGTTTCTCTTTTGAACAGATGCGTATCAAAATGCACAGTACCAAACTAACGATTAAATATAGCAATCCTAAAGGAGACTACCGAGGCTTAGAAACTGTGGTGTACAAACAGTGTCGGCCTGTAGAGCTCTCATCCTCTAGAGCTTAGTTTTGTAACGCAGCTGACCTACGGCTCTGCCTGAAAATGTCAGGTTTTGATATCAATAGATTGCAGGCACCGTAACAGAGTAAACACAGGGGTTTACTCAATGTAATTGTTTGCTTTATCGTGGCTCTTTGGGTTCCATTTTCAGATAGAGCATTAGCTCAACTGCAAAAAAATAAAAAAATCCACAAAAAAAAGATCCCGTGACCCTCTCTCAGGGGACTGTCACGCTGCTCTATCTTAAATGACTGCTGTTTAAATGCCTTCTCTCAACATCAAAATAAGATTAATGTTTAAATACAACATACAGTAAATACAAAACTAGTCTGCAAAGGCTTGAAAAGTGTGTGGACATGCTTCACCAAAAGGAGGGAATTGTGGGGAAAAAGCAGTGGCTATATTTGAAGCAATATGCAGCCTTTAAAAAGAAGCTGATGTGGAATTTTAATAATGCCAATAACGCCCTGCCTATCTGTCCCTCAAAACGACTGAAAACTTTTCTGGGAGGAATTAATTCCAAGTGCTTAGCTGTTTGCTAAAGCTTTTAATATTAAATGCCAGGCTTGCAAAAGTAGTAGCTTTGAAGTGAAAACAAACAACACAACCAGCTTGCTACTCTGAAAAACCCAAACAGGAGAAAGACGGGGTTTTGACATGATGGTTTCTAAAACAAATTTCTTGAATTCCTGTCCCAAAATAACACTGAATGAGCTTAAACTTGGACTCTTGATTCGGAGTGAAAGAGAAATCTTACCTAGGAGACCCAGCATGATTAAATGGATTAGATGATCTGTGTCTCATTCCCTATTTCACATTTAGATCATACCTGGAAATTACTGTACATGGTTTGAACTTTCCTCTATAACTTCTATTAGGGAAGACAGAAACTGGAAAACTCCAAACATCTCTATGTGGCTGAAACACTATGTACTGCTTACTGCAAGAATATGGAATGGTTCAATAAGAGCTGTAACAAGTTTCCGAAACCCACAAAAACCAGTATTCTAATTACAAAAAGCCCTTAGATGTTTGAGTATGGTCATAGTATAAAGCCAGCAACAACACTACTGAGAAGAGAGGCTCATTTGAACACACTCCCAAATGAAAAACGCCTCTGCCTTGCTCACTAAAGAGAAGAGACATCTTCCTCTTACCATCCGCTTGTACACCAGTCTCTCACTTTATTCTGTTGACTGCATTACCAGCTTCAGTGTTTTTATTTTTGCAACTTCAGTGGGCTCTGTCTTCCACCACAATACCTTCTGCCCTCCAGCCTGACCTGCTATTGGAACCAAACAGCAGGTGAGCACGTAGGAACAACTGCAAATTGCACAAACCCACAGCACGGGTAGGGAGGGAGAGGAAAACCAACCTTCCAGCATGGCAGTTGCAGGCGACTAGGCATCTTCGACTACCACAGTGTGAACAGTGTGAGGTCAGTCTTCAAGGTTCTTTGTTGCTACAGTGACAGCACAGCCAGCCACGGCCAGCTTCGGGCTAAGGGCACTCATTTGGCTGATGTGTGTTAGCAACTAGTATTTGGTAACAACGGTAACAGTTTTCTGGTTAGGGATGGTCAAGGAGATGTGGAAAACTGCTCCCTTCTGAGTTAAACCTGGTCAAAGGCTGACCCAGGGGAACGGTTTTCCTGCTGAATCCTGCTGCGTTGAACTCCCTTTGCTGCCTTAAGGACCTCTACTGTAGCATGCCGTAAGGTTCCTCAGCCGCACAGCCAGCACACAAGAAACCAGGGCAGCCGCCTGGCTGACTGGTGCCCTTGGTTGTCGGGGCAGGGGGTTGCTTTCCAATCATTGTCATTTTTGCAAAGGTCGGGGATTAACGTGAAAGTAGGAATTACAGTTTCAGTTATGCTACCGCCAGAAGTAAAGCAACGTTGTGAAAGCACTGCAGGGACCTCTCCTGGCAGTGCAGCGAGTGCTACGCAAAAGGAATATCTGTCCTGCAAAAAGTTTTAGGCCAGGCCTCCAAGTCGGTATATTACCAAGCATGAAAACAGGGACAACACAAATCTTAAATTAAAGGCTCTCTTAAATAAGCATCCATCTTCTGCTGCATACACAACGCTTTTTTTCTTTGAATATATACATACGTATTTTACTCTAACATCTGCGTATTTATTTAAACTCTGTACTGTAGTAAAATATGCATCATTTTAATCAATAAGGATTTGCTGGCGACAATCAGATTGACATTCAAACGTGGTGGCTGAAAGCTTTTATGTGCCTCTGACATACTGATCATTCCCCTTGCAGGGGAAGGAGTCTCTGTGCTACTTTTGTACAGTACAACGAGCTATTGTATGAAAACAAAATCCCTCTGAATTTTCTCTTGTTGATACTGGTCTGGTCTACTTAAGCTACTTTTTGGGAAGTGGAAGGGGGGTGGGATAAATATGTCTTGAAAAATGAAGCAGCTGTAACCACAAAAATGAAACCATTACTAATACAAATCTACAGCAGCTGATATTTACCAACACCCTAGCTTTGCTCGTTCGCTGCTGTCAAATCTGGGGAAGGGAGGGTGAGGCAGTGCCAAACGGTGCTGAAGACAACCAGCTTTTACCTTCCTCTCTACCCCACTCCCAGATCACTTTCAGACAGGGAATGGGGAGGGTTAGGATGATGAAGGTGAGAACTGGAACGAGTGAAGGGGACAGCCATGGGGACAGCAAGCTGCTGTGATGTCAAATCTGAATGCTGAAGCAGTTCATGAGTCCCAACTCACGTGGTCAGAGCTCTCCAGGGAGAGGCTCTTGGTCTTGTGAGGAGAAACCGGGCTGGGAGGGCTGCTGAGGTTGGAGCTGTTCGATGCAGTAGAATGTCTCGGAGAGTCAGAGTCCTGCAGCCCAAAGACACCGAAGAACACCAGTGAGTAACAGGATAGCAAGTCTAAGAGTGAGTGAGGGTAACTAAACAACAGGTGGCTGGATTCAAAGGCCTCCAAATATTTTGCTTGTGTCCAGAAATACTGATGAATATTTTTTTGCTCAGAATTTCCTGGTCTGGGGAGCCTTAAAAGTAAGTGGTCAGATCACTCTGTTTCAGCAGGCTTAACTGATGCTGACATAAGGACACGGCACCTGTGGGATTCTTGCAGTCTGCATGTTGTCAAGGGCCTCCTGGTCAGCAGAGTGTGCAAATTCAGGTTGCCTGTGAAGCTATAATGGCTCCTGCCTTTTCACAGATTATGATCTGAGATGCTCTTGCACTAAACTGAGGAATCTTTACGGTACGGGCTTCATCACAGCTACCTCCTCTGTGTCACTCCCAGGATATTAATTCAAATCATCATAATCAAGTTACTCCAGTTGGATCTTCCAGAGTACAGCAGAACGCAACTCTGTCTCAGCTTGAGTTTGGGTTGCCCTCCAGCTTCAACTGAAAGGATCTATTCAGTACAATGAAAGGCCACTGTGATCTCTAATTTTCTCACTCCTTGGTAAGAAAATGGCCCAGGGAAGTTTTGCTGGCCACCTTCAGATTGTACCTCCCACGTAAAGCATTCTTGGTTGGAGGGACTGAGTTTAGCACTAAGCAGAACTGCAGTTCTATCACAGTGATAGTCTTGTTCTGCACAGAATATAAATCACTAAATCCAGCTTCTGCTCCAAATGAAATTATTATATGATAATTCTTAAATTAACTTGTTAACTTCAGGCACTCTGAATACAAAATGTCACAGCTTAAGAGTCTTTGCAAATAAAGGGCAGAAGGAATATCACCACTTCAAGCTGTGACAAGTCACCATCAAGCTGTTACTCTACTGAGACAGTATTTTTGGGAGCCTCAGTACCCACATATCTACAGGTAAGGAGCACAGAGAGAGTTTTCTGCGTGTTAAATATCAGAACCAGAGCTGACACAGCTTGACCAAAGTTTTTTGTCAGGATAGCTAGAAATACAGAAAATCCAAATTTTCATTGTCAATGACTCCCAAACTTGTAGCCAAACCCATGACAGAATTTAACTTCCTCATCCTTATCAACATGCTTAAATTTTCTCCTCTTTCTCCCGTCACTCACCTCTCGCTCATAGTCCCTTGTTGGTGCATCGCTGCCCTGGTCCAGGCCACCAGAGGATAAGGAACCATCTGAGGGCGATGCCATAGGCTGACGCTTTGCTCCGTAGCTACCTCCTGAGAATTCCCTCCGCAAAGCACTGCCGTTTTGTGCAGACGATCCTAAAACGCGCAGAAGAATTCAACTGTGTTACAGACGCTCACTCAAGGTACTAGAAATTTGTTAGCTATTTCTCTGGTTAGTTTTGCTTTCTTCCAGCAGGTCCCAAGATACTCAGCTCATGCCGTGCAGGCTCTGTGGGCTTTTATCTTGTCTGCTGCCAGCTGCAGTTTTTCCTAGGGATACTCTGGTCCCTCCCTTGTCATGTCAGCATTAGGACACTTTACCCAGCACAGACACAGCCACTATGTTCCGACAAAGGCAGCAGTTGTAGAAACTGCTGTGGTAGCAGCCTGATTCCAGTGGCCTCTTTCCCCAGGAGTAGGTGGGTTGTACCGGCAGGTACAGACCACAGCCGACACAGGCTTTCGGCAAGCAGCTGGCAATCTGCAACAAACACGGCATGTGCCACAGGAAGGGTAAATACAACTAGAAAAGCTGTGACACCAGTCTTGCTTCTATTTTCTCATGGTCCATTATTTAGTCGCTTGCCTAGTCTCAGCACAGGGCACCGTGCTGGTTCTGGCATGCAAAGGCAGCACGGCAGCACCAGGAAAGGCATTTCCAATGCAATGCAATGCTTCCTTACCAGCAGCCGGCTTTCTTTTTGCACTAGCAGCAAGAGAGGCATCAAGAGCTCTACACAGTTCAGCAGCAAATTCAGTAAACATTAGTCCCAAGGGTAAGAATGTAATTTTAATTCTACCATCAGTTTTAAAAATTTGACAAATTGCAAATGTGGGACTCTCTAAAGTGCTAGCTGCTTATTTGTGTGCTCCTTTGAAAGCAAGATTAAAATACTGTGCTTGCCCTCAATGGGAATACAGTCAGCCATCACTTCTGAAAATCCAGTCTGGTGTCAGGATGGATAGAAGCAAATGCAGGTAGGTGTTTCCCTAAAAATATTTGTGCATAGACCGCAGAGCAACACAGTTCTGTTTGCTTACGTGCTGCTAACCCGCTGCTTGCGCTCATTGATCGTCCTGGTTCTGTGCGGGATTTCGTGATCGATGGGATACTGACAGAGCCACTGAATACGGTCCGACTTTCCTGAGGCCGAAGATTCTGCAATGCAGACATACACAATGACATGTTTACTTATTGACTGCTGGCTCAACCCTGCATGTTATGAAGGAAGGCCCCAAAATACATTAAAACCCCAACCTTACCAGAGCTGAATTATCTGGGCAGCAAGTCAGCAAAATGTGCAAAATAATATTCTGCAGTTTAGTGCAGAGACTGGAAGCACACACAACGCGATACTGAAGTGCTGAATTACATGGACGTATGCAGACAACTAAAAGAGTATGTCTAATAATTCAAGAATTTCCTCGAAAGGATGGTTTGCAAGCCTAATGAAGCTGCTGTAGATATATTCATGTTATATCGCATATTGCACTCTTTCTGAACACAAACTTCCAAGGGTCTTATTAAAATTTCTGTCTTTGATGCCATCATTCGTGCCATGCATGTGTAACTTTATACAACAACCATGTTAATCCCTAATGCCTGCAGAGTTATGAACACATAATGGATCGATCTGTATTTCAATTACTTATGTAATTCCAAAGGTATTAACAGTATTACTCCAGACCTACACCCGTTGAGCCAAAGTGAGGATCAGCCTCCTGTTTTCAGCCTGCTCAAAGAGGATGACCAGAGCACATGCCACTGTTTTTCTACATATGTTGATTACCGCTCCTGTTTTGCATCCTGGGAGATTTTCTAAATTGTAAATTACTGGATTGGAGTTGGTCCTTTACTGAGAAAAGAAATAAAACACAATTTCTCTACTTGGAAATGGTAGATCCTTAAATGTAAGTTGTCTTTAAAAGAAGGGAAAAGGGTACTTTCAAATGAGTTCTTGGAGATTTTATTCCTGCTTCTGTTAACTTACAGCTGACCTCTGGGGAAAAGGCTTCTCAGCTTATTTAGCCCATCTCCCTGTATATGAGGGGGCTTCTTAGCCCCAAGGGACTTTCTAACACATATCATTTCATCTCTGGCTAAATATGAGACTTCATCCTGCTCCTAACGTGCCTTTACAGATGCAGAATGTGAAAAGAACTGCAGGTAGCTCTGAGCATTACTCTGTTTCCACTTTAAAAAACACCCCCTGCAATAACTGTTAATTTCTTCCTAATTATATTTAATTATTTCCCCATCCTCACTCTGAGATAAAGTAGTCACACATAAAACAACAGTTGCAATTGCAATGCCTTTTTAAGCTTAGATGTTACGGAAATTTCCATCCAGAACAAAGATCCCCCCCCCCACAAGGGCATTCTCAGACACCCTCAGATACCACCCATTTCTCTACCTGTATTTTGAAATGGCTAATTAAATAGAGGCTTTGTAATGAACAGATTTTATACAATTCAGACCTTATCAGATAATTGTTACCAACCTGCTATCAATGATCCTTAGAGTGATTGCTATAACAGACCCCTTCGCTCTTACAGTCAACCCTTTGCTTCTCATTCTCCCAGTGGGCTACAAGTGGCCGATTTTTAACATGCAACAAGCAAGAAAGTAGTAAAATATACCCTCTTCTTCCCAGATCTCTCTCAAACACCAACAAAATAGAATCAGCGACCTTACCAATGAAAAGGCCCTGTTTAATTCTCCCCTCATCCATTGCTGCACTATTCTCAATGAGGATTTATACCTGAAGGCTTATTTTTTTTTCTCAAATCATTGACAGGATCATACTGCTGTCTCTTGCTCACCTTCCTCTTTTTTTTTTTTTTTTTTTTTTAAATGTGAACAACCAACCTACTTTGGAGTATAAAATGCTGGATTTCTGCTCCTGTGTCCTTCCCCACGCGATAAGCAATGTGAGTTACAGGTAAGTGTAGGAGCATCCTGGCTGTACGTAAACGACGGAGGCTCCCCTGGCAATACACAAAGGAACTAAACTGGGCTAAAAACTAAAACTAAAACTAAGTTACTGATGTGTTTTGAGAAACAAAGGAAAGGCAGGTGCACCACCATCCCAACGCGTGCACTGAGGTTAGTATACTGGTGTTGCAAGGAAGGTCTTTTGTACTGGTATAAACCCAAATGATTCATTTTGCAAAGAGAACGATTGTGCTTAATGCTAAGGCAATTAACCTCCTTAGCAGTGATTGAGCAGACAACATACAGGCATCAGGGGAAGGAGGGAATGGGTAGGTGTGTGAAAAAGACTCATTTATTTTAATAGTGCATTCTAATGATATTTTTTTTCCATGACCTCAGTTTGCAAAGTCCATGTAATTCCTCGTAGACCGTTTCTCCACAAAGCAAATCTTTCATCGTTCTTTGTTCTAAAAACAAAACAAGCACACGCCAGAGACCCTGGCATTTTGGACCAAAATCCCTGGAAGTGAAATGCACATGATGCAGAAAGGGGATTCAAAGAAAAATAAACGGCAGTTATTAGCAGTAGTTATAAGCAGCAAAATGCAGCAAGTTAAAAACAAATTATAAAGAAGAAAACTGAGCTTGCTTTCCTTAAAGAGACAAAAACCCCTCATTTAGACCAACAATTCAAATCCTAGCAGGAAAATCCATTCCCACTGCTGACCCAAATGGAGAAAGGTGAGAGAAAAGAAAAAAAAAACTCAGCAGCAGAGAAGCTGCTTGCTGAGCCAAGTTAACAACTGTGAAACAGGCTGAAAGACCCAAATAAGTTCGGTGCATCCCATTCCCAGCCAGGGAACGGAGCTGCCGTGGAGCTGCGGGTTATGTATGTGCAATCAGTGCTGCGCTCAGGGCTCTGCCTCAGCTCTCCCACCCACACTACCCGCTCCCACGCTGCCTTCTCCGGCAGTGGGGCGAGAACATACATACAGGGTCTAACTAAACAGTTACAACACCCACTGGAAACTGTTTGCCTGTGTTTCTCTGTCTGTCATGCCACTTCTTGTTGTTTGGGTGGTTTTTTTTGTTTTAAAGTAGTGCTCTGTTCATCACATTATAAACCAGAGCTTTTAATTCTTCCATGAAATAATATAACAGAATCTAAAAGTCTACTTTAATGGGTCATTTTTCAGCTCCCCTATGGATTCCTCATGTTTTGGTTCCACTGTCCCGTCCATACCTGGGACCACGGTCACCTCCGAGGGAGTGCTACTCTGCTTACACTAAAACCTCTAAACACAAAGGGAGGATGGACAGACACGAAACCAACAGCTCACAGCCTTGCTTTCCATCCAGCTTACAGCATCTCTACACTCAGGCCACAAAGGAAACATACGCTTTTCTTCCTACAAGACAATCTCTAGTGCTCTAAGGAGCTAACAGGTACAAGATCGTGACACTCCAGGTTGCCCAGTTCACTTGCTATTTTCCTCCAATTTATGCTAGCAGGCTGCAACATTAGGATGAGGGATGCTCCTACAGCAAAAATTAAGAGTTATTGCCTGAAATACCAGGGGTCATTCCTTACTGATCCCAGGATGACTACTCACATGAGAAAGGGAAGGTAGAGAGGGTGGGTCACAGTCTGGTGATACATCACTGCATATTAAACACAGAAAATTTTATAGTACAGTTGGATTAAAAACCACCTATTATATGAGAACTGAAATACAAGAAATTTCAATTTGGCTTAATATATTTTTTTTTTTGCATTTCAATACAGCATTCCTCTTGTGTATTTGCATCTCTCCTCATGCCGGAAAAGCCAGGATGGATGCAGACCTGTTATCACAGGGCATGTTTTCCAAAACACTGCAACTTCATTTTTGAATATTAGTAGTTGTGACAATTAGGACTTCCCAACAGTGACACATGACCATGCACGTGACCAGTCAAAGCTTAGCCACACAGATTTGGTTTGGAGCTGCATGGAAGAGATTAATTTTCCTCCTGCATTTTTAAATTCTCTCTAGTATATGCAGATATGTATCCAAAAACCCTCCCAGCGATCGGGATCTAGAACAGCAACCAAAAGGCGCTGAGAGCACTCTGGCAGGGAAGGTTTGCCTTGCGTGTCCGAAGGACACAGAAACCAACAGCAGTGTTTCCATTACAGCAACAGAGGTGGCTCAGACCCATAACAAACCCTAAGCAACCAACCACCATCACATACATCTACCTCACAGGTTATTCCTCTGCGAATCTGTCCCAGGCAGAACTGCAGCCCACACCACGTACCCATGTGTCTGGTTTGGTACGGCTTGTATCTCTGCAGGACCTAGCAGCCCCCACGTAATCAGACCAGGATGCACAATACAAGAAAGAAGAAAAGACCACTTCCATCCCCACCATTTACATTTCCAACTGGAAGGATATCTACAGAACGGTATCTTACCTCAGCCTCTGTTTAAAACTATCAGGATTAAGAGGTTCTACATCAGCAAGTTGACAGCATCTTTAAGTTTGTCTCTCTGAGGCACAACCTGTGTCTCTCTCTCTCAATCTGTGTACAGTAGCGCATAAAAATTCTTGCACTCCACACGATTTCATCACAACCAAACAGTTTGAAAGTTTGGTCCACAGAACCTTTTCTTAATGCAACCTGATACACAATATCCTGCCACTGACTGCTGAACAATGAACCCTGTGGAAGAGATAATTTATCATTCACAATTCCCACATCCTTCCTCATGATAAAAATGCTATTCTCATAGCAAAAAGGTTCAGCCCAGTTGTTACACACTTCGTTTATTTTTTTAAAGCCGTGAAGTATCTGTTTCTTGGCACGTCAGAGCTGTGGAAAGATCACAGCTGACAGCAGAAAAACAAATCAGCTGGGACAGAAGGAAATTAAGGGGTGAAGGAAACCGCTTACAAGGGTTTTTCTCCCATGTTAATAGCCAGGCAAAAGGAAAACCACACAGTGTTAGTAGAGTGAACACCTGACTCAGCCGTTCATACCCTCAGAGTCATAAAGTCTGGAGTACCGAGGACAGAGCGTGGAGGCGGGGAAAATGCAGGGTTTATGGAATCATAAGAGAGGAATTTTTCGGCTGAATTAACAGTCATGTGGTAGATGTGCTCAAAGTTGCTCGGAGAGGAGATCAGACGGGAGTGATGATGAGGGAATTGATAAGGGGAACGCTGCTATCAAAGACAACAGAGAGAGAAAGCAATGAAGGATGGTTGTACAGGTTACATCGGCAACAGCAGTCCGCGAGAGCAATCAAACATGGAAGGACAGCCAAAGAGCAGCCCTGCTCGCCCACCAGCACACAAGTTCTTACATGGTCACCCCCAGTCCTCTGAGCACCTTCCTTACACAGTGTCATACGGGCCTGCCACCCTTGCTGTTGCTAAAACATCAAAAACAAATAAAACTTTTAACTCATTGGGAATCGATTCTAATATTTATTATTATTTGATATTTCAAAGAGCACCGCAGTTGTAAAAGGTGCTTTACAGACAATTGAGAAGCATCAGTTCCCTGCCTTGAGGAGCTTACAATCTAAAATAGAGATAACACAAACAAAGGAAGGTGAACACAGGTGAGATGGTTGTGGGGAGAAGAAAAGATGAGAATACACAACAGTCAAAGATTGTAAGAGATTTCCTTCTGTTATTCATGCATTTTAGCGATTCCATTAAAATTAAGTATCACCCGTACAACAAACACAGAGTTATTTCTAACAGGAGGGAACAGTGTTTCGACAGGAGAGGGACACAAGTCGGGTGGGAAGGTGAACTGGTTAGTGTCAGACAACTGGGACAATTTACTCTGCTGCAGACAGACGACACAAGGCCTATGTCCTTCTGCACACTCACTGAAGCCTTACAGCACTTTTGTGATGAACAGACTTTGAACAGCCTTCTCTGTGCTGCAGAAGACTAGGCCCCTGGTAGATAAGGTGCAAAAGTATTGGGAAATTCAAACGTTTTTAATAGGTCAACTGAGCAACGTGCTCCCAAAATGCGATGTAAAGAAAGAGAGGGGAGAAATAATCCCACACATTAAACAGAAACAGTTTCTAATTCACCTCTACAGAATGTGCTGACGTAAGTGCTCTTGTAATTTGAAGTCATCTAAATCCAGATTTAATGGAAGAGTGTTTCAAAGCTCAGTCTCCCTCCCCATGCCATCTGTACACGTTCAGCAGGTCAGCCTGTGAGCGGATGGTTTACCCAACAGCCACCAGCAAATCAGAACACCTTTTCTAATTTCTAAGTTTCTCTTCCCCTTATCCAACTGATTTCATTACCTTAAAACAAACAGATCTTGAGTAATATTAGAAATGTTAGGACTTAAAAAAATAAAATATGGTAAAAATACAGCTTACCCCTCTGCTAAACCTAAGGCACTACTTTTTGTATGTGGAACGTATTAAAGTCTGGAAGAACATTAAGACACATCCCAATACATATTATCAAACATTATTGTTACTGTTCTCTTCATTTCAGCTGGTGAAATCCAACTTTTTTTTTTTTTTTAAAACACACAGTTATTATGAGGCTTTGCATGTTAACCAAAACACCAATTACCGCAGTATGGCATATAAGACATAATATACATTAAATTGCTATTAGTAAGTTTAGCAGCATCTAAATATCAGTACAAGAGGCCACCATTCCAAGAATGGTCCAGGAAAGCAGACTTTGCTGAGTTTTCTGCTCACAACAGAGAACTAGCAGCAAAGCCAGCTACGTTCCTAAAAGCCAATACGGGAGAAAAAGGAGTGTCTAAAATCACAAGCTAAAAAGCAGAGGGTAGGCCAGCTGCAGACCATGAAATTATTTAGCCAGCATTAATGAATGGCAGAAAGCCACGATATGGCAACATTTTAAAAACGATCCTCCATGGAACTTTGTCCATGGATTCCATCATTAGATGCATGCATGGGGCTCCCACTTTCTTTAAAGAATACCAAATATGCATAAGTATTCATTTACTCTAAAAGTTTCTCATTTGAAACAAGCAAAGCTTCACACATCACCTAGAATGGAAATATAATGGCTCATGTATAATGAGGTCAAACTGAAGCATAATGTTCAAATATAATGGCAGTCAAGACTAGCTTTTGTATGTAAAATACTTAGGCATGCAGAACATGAAAGCAAAATCAATCCTGTACATCTGATGTACACAGAGAGGTGGTCTGTGCTGCAGTAAGTGCACTTCCAGATTTCAGATCTTCACTACAAAGGAGCATCCACGATAAAGTGGCTTCAAGGGACAAGAGGGCAGAAGGGAGGCCAGACTGTGCGGCCACTTAATTGGTGACAGGCTGCTAGGGAAGAAAAACATGTAAATAAATAAGTTTGGGGATATACTAACAGGAACGATTCTAAATTGTACAAAACAAGACAATGACCCAGATCTAGTATCCACATTGATAAAATACAAATATGTACTGATAACAGCTCTGTTAACAGCAAACAAGAACTTCTGGTTTCTGCTGTGTTGTAACCCAGAAGCTTGCTTGTCAAAGCCAGACCCCTGAGTAACTGCTTGCCATGAAGAAAAGAAGGATGCAAATTTACAATTGCCTCATAACCTCTAGTATTTTTTCTCTTAAATCTGACCTCACTCTGAGCCTTGGGCACGTTCATTTCTGCCCAAACACAGGGCTATACTCCAGTCAAGGGAGAGGACAAGGTGGGAATAGGTTAATAAGACTCCAGTTTGCCATAAACGTATCTCACTGTTCACGTTATGTGCCCATTGCACACCAAGGCCTCAAAAACAATGCACAGAGAAAGCACCTTTCCCCCTTGTGTGGCTGCATCAGCGAGGGCAATCACACGCAGACAGATATGTTGCACACATACAGGCATCTGATACAACATATCGAATTGCCTGAAAGAGTTTAAAATGTTCCATTTATCCAATTTTTACTTCGTACATTCACAACACAAATTAAACTCTGAAGCTGGATGGTGCTGGAGGAAGAAATCTGTAACAGTAGATGCAGCCAAATTTGAAGTTACTCAAATAAGTTGGAAGAAACTGCATCCTTTCATACAGTTTCTGCATTCCTGTATCTCATAAAAAAAAAAAGAAGCTCTATCACCTGTTTTAGTTGGATAAAGAGAATGTGGGAAAACTATTAGCCTTGCACTACTTGTTCCCCCTAGTGGTAGTCCTCTTTAAATGCAAAAATGGATTTTATTCTCCACTTCCATACACAGAAACAGGCATTTTCAAGTAAAATGCTGCCATCTTTCCCATAGTTCTTTAAAGATAAATACTTCTTCTTCTCAAACATACTAATCTATTTAAAAATACGAAAATGCTGTTCCAGCTGCAAAATCATCGCACAGACTAAGAAGCACCCAAAAAAATAAAGAAAATCTATTCACGTTTTTGGACAAGGTATGAATCTAGTGAAATAATTCCATGTCCTTGTAAAGAAGCCACCGTATAGATGAACTGTAGGCAGGGTTAGATAAGTATTCTTTACCTTGTGGATTGATTCTCCATGGAACGTCCTTTCTTTTAATTCTAAATTTATTTTTCAAATAAAACATTAGACTCAATACATAACGTCATAGACACACGCAATTCCATTTCTTCTATTTTTGTGCCTGAGGAACAAAGTAGGTAGTTTGGAAAAGACTAAATGAAAACTTATTCCAGCCAAATAGCTTACAGGAAGCTGCTGGAAAAGAAAAAGCTGTCTGGATCGAAGTAGCTCTTGACAGAACATTTATTTCCTAACCTCAAGTTACGCTTTCAAATTCACACACTTTCAAAGTCCCATGATCCTGTATCCGTTATGTTAGGAATACAAATATAGTATGATACTGCAAGGAGCTGCTGGAAAAATACACATCAAATTTGCTTTATCTGCAGTGACATCTCCCAGCGTTAAGATTGATACCTACTGGCAAAAAGGAGTTTTTAATAGTAACTTTAAAAAGAAGCTGCAGCAATGGAATAAGCAGAGAAATCAATTCTATATTGTACACATTTTCTAATGTCTTATCGCATTTAAGTGTGGAAAGCAACTCATGAATGTCTTTCGAAACATCATATTGATTGGTAAGAAGCAAAGTATCAGTCCGAACTTCAAATATGACCTCTGAGCTAATACAAGGCTTGCGTAACTAAAATGAATTTAAAGTTAAAAGCCATTTAGAGATGACATAGCTGAAGAAATATTCATCCCTGTAAGTCTAGAAAATTCCTTCTATAGATAAAATCATTCCTCATTTTACACTTGCCAGGTTTGAGGCTTGATTGATTCCCATGAACTTTCAACTACTGATGGTGTGAAATGGGATGTCTTTTGCCCTACCTTTAGCAGTAGCAGATTATTTTCTCTGTTTGAGAAGACCCAGAAATATTTTAAAGAACCCACCAGCAATGGAAAAGTGAAAAAAGGTTCTGATCTACATCCTGCCCTGAAGCAAATTATCGTTCTTTGTTTAACATTAGACATACCTATACTCACATTCAGGCAAGATAAACACTATCTGCCAACTTCCCTTGGGTTTGTCACGTGTTTTCTAGAACCAGCTCCTTCATTATTTATTCACTTACAGACATACACACAGTGTTGTTTGCTGCTTAGTTGCACTGAGTGTGTTTGTTACTGAGCTTTTTCTCAGAGTGTCTCTTGTGCAAGATTTAAAGCAAATCCTTTCTTTTCCTTGCACATTCTCACCCAAGTAAAATACTGTGCCAGAAGGGCTCATGTAC
This sequence comes from Rhinoptilus africanus, assembly GCA_013400135.1. Taxonomy (NCBI): domain Eukaryota; kingdom Metazoa; phylum Chordata; class Aves; order Charadriiformes; family Glareolidae; genus Rhinoptilus; species Rhinoptilus africanus. Next base: position 96,737 of record VXBO01004065.1, read on the forward strand.
AATGTGCAGACTTTACGGTAAAGAGTAACATGAAAGTACCATTTACTGAAAAAGTGAGGTAAAATGAGTATCTGGAGACTAGACATTATGCTCCTAAGCTCCTAAACTAGCGCAACTGCACGGCATGCTTTATTTTTCAGTCCTATTGTTGTTTTCTTTGGGCTTTTCAGCATCTGAAGATCCCAATTTCAGCATCTACCTCCTGCTTTCTGCACAAGCTCCAAGTAATAACAATGATCATTTTAGACAGCACTTCTGTACTACTTCCTTTGTCTTACGGTGATACTCATATCATCTGTTTGATATTATATCATTTGATCTTTCTTACAGTGCTAATTAGCATCTTCTGAATCCCATCTGTGTCATCGTGGACAAGTTTAGAAAACAATACAGAGCATACAAACAAGATGTCCAAGGTAGCTTGAGGCAGGCAGTATGATACTCTCCTATGAACAAATATTAGTTGGTCCTTAGCTCATTAAAAGTTTCAGTAACTTCCAGGTGAGTATTTCCTAAGTAAGGTTTTGTGGAAACAAACATGTGTGTGCTATTACATGTTTTCTCTTTTAATTTTTCAAGTGAAAAGGTTAGCTTTTATGTGAGAAGTTCTGTTTCATTGAGACTAGTTAATTTGTAGAGAAAATGAAAAGTAGCATCTTTGGCAAGGAAAGAAGTTTGGGCACTACACATTGTTGAACTGCTACAGTTCCACTGTCTGAGGAAAAGAGGCTAAGTTGGAGCTAAAGAGGGGAAGAGAAGAAAGGAACTGAACTTACACTAATACAGTTCACGGGGAAAGAAACTTCTCTTTCCATTCCCAGAAAGAACACAAGCTCAAATCCTCTTAATTTCATCCCTTTGTATAGATCATAAAAATTACCATCAACACTGAGAGGCCAACCTGCCTTAAAACCCAGGAGCCATCTGCCACTCCTCCTCCTTCTCTCCTCAATGCTTAAGCGCCATCCTCTTTGATTAAATTTTACCACACGAACAGAGCGCGTTCAGCTCCAGTTCCCTAGTTCCACTGCTCCTGGTATGAAATACATCAACACTCTGAATATACTTTTAAAATTTTATTTGTCTCTCACTTATTTGCAGCCTCTGTTGCGGTCAGTCACTTTCACATGTACTTTTGTACTTACCATTGGAAGGTCTTTGAGAATCTGTATACCATCTCCTGGACCCATATGTGCTATATGGTTAAAATTAGTTGGGTTAGAAATTAATTTATTTCTCATTTCTGGATCGCGTAGCATCTCCCTGGAAGAGAAAATGCTTTGTTTAGATATTTTGTTCGATGTGAGGATGGACATCTATAAAACATGTACAGCTTTGATTATCAGCTACTTTTAAATGGAAAATAACTATTTAACCATGTTAATAGCGATAAACCCTTGCTATCAGCACTGGCATGGACAAGCTTCCAGCTTGAAGAGCAGGCAAGGGGCCAGAACAAAAGGATGCTGTTTGCAGGCTAACAGCCCACACCCAGTAGTTACCAATATTCAAAGAATATACAACCACTGGGAGCTGATAAAAAGCTCTGTAAGATGAGTAAAAGCAGAACTCATTTGTGATGCATTACAAAGTGGAGATGAAAATGAAGTACAAAATATGAAAATAGAATTAAAATAATACTGCAGTACCTTTCTCGGTCTGTGGTCAGAATTAAAAGCTCTTCAAAATGGGAAGGATGCATTTCAGAACCCAGAATAAATAAAATTTTAAAAGACTAAATCGCGATTCAGCTCACAAAAGACAAGGACAATAACTGGAATTTCATCTGCACTGTACACAGCTGTTATTTTTCTTAGAGCCAAAATGAAAGGAAAGCTGGGAACAAGCCACTGGTGGAAGACATTGAGAGTCAGAAAACTGAAATACTCAGTTCTTGGAGCGTAGCTTAGACAGCAGCAGGTCACCTTTAGTGAGTAAATGGTCAGTAACTCTATGAACACTGTGAGTAGTGCAGACCTATTTTTACTGCCATGTAGGAAAGTATTTGTGACTTGTTAGGGACTTCTATTAAAAACACATCCTATGTCCTCTGAAGAGGTGAGTTTTCTGAGATTTACAGACTCTTTATGTAGTTAAACCTATAAATCAAAAAAGCAGATGCCTTGGAATACTCCTGAGAGTAGAACTGCATTCAGAAAGAAAAGCGGAACCAGAGTCTGAAAGTAATGTGCACAGTTAGCAATGTAATTTCCTTTTGCAGAGTGTTTATTACAGATCTTTATATATACAGTATCAGTGCATACCTACGTACCTATATACAGTATGTGGAGACATGCATTCCAAATTACACCTGTTTCACATAACTAATTTGAACTAATGAATACTTGTGTATCCAGTGCATATCCATATCCAAACTGGTATTAACACAAATTAAACATTGAGGATTAAGGCATAAGTGGAGAGACAGAAACATCTGAATTGGCATTCCAGAAAGCAACACATGAAGTACTACATTGGCATCAGGCACTGTCCTTCAGGGCCTACAGGCATGTACAGAAGACAAGTATGTGTTGAATACCGACCTCCTTTGCTGCATCCTCTCCTCTTCTGGTACTCTGAATGAGTAGCGACGCTTGTTGTTGATGTTTCGAACCATCTGCTTCCGGCTGTTATCTGATGTCTCAGGAACTACCAGTTCATCACCCTCTGAAATCAATATAGATATGATGATCCAGTGTGACAAATCATTAGGTATTCATGGAGTTTGATTTCAAAGAAAATTTCTCCCTCTGGACACCACCCACTTCCCATCAAACCTGGACAAATGCTCCTTGGTTTATGGGTTTTCTTGGTCACTATCTACTGTGTTACATAGCAACAGACTTAACCTTTCTTTGCACACAAGCTGTCACAACTGTGTTCTCAAAGTATCGCTGATTAGTTCTTTCAAACCAAACCTTTAGGTGGGCAGGAAAGGATCTCAGTCCTCTATCTCAAACTGCTTTTGGCAGGTCTCACTGAAAATGACTGGAACAGTCTTGTTTGGCCAATCATCTGGCAGACTCAATGCAAGATGCTTTTTCATTCATTCCCTGCTCCAAAGAGACTACTCCTGTTTAAATGTTTGAACACTGATGTATTTTGGTGCAACTGTGGGAAAAGGGAAGATTTTTTCCATATGTGTAAGTCTGGCCGGTGCATCTTTAATAAAGACATGAAACGTATAGCAGTGATAACCCTACAAGAGGAGCATTACTTCGAATGAACACTGCAACTGCTGTCTTGTTTTATACATATGGAGACTAAAATTACACTTAATAAGCTTGAATACACTCAACACCTACTGCTCACTGCCAGAACAGTTTTTGTATGGAACTGAAATCTCTTCTTTCTTTAAGATCAACTGGAGATTTCATGAAGTGTGGGATCTGCAAGGTAAGTAGCTTCAGGAAAAAAACTTATAGGCTTTTAAGGAGATACACCTGGAGGACACTTTACTGTTTGTCAGCCTTTTCTGAAAGACAGCGAGAAGCGTAAAGGAGCAAAGTATCAGCCTTACTCATTTCTGATCCTATGCTCTCCAGGTTTTTTTTCTCTTTCGCTCCACTTTTAATGTTCAGCCTTTATTAGACTTGAAAATTCTTTATAAATACATTCACCATATTTGCCCCTCTCTACCACTGTCATTCCTTTTGTATTAATCTGCTAGCAATTTAAGTAAACACTGAAACACTGCCAACAGCAGTGGATGTTTCTAAAGTGTTTATTTCCACTATTTTCAGAATAGTTGTTAATATAGTTGTTAATGGTTGTTACTATAGCTTTTGATTGGTAAAACAAAGCACATCCCCTCTCAACCTAAGAGGTTACGCAAAAGGTCAAGAAAATTACTCAGGAGCATGCTTACAAAAATGGGCTCTAAAAATAAAAAAAAGGTCAAAACGACTCATAACAAAAATAGAATTCTGAAGCTAAAACTTTGACACACAATCATATGTGGCCCTAATAACAATTATGAATACATAATATTATATTACTTTCTGATCCTTAGGAAAGGCTTGTTTATGTTAAGTATAATATTATTTTTAATCTAGTAATGCCATGATCATTATTAAAGCCTTTAATTGTGCAGGCACTTTTAGATAGCATTCTGGCAGGTGAGTCCAGATTTGGAAGTGGCGTCCAGTCATTCTATTTTCTATTTCCAGTCTTCATTCAAGTCTTCACTGAATATTTTAAAAGGAAAAAAAAAAAGTTCTGAGTAGCTGCATAGCGTATATCACTGCAATCACTGCAGAATCTATAAGCTTTGGCTTTCTCCCAAATTAGCAAGCACACATACGTTTGGAAAGATCACTTTCGGCAATGCACAGATCCAGGCCAAAGAAAAATACTCTTTCTAAACAAAAATTTGAATGATGAAAATTGGCTTCTCTTTACTTACCTGCCATTTTGTTTTTGAAATATATTAATCTAACCGTCTCCAGACCTAAAAGGTTTAGTGAGCCTTCTGTATTCAAGGGTCGTACCTGAAACAAGGAAAATCAGTCCCTGTAATAGTAGTAAATCACATTTATATACTGCATCTTACTCCGAAAGCTCCAAGGTGCTCTATAAGCTCTCCAAAAGGAGCGCTGCTAGAAGCCAACCAGGGAGCAGAACAGGGTGACTGGCCAGAGCAAAGCCTGCTCCACAGAACTGCAGGCTGGAGGGAGCGGTGTCTCCTATCTCCAGTCATACACGCCTGCTCTCAAGAATAACAACTGTGATGACTCACAGTCATAAAGCCACGAAGCAGAGTTGAGAACAGTTTTAGATTTTAAACTTCTGTTTGGAGAACAAATACAGAGTTGCCTAAAATTCCACTTAAAGACATAGGCTTAACACCGTTCCTCCCAGCATTTAAATAAATATTCTGTTAGAAGGCTACTTTATGTAACAATTCAATTTTGTTTACCAAATGCACAAAGCATTAAGCTGTGCTTTTATTCTGTGTTACTATCATGGCACAACTACACTCTGCAACTTGGTAAGAGTATACAGAGACTGCTGAAGCCTACTGCTACTTGTGATTTGCAACTTCAAAATGAAAGACGCATTCCACTCTCTTGAGTCTGCAAATTGTGTTAGAAACAAACTCTTCATAATAAACTGCCGTTTTTGAGTCTCCCAGATGTAGCAATTACTGTTTTGTTGAAAGTAGCTTCATTCATCAAGTCTTGAACCAAATATTAATCAAAGTGATAAATCACATTCTGCTGTGCAGTAAAAAAATTGCTCAAGCTGCTTAATAACTCAAAGACTGGACATCAGAAAGAGCAGAGGAAATTTTCTCTAAAAGACCAGATTCTTCTTCTCTCCTCAAGATGGTTAATAGATGAGGATCTTGATCTTTGCATTATTTATCCTTACAGCATTGCCATAATATCCTGGTCTGCACCTGACATACGGGAAATTGGTACGCAGAGAGACTGAATGTCTAACACAAGACCACAAGAACAACTTCTTGTACTTCAGTGTCACCGGAATGATAGTTAAAGGCACTATGTTGACACTAATAAAAAGCTGAAGTCAGTCTAAACTATGGGGGAAAAAACCCCACTTTTCTTTTTTCTTTCCAAATTCAGCTGAACAAACACCACCTAGATACCAAGAAAGTGTCAGTTTTCAAAAACTTCCTCCTTTTGATAAGTGATCCAAACCTGACATCACCCTGGTTTTAGTATTTGTACTGGTTCTTGAAGGCCTATTTAATTATCTCACATCCATTCTGTCAAGAACATAGATGCAGTCAGTCACAATGAAGCCATATACCATTAACACCAAGAAACTGCTCTGTACAGTAATATCAGTAAGTCCAAAATACTCATATGCTCCAGACTGACCGTTCATCTAAAACAGTGAAACCACATGTAAAACACATTTCATACCTCGTATTTTGAACAAAAAGCACTGGTTTCTTTGCAGTGGTTCTTCTTTCAGTTCAATTATTTTTAAACAAGGTTTAATGATGGCTCTGATGCGGTTGAAAAACCCAGTATGACTGTAGCAAAGCAATACTGAGTCTAGACGCATTCTTCAACTGATAGCAAAAGAGAATGTTACCTTTTTGAGAGGAATAGTCTGAATCCACTCCATGGAGTTCACATCAAAGATATCAATTGCATTTTCACTGTACACAGAGAGGTATGGTGCATTGTAACCTGAGAGGGAAAGATTAGGTAGAGCGTCACGTGCTTTTAGACAGGATTCAAAGTATATAATTTCTTATGTTTAACCATATTTATTACCAAAAAAACCCACCCCACCATACAACAACAATCTTTGCAAAATGTGTTTTAACTCAAAAATGAACAAGAAATTTATTCTGAAGGCAAACCATCACTACCACCAAAAGCCTAAATCCGCTGTGACTTTTAACTTTGCAGAACCAAACTCCTTTTGGAACTACAAGAAATTACAGTTTGTTCTGCCAAACACTGATGTGGTTCAAAGTTTTTTTCTTCTAAAAGCCCTGTTTTTAAGAGCTCGTATTTCGTAAATGACGTGGTAGGAAAATATATTATTATTTAATAATTGTCATTTGAATGAACTGAGCTTTTAGTCTTTGGACTATGTACTAAATGAACATCAGTTGGAACTAAGCACCATGACACAGGCGTAAAAATCTTCATGTTTCCTTCTAGCTTTAGTTCTCCTTTCTTATTTTTTGGATTGTAAAGAGAATTCTTGTGCTACTCCGGTGCATTTCCCCAGTATGAAATTTTTTACACTGGGACCACTTCTAAAGGAGAATTCAGTATTTCCATGTCAGCAACGAGACTGCCATAGTCTGCCAAGACTAAGAAGAGCATCTGATTTGTGTTTAAATGTAACAGTTTTTGCTATAAAAAACATACCCATTTTGAATTGGAATAACATCAAGTCACTTAATTTAAAGCAATCAAGAAACTTTCACAATTATCAGTGACCGGTATAGATGAACTACATGTGAAAATACCTGTTTTTCAATCTATCACAAAATCTTTTGATTCATTCGTTCTCTGAGTCCAGTGTAATAATCACACTTCTCACTTGAAAACCAGAAAAGACATACAGCCTGTGAAAATTGCTCCTTACACATTCAGACGGGGCTTCACAAGGGAGCTTGAGAGAAGCCCCTTCCCCTCTGCAGCGTGACTGTACTGCTGTCAGAGTGAGGCAAAAAGCAACATAAGACTGCGCTCATGCACAAATACTTTGAGGAAAAATTCAGCTAATCTTCATCTCCATTCAGAAAGACATTAAAAAAAGAGAGAGGCATTGCAGGCTCTTTTTTCTCTCCAACTGTCAAAAAGATAAAGCCCCGGCTTTGAAAAAATGTGCAATAAATATTTAACACAGTTCTTGCTGAAAACTGAAACCTTGAAAAATTACAGTATTTTTCCCTTAAGGTTATAAAATTTATTTTCTATACTGCCTGCCATACACTGCATTTTGGGAGGGAAGTGGGAGACAGAGAGGGGACAGTTAAAAACTGGTGTTTTAAAAAAGCAAAGAGAGGAGATGAATGAGAAGAGCATCAACAAAAACTGCAGAGGAAGAGAGAATGAAGGAGTAAGGAAAGAAAAGGAAAAAACTGCAGTAAGTAGGAACAAACACCATTGGAGAAAAGCAAGTCAAATTACCACATCCTGATGACTCTGAACATGAAGAATGCTCAAATCAAAATGCTGAGCCAAAGTACAATCAAATTTGAAGACTTTAAATAACAACTACCCAGTATCAGTGGTAGCCAATGCACAAAGCTCCCATTAACCTCCGTAGGACCTGAGGCTTTCGGCCATTTTAGAGACCTTCCCATGTGTTTAGAAATCGGACATCAGAGTCAGAAATCCTCACCCGTGATTCCTCGTTGTGCTACACCACTATAGGTCAGGGGCAGAGTCGTCAAAACTAGCATAAATGGGATCATTTACCCATCGTGTAATTACCCTTGAACATCCCTTCCTGTGGATATTAATAAAAGCAGCAATCACTTCAATGTATAATAGCAAGTACACGGACACACAGGGCAACTTACAGCAGGAAGATGGAGTTGCGGGCCACATCAATTCTTGTTGTCTAGATCTTCGGCCCTGGCAGTCAACGTAAACCCCTACGCTGCTAAAACACAGCAGGTATTCTTTACTTGAGATTTCGACTGCACAGATGGCATCAGTTGGCTGCTGTGCGACAAATGATAGTGTGTGGTCATCTGGATGGAGCAGACTGTATGGGCTGCCTTCTCCGTGAAGCGGGTATTTTAGGAAACCTGACTGGTAGCCCACGCAAAGACGGTCACTGAAGATTGACATCCACTGGACATTCCCCTGGACTTGGATCTCCTTGATCTTTTTGTGACGTGTCTTACTCTGATTTAGTTCATAACAGAGGACCTGCCTTTTCATAGCTACACACAGGCATGTAAGAGCTCCGTGGCGCACGTGTCCAGAAACTATTGACTGGCAGCCTTTTGTCTCTGCCAGCTTATAAAACTCAGTCTCCCTTCCATCCAGGGCAGCCATAGGGAAAAGCCGCACATGACGGTTTCGTCCTGAGATTACTGCAATGAGCTGTTCATTTGGGATGAGCTCAATTTGATGCACCTTCTTATTGTCACCAACACGGATAATCTCTAAAAAACAAAACAAAACCCCCCAAATCCAAGTAAATAATGTTGAAGCGTGAATTGATTAAAATGTATGTATTTGTAAAGATAAACTACAAAGTAAACACAAGAAATCCCCTTTGTTGCTTCCCTGCAATATGAAAAAGTACAGAATCAAAACTTGTATTTTAATAATACCAGATGTGGCAATGTTGGATAGACCTTTGGCTTTTCCTCATCAGGAAAAGGGAGGAGCAGGTCCGATGCAGTAACAACCGCTGTATTATTCTGGCATTCATTTCAAAAAACAGATTATAACTACGAAACTACTGAAAAAAGGAAAACCCTCAAATAACTAAAATACACAGTTAAACATGTTGCTTGTTGAGTTAGCTTGGGTATCTGTCATTACATCCCTTTACAATACTGAACATAAGTTTTAATTTTCAATACCAAGAAGGCGGTCACAGAAAAGACTGAGCCAGGCTCCTTACTGAGGTGCACAGCAGGAGAAGAGGATAGACCGGTAACAAATTGAAACAGAAGAGGCTCCAACTGGATATTCAAAGAAAATGTTAAATTGTGAGAATAATTGCACTTTGCAACAGGCAGTCCAGAGGGACTGTGGAACCTCCATCCTTGGGAATTTTCAAGACCTAACCAGACAAAGTCCTGAGCAAGCCGGTCTAAATTCAGTATTGGGCCTGCTTCAAACAAGGAACAAAACCTTCACAGCTGCATTCCAGATGCTAGCTCTGTGTTACTGGAAAGGATCCTCAAAACAGAAAGCACACAGAACACCTTCCTGACTACCAGCTCTCACATGGGGTTGCCCAGCTGATAATGTAGTAAAGTGAGAAAAATGAAACCAGAAGATATCGAACAAGAAACAAAGGTTACAAAGTCACTTTCCGATTATTCACTATTTGGGAAATTATTACCATTTCCTAATATCTTACCGTCTTTGGTGACATGCACAACAAATAACCCTTCTTCATTCCCCAAAGCTATTCTTTCATGGTCTACGATATTAAGGAAAAAAAAAAAAGGGGGGTTATTTTTCTTTGGAAATAATTCTTCAACAATAGTGATAATTCTGATTAACAGAGACAGTTTTTTAATATCTTGAAATAAACAAATATAAAGCCAAATCCAGCATATTCATGTGACAAAAAGGTATTGGTAACCTCCTGATCTTTCAGATTTCTGAAAAAATAAGTCTTTTCTACTGTTAGTAGAAATAACACCAAGAAATATAATTTTTAACAAACCATTCAGAGCACTTAAGTGTACTACCGACTTTGGAATAACTATATCATCACATTTAAATAATTTAAATAATCCAAGTTTAACATATTTTATGCAGGAGCATTTAAAATGATTACATTAATTCTCCGCTTTTACATTTTCTCTCTGGTCCCACAACCAGATTTTGTAAAGTCAGTGATTTATGTGTATTCTATAGCACTAATTTTGCCCAGTTAAGGAATTATTTTTACAGAATAACAAAAGAGTAATGTCCAATTCTCAGTCAAAATTATTCATAATTACGAATATGTGTGAATAGGCAGAATATTCTTAAAGATCTGACAAAAGTACTGGGTAGTGAACTGCACTTCTTGCTTAAACCCATCCACATTGCCATACGGGATAAAACCACAATGTGTTACTCTCTGTTCAGTAGATAACACCATTTAACATGTTTTTGAAAAAAAAAAGCATGCTTTCAGGATACCCATTTTTCTTAGAGTTATCTTCTTATTCATTTCATACCTATGATTGCTGCTGACTGTGTTGTTTTGATGAGGGGTAAGGTGCTGTCATAAGCTTCTTTGGGTACATAGACTGAGCGGTCTTTGAGCTTGTTCTTCTTCAAGATCCTATGCAATTCGTTCAGCACTCCTACCCACTTGCTCTTTTCGTTCTCTCCGTCTGCTAGAATCAGGATTGAACACTTATTACTGGATGCAGAGAGCTGGGAAGCTGTGACCTGGAAGATTTTAAAATACATATTTTAAGTCACAGGCGATGAAAAAATTTAATCGTGATAATTTTTACAAGGATATCAGATGCCTAGAAGTGTCCTTTTAATTAGCTATCTGAACTAATAATGTAAAAACGTAGCCTTAGTTAACAGAAAACACTCTATCTCAATCAAGAACCCACAGCAGAAAAAGCTCTAGATGTGAATAACTCAGTGAAGAACAGAGAAAACTTTTGCGTTATTCTAAATGCATTTGTATTTATTCTATAATTTGGAAACGTCTGCCCTTAATAAGGTAGTCATCTGTTTCTCACAGCAATTTTCTAGCAAAAAGCATTTCCTACAAAGTATTCTGTTGGCTTTTTATTAAGACCAATAGTTTTCATTATTAACTTCATGCAACGGAAATAGTCTTTATTGAAGAACTAGCTATGATCCTTTTCATGTATTTGATAGAGCTACTACAGATAAAAATGAAAGCCCCCTTTGCAGGTTTATCTCCTCTCAGCATGCAGAGTGATGAACAGTCTGAAAGCCAGAAAAACAAGAAGCGAAATACAATGGTACAGTAAAGAAATGACAGGGGGATTAATAAGACACCAAAGATATTTAATTGAGGTCAAAGCTTCAATAGCATATCTAGTAAAAATAAGAAGAATATCAGAAAAAGCCAAAGATGATATCAGATAATAGACCTAAATTTTGAGGAGCATTTTACGCTAGATTTTTATACTGACTACCTGACGAATGTGAGTGTTCAGAGATGCAATGCTTGTATACGAAGAAAATACATAAAATAAGGGCTTCAGGAATAACACAACAAATTAAATTGTGAAGCACAAGGCAGCTTTAGGAAATGAAAATGTAGAAGGTCATGAAGAACAGAAGAATTCCAAATGACTAGCAGAAGGTTGAGGAAAGTATGTCTTATTGTGAAGGCTAAAAACCCAAAACCCATGTAAAGAGATGAGAACTTTTCTAAATGTGCTGGTGCTATTTTTACCACAAGAATGATATATGTACAGATCCTTATGCATTGCTGCTGCTGCCATGGATACCACATGGCCAGAACTTGCAAAGGAAATAAAATACTAGCAAGCTGTCGGTGAATGCACACTGTACACCACGCTGTGAAACCCTGTACTTCTGGGTTACTAGGTTCAAGACATAATACTTACCCGAAAGATACAGGGGATATCTTTTCGATTTGCATGGATGACATCTGAGGCCAAGACAGAACTCACTGAGAATTCTTCATCCCTTATGGAGACCACAAACATAATTGGAGAAGAGTTAAAGAGTAAAAACCGCATGGTTGGTTTTATATATCCATAGTACCAATAACCTTGCTTTGTGAAGGACACAACAAGACAGTACTGAGATCTAATATTTAAAATTATCCTTTCCTCTTTATCTGCAGAGGAAACTCACATATGCAATGCTGTATAATTAATTCCTGGTAAGTGTTGATGGAGATAAATCTAGTCAGAGTATCTATTTTTGTCTGTTTAAATTAAAACCTTTTTTTTTAAAAAAAAAAAAACCCAAACATATTCAAACTTAAAAAATAAGCCTGGATCAAGAACATCTCTCCAACTCTTTCATAAAAATCCAAACGCACTAGAAGCTGTAAGCTACAGCTGTTTGAAACTTCCTTGATAAAGAAACCCAGTTCAGAGATGACCTTTACTTAGTTGGTATCTTACATGTCCTCAACCTTCAGTGAAGCTGGTAGTATTTTAGTAATACTGAAGACAGTGGGAACAAACTATTTACCCCTTCTGAATCAAAAACTGTATTAGTTTTATCCTATAACAAAGTTTTAGCTGTCTTTTAAAATTCTATTCAACCCCAAAAGAACATATTTCTCTTCTTTATCCTTTCCAGCTGAACAGATGTATTTTGGCACATGATGTAGTAACGGGAGTTTAAATTGCCACATACGAACATGCAAGTGGAGTTCAGGCTAACTGCAAATACTGCTATTTTCTGGAAAATTAGAGGCTCTCAACATGGATTACAGTGTTTCATAAAAGCTCTGGATTTTGCTTACTGATTTCACAAAAAGGAAAAGCAGAAAAAACCTCCCAGTGCCTCTGAAAAGCTCCCGCTCAGCACCAAAGAGCTTACCTCATGTCTATGACCTGACTAACTATCACACTGGGCTGGGATGTTTTTCCTTCTGCTACATCATATAGGAAGAGTTTAAAATCACAGATGACTGCCAGTGCTCTCTGCCAACCTTTCTTCACTCCAGCTGGTTTTGGTACCTTTAGAAGATAAAATCTGATCAACTCTCTGTAAGTTTGCATGCAATCAAAAATCAAACAGAAAGTACAAGAACCAAGTCTCTCATCTAGGCTGACAAGCTTTTATTCAGTGATAACATTAAGCAACAGAAGCAACAGCACAGGTGCAGTAAGAGCATCGAACACAGCTGCACAGACATCACGATATCTTATTTAAAAATTTCATAGCACCATGGATTCTTTCTTCTTATTTCACAAACTCATTCAAAGCTATATCAATAAATATAGAGAAAGAAACCCATCTCTAGCTGGTCGACAGGAATATGGCCAAAACTATGTCAAGTAATTTTTTTAGTATTTACGTATCCACATCAATGACCCTAGACAGTAATAGCATCAACAGAAAGACTCAAAAACTTATGGGCCCTGGAAGATGACCTGATCTCTAGGGATGGACTATTCAAGACCAACTCAAAGCACAATAGCCGACAGAGAGGGAGAGAGAATTACTGTTGAAAATGCTGAGTTGCTTTGTGAAAATTTAGGTCTTGGTTTGCAAACTGACACCTTAACGTATAATTAAATCCACCACCCCCTGACACCTCAATTAGAGTTTAATTCCATCTCCAGAAAACAACAAATTTAATATATGTAGCTCAAATGCAGCTACCTGATACTTACTCGGACATGTCCTTCATAAGCTGTTCCTATGCCTTTCTGAGGATCTATTCCCAAAGGTCCCTTAGTCTGTTCGGGAGGGATTGGACACACTGCAGGAGCCTTGTCTGCACAGGTCACATGGCAAGAGAATCCACATACTTGTGAGGAGAAGAAACAAAAAGATTTGATGGTTATTTCTTGTGCAATGCAAAAGCTATGATAAGAATGATGACATTTATAAAGGAATCCTCTCTTGTTTTTAACTGACAACAGAATAGTTCACTGAATTTTGCTATACTGAAACAGAAATGTAAGTCTCTGCACAGCAGCAGTTCAGCCAAGTACCTGCATTAAATTATGGTTTTCTAATTTTCAGAGGTGTCTGGTTACATCCAGGTAAGAAAGAGCCTAATCATAAACTCATATTGAGATAATCCCTAAGATTTCCTCTAGGCACAACTCTACTAGTAAACAGAAATCTGGAAGCTCCTCTAAATGATGAGTGTCACTCTGTGTACACACAAACCTCAAATAAATTAGTCCTGGAAAGATGCAAAATTGGTAGTGAGTGGCAAAGCTGTCTTCCATTTTGTCCTGAGTCAGAACGCAAAGCTGCTGTCAGCATACTTGATCACTGACTGTGGCCCTACTTGCCATTCTAAACTGAACTAAGCTCTTCTACCACCACCTAGAAGAAGTATGTTCCCGGGTAACCTGTTACATGAGATGTTCAGAGTGTTTGGCTTCTACTGCTCAAAGACTGAAGCATGAGAATATATTCTGTTACTTAAAACGTAAATAGAAGACTCCTGCATTATCACACCCCAACATTTACTGTACAATTTGCATCTATAAGAACTTCAGTTCACCCTTCCTGCTTTCACAAGTGCTTACCTTCACAAGTACAGCCCTGTCGTATTAAACCGACCATCAGCGATGTGCATTGATTGCATTTTGTTGGTGTATTAAATGATTTCACTACAAACTGGTGGGCTTTAGGCTGTAAGACAAGCAGACAAGCATGTTAATACCCATAACACTTCTGAAGAACAGTTATTTTTTTCACACACAGAAGAGCACATAAGGTAGCTTATTTGTTTTTGCTGAAATGAGATCTGAGCTCCTAACACATGAACTGAAAAAAATTCCTTATCAGTGCTCATTATTGATAATTAAAACCATCCTCTGTAAACCAAACCATGGAAACCGGACTTTGTCTCAGAACATGACTTTGCTTCCATTGCAGATAGGAAAGTTGCCGAAATTATTCCATTACACTCCAGAAGTTGAATGTGTGTATGTATATGCTTGGCAGGCACCTGGTGGCCAGCCAAGGTCAACCCAGCACAGTATTTTCCAAGCTGCAAATTCAATGCTCCTCTGTAAGAAGTGTTGCCTTAGTTCAAAGAAAAATATCAGACTTTTCTAAAATTCTAATTTTTATGCCAGAAAGCATGACGTAGTTCAGTTTTATGGTGTCAAGCACAGGCAATTTTTTAGAAAGCTCAATTTAAAAGCAAGAGTATAGATGATGTTGATTTTGAAAGGGCTTCTCTTCTCCTTAGTTCTTGCGAACACAGACTACATGAGTAAGTGTTTTAATTCTCTCTCTCCCCTCAAGGATGGCCGTGCTGATGCTATGACATCAAGGCTAAACGACTACATAATGTGGTAGTATGACTCACAGAAGGCCTTATATAAAATCCGGGAAGCTGCTTGGCTTTTCTAAAAAACTCCCAGTGAAGTAACAACTGGGAGGTGCAGAAAAGATACAGCATAGGGTGAACACAAAGACTGTCCAAACAACGTGGACAGTGTACATGACCTGAAATAAGACAGTTTTGTAGACTACCTTAATGAGTAGGTATATTAAAATTTCACTCACTTTCCTGTTTTTCACAGCATAAGATATCACACCGAAGGGCTCAACTTCATTTAATGACATTTTTACTGATACAATGGAAGCTTTCTGTCTACAGATGGATGTCTTGTTTTGAAACTCGCAGGGAAACAATACTAGCTTTAAAAACTGATGCAATCATAAAGTAAGAAGGTTCTTTAGGGAACACAATAAATTAGAAAGCTAATCATTACTTACCGAGAAAAATATTCGCAAAAATGAAACGATGTGCACAGTAAAATGTTTCACGTGACTCCAAGTGCACTTACAGTGCGTTTTTAATTGATCTACTAAGATGTTGCCAGGAGAACACTGTCTGCTCAAACTTTTTAGCTTTCCTTTACACAAATGAAGTTTTTTGCTATTTTGCAATTTATCAAAGGAGAGAAACAGATCTATTAGAAAGACTTACTTCCTTCATGGATTAGCTGCAGAAAAAATGTAATTTTTTTAAACATACCGAAGATTCCTAAGCCGTTGAGGCACTTCTGATGCTTCTATAAGAATTTTTTTCCTTTATTAGCTTGTATTTTATTCCTCATTTGCTTGAATATACACAATTCACTGTGAATTAGCATATACTGACTGGCTTATTTGGTCAACAGCAAAATAATTTCAACAGCTGATGTGAAATCAATATTTATGCAAGTAAAAAGTCAGAAGACAGAAAAAATGGAATTCCTTCTCCCAGTCCAGTGCTGACTGTAGTGCTCACTCTACATTCCTTATAAAAATACAAATCTACAGCTTCGTTTTAGGCTTACTCTTTGCTTTTTCTCAAAAATAAGCATCTAATTAGTGTACAGATGTGCTAATCTGAGACTGGCCCGCAGCGACATCAGTTTTATGGCACACAGGGGACAGAGGCAGGTTGGTCAGACACATGTCGGAAAACACTCTCTTTCTAGTAAGTCTCTTTTCCTTTCTTCATGTTCTGGTTAATTTACCTCTTTCTAATGTCCAAACTACTGTTTCTCCCATAATCAAATGCCTGTGTGCTGCTACAGTGGAAGGCCTTGTCACACCACATAATGAAAGAATGAGGGGTTTTAAATTTCAGAAAGCAACCAGCTTGCACATAAACAACCCTTCTAGGCAGTTCTGGTGAGATTACTGTGATAAACAGTTCTCCTGAAACTGATGCCCAGGAGTGATATTTTCCCCCTTACTATACAAAAAGTGCAAATGCTTGACTGAATACCTTTGGTGCAGGGAGTCCCGATCCAATATACGCTGTCCTCATGGTTGGTGTGTGAATTGAACGGGGAGGATGATCTGTAACCTGAACATAGTTCCCAAAGGATCAATAAGACATCAAATACAGGCTAAAAAAGATAGCTTGAATAAAGTAAAAAGACTACAACGTCTTGCCCACACCATCCCCAAACTTACAAACAATGAAACCAAATTAAGGTAGGAAAGGACTCAGACAATCAAATCTTATTTCTCAGCCAAGTGATGTGTACAATTCATCTTCTAAATGTCAAAAATAATTTTGTATTATCTTAAACATTTGATTGAATCTTTTCTAATGTAAAATAATCAAGAGTCAAATTTTTTAACAGGGAAAAGGGATATATTATTATAGTTTCAGAGCCTGGCTAATATTTTGTATTGACAAGACTTTAAGCAGGACTCTAAAGTGTGCTCTTACGAACTACAGTATAACTTTAATTTTGTGCCAACATTTCTTAAATATTCATGACTGAAGATATGTTATGTAGAGAAACTGTATCAAATAATTGATTTAACATAGTTCCCATTCCTAATCAACTAACCATGTGTGAAAGGAAATGCAACATTCCCAAAATACAGTTCACCACTAGTGCAGAAAGTTATTACAAGGTCCTAAATAGTCTCGCTGCAGAGTGAGCTTCATTCTAAACAAATGATTTGCAATAGGAACTTTTATATGAGTGAAATTGTTAATCCTAAATTAAAAAGACAAAAATTTGTCAACACTGTAAGTACCTCGATTGGTTCAATCTCACTAGCTGTAGAAGGAGACCTTGATCTTGAATGGAGGTGAGACTTGCTATCTTCATCCCGTGATGGAGTATTAGACAATGTAAAATTCTCAACTGAATCAATCTAGGAGAACAATTCAAGAGGAAAACAAAAAAACAACCAAAAAAATAAATCACAGACATCATTAAAAAAGAATTCTCAACTCTTACCAAAATAAGATATGGGAGCAGTAGAATTCCTAAGAGAGAACTGAGAGGATAAAAAATCTGTCTTAAGCAACTTCCTAATTAATGTACAAAAATGCAATGAAAGTTATTGAATATGAACACGCCAAGGCTTCTGCTGAGAGGAGAGCACATGCATAAGAGCTGCTACTTCAGGGGCCTGATAAACACTTAAAGAGACTTGTAATTCAGCATTTTTAAAGGGTGAATACTTTCTAAACACTACTGGGTTTTGTCCACTGGTAGTAGAGATTTGTTAGAAGCGAATTCCCATACAGCCCAGGTAAATCACTACAAACATATTTAGGAGAAAATAAGCAGAAAGCACAGAGCAAACAACGTATTTCCTGAAGTTAGCGTTAATTATATTTACAGGGAATTGAGGGGTTTTTTATCCTACATTTGAACTACAAAAACATCCTTACCAGGAATACTGTTTCTTCAGGGGAATATTTTCCTAGTCCTTGATATACAATGAAACTAAGCACAATGCAACTACACTGAACAACAAGGCATATAGGTACAACAAGGAATCTTGGATAACAAGTCATCTTTAGTCAGTGAAGCTGAAAAATCAGAGGATGCAGGATTCTTTGAGAACAGGACATCTCCACATCAAAGTTTCCTATGTAAGTTTATATTTTTTAAAAAAATAACTAAAGTGAGATGAGGACACTTTTGTCCACTAATAATAAAACTAAAAGTCTACAGAAGGCTCCACTGCATGCCTGGCTTTTCTGGAGCAATGCTATTTATCATCATTCCCCCGATGCTAAGGATTTGGCTAGCTTGCACACAAACTAAAATATGCAGCAACGTTTGCAGAAAGCATTTGAACATTCCAGTGCTTTTTTATCCTATTTGCCACTGACATCATACTAAGAAATCCACAAGCTTTACTGCTTTTTGTGAATGAAATATATTGCCAAGCCAATCTTATACATGCATATACAGTCCTGTTCTCCAGAAACTCAGTCATGGTAGCGAACAGGTGCAGTTGCTGTTTTTCCTTTTTCTCTCTTTTTTTTTTTACTTTTTAATAATAGTGAGTTAAGCTTGATGGCTTCTAGTTTTATCACAGCCTTCAAAAATGTTATCTGGTGGAAAATGCTCACCAGCTTAATCAATTTAGGCATATTAAGATGCCTGCAAGTACTTCTGTAATGAAAATGGGAAAATCTCACACTGGGATACACCTGTTTTCTACACATAGATCATGTGTTTCAAGCACTGAGGCAAAAATTAGCAGTAAAGCAAACATTTTGTGCTCAAATTTATCAGAAGCACATCATTGGAAGCTTTATCCAGTATTAGTAACATTGATGCCTGTTGTAAATCCCCAGACACACAACATTGTTTCAATTACTTATTATTTTTATCGAGTCTAAACATGTAATAACTTGGAGTCCACTCAATGACTTTAACCTTGAACGATTCTACCTTTTTCTTAAAAGTGTTATTAAAAATAACCCACATGAGTAACTACAGGCAAATTTTTCATAGCAAGAAACAGACATTCCTTTTCTTCTGCAAGTTAAACTCAGAGATCTAATCTATCATTTCATAAATGTTTCCAGATACTCCAAAGGCTTTCCCTTTCAAAGTAACATCTGCATACCGAAAAATTTTCACAGTGTTTCTTACAAAAAATTTAGTACAAGCATGATATGAATGACAGAACCTTTCTGGAATGTGCCACAAAGCCTTTGTGGTTGAAGACAACTGCTGAACCAGTAACAAATGTATTTTCACTTTACTTCTGAACACAGAAAGCCCACAAAACACACAGAAGCTGACCTACCACTACAGAATCTGAAGGGAATTAACCATCACCTTTACTGCAGGAGCAGGGCCTTAAGCTGTCTTGCTGCAGTAATCTCCAGGTTCCTTGCTTTAACGAGACGAACTAATTACAAGAGCAACCTAACTCAACTATGGCCAAAAGCTTACATGGAGCGTATTAACAACATTAAAATTAGTTTTAAACTAATCCACTGGATTATCAAAAGCGTATTTCAATATTTCCTACCAAACTGAACTAGCCTCGTCTTCCACAGGACTGCACTTAGCTGCCTACGTGGTGTCACCTGCGTAAGTCTGAGCCAAAGCTGGCCAGTGTACAGACCCATCTTGAGAAGAGATGAACTTCCCAACTGGAGCCACAGCTGACAAAGACGAGCAGTTGCCTAAGACACCGAGCAGTGTGCTTTGAACTGCACAGGTAATATCGTTATTAGAGCTGTTGGGCATCACACAATATAAATGCTTTCCTATTCCCACCCTCATAGGTGTGTAAAAGAAACAAAAGTGGCAGTATGAGTTTAAAATGGACATAGCACACCTGGTATGAATTAAGTCTGAAAAAGCTTTGATAACGCCATTTTTAAAAATCCACCTTGATTTTTGAAACACCATAGAACTTTCCATCTTAACAACACATCCAACTCTGTTTTCCTCGTATGAATTTTTCCTGCCCTCCTTGATGCTCAGTTTACTCATTTCCCCACTTCCCATTTATTTATCTCCATACTGTGATATTTTCTATAATTTGCTATGACATGCCCTCCAAATGCCAAACTTTACCTTCTACAGGTAATTCCCCTGACTCAACGCATGCCCTCTGCTAAAGGCAAGGAGACAAACAGGCCCCCATTTGACATTTGCTCATCCTCCCAACCGCCATCTACCTGATCAGCTTTCACAAAGAACTTTCATATTGAAATGAGAAAGTACCCAAAGCATCTTCTCCAGTTACTGGGATATTCTGCTCACAGGATTACCAAATTAAATACTCCAAAAGGTTTTAGCCCGCAGCTGTAAAACAACAAAAAGCACAGCAGCAGCAGCAAATGGTAGCAGCAGCACAAGACATGCAGTGAGGTAAATACACAATCCATACATTAAACAAAGGCATGTACACGACAGGCAAAAAATAAAGGGCCACATAGAGTAAGACAGCCTCTTACACGTCTGCCTTTGTTAGCTGGAATACAGGAAGGAGAGCGCTTTAACAAAGAAAGGAGGAGAATATGTTACAAAACCAAACAGTGACACATACATCAGCTCAGAATTCGTTGCTCTTTATCTCCAGAGGTAGTTTTTAGACACACACAAACATGTTCATTTTTACAAGTATTTTGAAAATAAGATAGTCTGGGGCAACAAGAGGGGGAAAAAACATCCAAAAAAAAGGAACAGTTATTTTAAAAGTCTGTAGTTTTACACTGGACAAATAACAGTGAAACTGCAGACTATGTTACGCCCATAATTTGCAGTTAGCATCTCTGTACTTTGAAAAAGATGAATAAAGCAGTCTCTTGGAGGCCCAGTATGTCTAATTTAAAGTATCATTAAGAAACAGAATGATTCTAAACTTAATTATGAATGTGCAGGTAGAGTCAGGGCTCTCACCACACATTGCTATGGATCATTCTGTTTAATATTGAGAATTCAGACCATGATTTATTCTGTGGTTATTTATAAAGTTCCGATTTGTTTAGTCTAACCAAAGCCCATGGGGACTGGATGTGAGGACAGGCTGCACGAGTATTTAAGAAATCTATTTTCGATTCATAATGCATTGAAAACAGGGGAAAAGTAGTATTTTCTAGCAAGTAGGGAAAATAATTTTTGCCAAGGGAAAACAGGATTCCGTTTTATTGCTATAAATAATCACAAATTCACCTTTAAATAAAACAAGTTGATTGCTTCTAGTAGCTAATGAGATACACAAAAATCCACCTGGCAAAAAAGCAAGACCCAACACTTTGATTATCAGACACTTCTAGCGAACACAGGAGACTTAACACCTAGAGGACGTTACTGGGAGACAGCCTCAACACACAGGAGGAACAGCGGCAAAGATTTAGAAATGAGTATATTAATCACTGGGGGTGACTTCCCTCCCCATCAAAATCAGAAACCAGGGACACCAAATGCCATTCCTACTCCCCTCCACACCCTCCTGTCTGCACAGGAGATACAAGGATCGTTTCTGAATGTGGGGGCTTTTGCAGGTATGAGAATTTAGGCACTGGTTCTGCCAACCTCAGCAAGTGTCTTTGGATTTGAGGAGGGATAGCTGGAACCAACTGCCACTTGCTTAAGTGAGCTACTACCTTTGTTTCTCAGCACCTGCAGAGACAGTGGGACATCTATTTTTAGTTCCCTCCAGAAGAAATTGCAAAGCTACCATTATCCTCATTGAATCAATTAGAATTAACTCCAGTCATTCGCAGAGTACTATAAACAATGACGTTATTTTGATGGCAGACACACAAGACATACCCATCCTAGTAAACTCCCAATGTAATCAGTGGGTCAAACTCAGTGCTGCTTACACATCTGTATGTTAAATAGTCTTCAGAGATCTTGCAAGGAGTGCTAACTGCAACTGTACATTATTTTACACACTCTCTGTCATTCCATAACGAAGCACGGAGGCTGGAAAAACACTATGGGCCGCTAGTCATGTTTACTTTTGGTTTTTGATTACAGGAGATACTTTCCTGAAACACACACAATATTGCAGCATTGCCTGAGTCTGACCTGAGGACTTCTAATTCTTTCTTGGTCTTAATATAAAGAACCCCCACACTTCTCAGACTTGACGGAGCACAGGTTAATTCTTGAAATACTGTAAGAAATGCTGCCCTTGATTCCTTTTCTAGTGAGTAGTTGCCTTGGAGGTCACATCCAGAGGGGAGGGTTTTTTTTAATAGCCTTAATTTAATTTAAGTCTGCCTAATACATTGATATTGAACCAACTCAATAAGCTAAAACATAAATAACTGTTAATTTTTATAATTCAGAGGCTATATATTATGAAACCCACTACGAACAACTCCAGTGTTTGTCCAATAAATGAAAGATGCAGAACCAACTTTTAAGTACAACTGAATTAACACCACCTTTCACCTACTAACGCAGACTATAGCTTTACTTCTCTTTCTAATTAAGACAGGTAACTCAACTAGTCTTGTATTTGTCTCCAAGGTGCTCTCTTCCTACCTTTTAACAGTCAACTCTCTTCTTTTGCAGTTTTGCCAGATGAGAAAGAATCTGCCCTCGTGTTAGACACATTAGCTCCTGTGTGTATAACCCTTGCCCAATGCAACTGAGGAAAAAAACTGCTGTTGGACTCAGACTCAAGATGTAACAAGAGAAGTTTGATTCTATGTGTATTAAGTCATTCACATGCAACAATATACAGATTAATACCTATAGTTTTATCAAAACTAAAAGGTGGGTATCTGAAAAGGTTTGATCTGGGTGGATTAATCAAGAAGAACGCCCCAAAGGATGTACGCCAATAGAACATCATTCACTTGCACAGACCAAAAAAATATTATTTTGTCAAAATGGTTGTGAAAATAATACGCTGCCTACTTTAGTTAAAAAAGACCAAAACACAAAAAAACCTAACAAACAAATAAATACAGACTAAACTACTGATGTCCTTCAAAACTAACTAGATAGCAACCAGGAAAACCTTCTTGTCCTAAGTTTCCCCCTCCAAAATAGAACATTATCAGCTACTCTACCACATATGTACTTTATTTCTCTTTTAACAGCATTTAGGAGAGAGTATTAGATCTTTTTAAAGGCAACTTTCTATGAAAGAACATGCTGATGCAAACTAAGTGTTCCTAGTATCAGGCAACATGGAGAACACTTCTTTAATCCAGGTAAAGAGTATGAATATTATTCATTAAAAATATATATTCATTATCCAAATATCAAATAATATTCATTAAATATAAATATCCTGTCACAACATGATGGGAAACTGTACTCTCTTTTTTTTGGTGTAAGAAAATTCCAACAATATCAGCAAGACAAGGTTTTCTATATGCTGTACAAAACTGCACACAAATCCTTCTACTATGGTACCACAAATGTACCTCCGCATTTTGTCTGAGGTATATATTTGATTTACAGAAAAAAGTATCTAGAAGAAAAGCATTCTTTCAGAGTTTGTGAAAGCAAATGCAAAGAGTAGACTAGGCCCATACATCATACCTTCCCAGCAGAAACTTCTAGAATAAAATCAATTACATCACCTTTTAACGCAACTAGAATTACGCTCTTTCAAATACATAGATATAAAGATGTATGTATGTGTACAGGCACATATACAAGCACACACAGACGTACACACACAACATACCTACAGAGCTGTAATGGATGGTTCTCTACCACAGATGCATAGTACATGCTTTGATTAAAAAAAGCTCATTACTATTTATTTTTATGTGCCTACTACTTCGGTCTGAAAGAAATATAATGCAGTCAATTTTCAGTTTTTAATTCAATTCCCTTAGTATGCAATTAATTAAGCTAAATATTTAAACACTGTCCTTATTAAAAACTAGCACCCCAAATGGCAATAAAAAGACGTCAGTTACTTCAGTTATAATGAAAATGACTTCTTACAATATAGGCTAAAAAAGAGACAATATTTTATTTGGAAAAACAGAAATTAACTGTATGCAAGGAAAAAAAATTCACTGAAGTGGTCAGAAAACTTTTGGAAACAACTAACAATAAAATAATATGAAGCAACAGAACTAAATGAAATAAACGCGCCAGTGATTTTGGAACCATTTTCTCCAGGCCGTATCAGTAGATAAAGCCCAAAAGCAGCTTCTCCCCATTAGGAAGACTGTTCGCAATTAAGAATTCTTCACTTGCACCTAAAGAAAAAACATTTACTTTAAAACTGAACATCTATCTATATAAATAGGTGTAAGTATGCTATTATATTCTGTTCTCCACTGCACTTCAGATTTTTTAAGTTGACTGCATTAATGTTTGAATATTCCAAATCAATCAACTGCTCTCTGTTATTGAGGGATTTACTGGTTTGAAAGTCAAAGACTTACGTCATCCATAAAATCAATCAATGAGGATGAAGAGGAGGAAAAGGAATCCTATTTTAATGAAAACAGCAGTAAAAAAAAGAGAGAGAAAGAGATGGATGAAGAAAACTGTTCAGTATAAATAAAAGTGCAAAAATAAAGAACTGTATATAACTAGTGCCACTAATAGTAAGCTTTCATTAATTGTCTTTCACAGACAATTAATCAATCAACTCCCTGTATAAAACCCCAATCATTTTCAAGCATTCACTCCGTAAAATAATATTCCTACACTCCAACGTGATTTTTATATTGAAAGTAACTTATAAGATGAATAACTAAAAAGCAAATTTCAAAAAATTGTGTTAATTGTGAGGACTTCAAGACAGAACAATGAATTAATGAATACACAATGAAAAGAAAGTAAATTTTGGAGCCTCAATAACATCAGAGATGATGCTTTTTCATAATTAAACGTGATGACCCTGTACACCCATCAGGAAAAAAACATTTTTAGACCAATATCTAACTGTAAAGGTGGTGCCTTGTCCCCTCCGAATTCAGTGTGACCAATATTTCACCCCAGCTGAAGAAAAATAATGCATTGCTTACTGGTGATTAAAAAAAGAAGATATGAAATGTTAAGTATGATTTCAATTTTTTTCTTCCAGGTTTTCTACCTAAACTGGTCTTTTGTCTAAAAGTGACAAAGGAATTAAACAGATTTATCTTTTAAATATATAGGATCTGTGGAGAGGAGATGAGTCATAATTATCTGGATTTTAAAGATCTGTGTAAAATAAACAGAAGATGAAGGCAACCTAATAAATATACAGTATGAGTTCACAGAATACATTCAAGGATTATCTTTTCTCTCATTTTACCAAACCACTCTCTGCATTATTTGGCATTTTTCCAAATACAAAGAAACGCCATTTGAAGAACGATGCTTTTCACGTTCACTACGAAAATCAGGGAAATTGCTGCATTTAAGGTTTGAGAGAGAATTCACTATGATTACTAGTGTTCAAGAGACAATAGCCACCACTGTAAATGACAATTCTCACATACTATTACACACAAATATAAGTGGAGTAATATGATTAAAATACAGTATCAAACTGAGCAAATATGCATATAACCTACACATAACAGCAGTAGTCCCACTGACTAACAGAGTGTTAGAATAGCTGTACACTTACTTCAAATTGATCCAGAGCAGAGGTAGGCGCATTCAAAAATGCCAAGAAAGAATTCTGTGAGTCTTGGTGCTTTACACCTAGAAAACAGCAGCAGGTTTTTTAAGCTACAGAAAAATGACTTTTTCACGGAGGACCTTTGCCTTGCTGAATTGGGGTTTGAGCATCCACCTGAACCACCTACATTTTTTGAAACAAGTTGACACATTCACTCTGTTTTCCAGAGGAAAAGGTTTTTTTAATAGACCTACACCCACTAAGCAAGCAGCGTACGTTTAATTAACCTTTACCAAGCTAGGATGTGTGTGGTATGAATTCAACATGGAAACATACTGTATGTATGTGTTTATTATGCAGAAGGCACAGGTTTCTAACGTGCTTATGTCTGTTTGTAACATGCACTGCATGACATACCGGCACACACACTAATGCAGTGGGTGTCACCCCTCCGCTAGTCACACGCTGGACAGCCTACCGTGACGAGACAGCTTTAGCAAACAGCGAGGTTCCACGAAATCACACAGAATAAGCTATTTGAGGAGGAATACACTGCACTTCCAAATAATATGAGTTCCCTGACCCATGCTCTGTGCCTGCCACCTCTCACTTTTGCATGTCCAAGAGTAATACCGCTGCCCTGGGTAAAGCTTCGAGTGTCTCTGTGGGTTTTCAGCCAGTGAGCAGAGCAGGAAGGCTGCACCCTCTGGAGCCGCAGAGGCTGCCACATCTTGACTGTTATTTTAACTTGCTTCAACTGATTTTTTTTTTTTCTTCTTTTCTTTGGGGCATAATTCAAGTTGCTGTGTAGGTGTTTATAAATCACAGATGTGTACAAACTCTAGCTTCCTGAACACTATGACTCCATTATATATATACACACACACATATTATGACCAGAGTCTGCAGGACCGTGTGCATCTCCAAAGACTGGTGCTGTCAAAGGTCACTTACTTCTTTTAAAAAAAGGTCATAGTGTCTTGCTCTAACTGGCCATATCACCCTGTTTGCTCTAAATGTATCCCACAGTGAACAAAGATGTTACAAAGAACCCTTTTGTCTTAAAAATATACATACACTGAAACCCCAGTAAAATACTGGAAACAATTCTCTAATTACCTGCTACTTTAGAGAATAATTTTTAGTAATCTTTTCCCCCACCCTTCTAAGTTTCTGACATACATTTATAAAGAGCAAAGGATTCAAGTGATAATCTAAATAATGCCTTCCTAGAAATGAATTTCCACACACAGGAAGCTACTCTAACACTCTACATTGACTATATTTGAATCCTCTATGCAGTTCATGATTCAAACCTCAATATATTTCTTCTCATAAGAGAAAACCAAGTCGAAAGATGATAAGGATTTTGGATTAAGGTGCATTTCTACCAAAATACTTGAATAGTTGCAGTAGAATCTTATGAATTTACTTCTGGCAAAAACCATAATAACTGACTTTTCCTTGAACAGTATATTGTCTCTGGTTTTTTTTTTTTTTTTTAAAAAAAAAAGAGTAAATGTTTATCACTATTTTCACAAAAACAATTAAGGTTTTGAAGACTGGAAAAAATAGAGGGTAAAATATTAATTATAAAGTCTTAGCAGATTGTTTCACGGAAAAGAAGATTTCGTAAGTCAACTAACAATGCATAATACTAAAGATAGTTCAGAATCTATAAATGAAAGCTAAAGATGACAAAGCATTATTGTCTCCAGGGAGATGCTATCAAGAGCTCCTTTCCAAGCACACTGAAGAAGCATAATCCTGGTATCAGTGCTAAGCATCAAGACAAACAAGTATCAATTTCCTAAGTCTTATTTGCTAATTGTGACCAGTCATTTTTTAATGTTCTGTATAGGTTTGTATTATTCTTACCAGTCAACCAGCACTTGGAGGCCTATATATAGGCCATGAATGGTAACTACAATATATTACTGATTGACATGCTGTTAAGCTGCAAAGGCTGAACAATATTTGACATCTCTACGCAGCAATTGTTGCCAGGGTTTTGAGACTCTGGAGTTCAAACAGTTCCCTACATAAAATTAGGTAATTCCATTTGGCCTGAAAAATTCACTTCTTCCCATGTGACTCATAAGATTCAAATATGAGAGCTACTACAGGAACTGCGAAGAATCAGCCAAATCATTAATCATTTCAGAATTACCAAAAAGTTTGTTCTCCCAGCAACAATGCGAAACGATGTTAGACAGATGCACTAGAAATCCCAGAACATAGTCTTAATACCACAGCAAAGCAAACATGACCATGCTGCTTACGACGTGATTACAAAGCCAATCAACGAAGTCATCCCAGAAACAAATGAATGCAATGAATGCCTCTGCAGTTGTTTACTCTCCGTGTAGCCAGGCCCAAAACATTCATAGATGAAGAACACTATGACTAT
The DNA here is from genome assembly GCA_013400135.1 of Rhinoptilus africanus. Lineage (NCBI taxonomy): Eukaryota > Metazoa > Chordata > Aves > Charadriiformes > Glareolidae > Rhinoptilus > Rhinoptilus africanus. The sequence goes on from VXBO01004065.1 coordinate 124,778, forward strand.
GTATGGAAGGCTAAATACCTTCAGTCGTCATAAAAGGGGGTGTGTGTGGAAATTATAAATATATCTATACTTCCAGCAGTTTTCTAGCAGTAAATCGCTATACACATGCCAAATAAAAATAATGCAGTTACAACTCAAATAATACCTTACTGGTTCAAGGTGTATCAACACAACTGGAATGTATTACAAGTACATATTAGAAGTGTAAATGCAACTGCTGTGGGTACATCTTAACATGCAATTGTCATGCTCACGTTTTGTATGCCAGCGTCTGTTGGTATCGTGTTTTAGTTGCAAGGTACATCTTAATTGATAAGATGTACCCACCCACATGAAACATATCAGTTATTTCGATATCAGTTGCCATACCCTTTTCTGATCTAAGCTCTTCCGTCTCCTTTTTCAGCCTTTCAATATCTGTCAACAGTTCCATGTTCTTCTTCTCGGATTCTTGCAATTTACTTCAAAAGAATACAAAGAAATATATATAAATATTGAGAACACATAATACAAGTCACTTTTCTTTGTCCATCTTTGCATGCTGTTTAAAAATTAATGCCCAGCAAGCTTCATGATGTCATCAAATGTGAGAATGAATTCAGGAATCTATTAGGGCCTGTTTAGTATAGTATCTTTAAAAAAACCCAAAACAAACAGAACAAGCAATTAATTAACCCTGTTTACCCATTACATTGGCTCATGTTTCTAATTTATGAGTAATTGTGCGAGCCTGTATCCTGTGAATGAGAAAAAAAGACCACATGTATTTTTATGCTTAAAAATCTGGGTGTTTTTATTTGTTAATTCACAGTGCCTGTGATACTAATAGATTATGTTGAATTATTTTTCTTCTCAGATACTCTACAATTAGTTGTTTCAGTGCTTTCTGATTCACAGCTGATAGGTAACACCACTATGCACTTCTACCACACTTCTCATCCTTGCCTATCAAAGCAAATGCTGGTTTTCCTCTTCTCAGAGGATCTACACTGCTGCCCATCATCATGTTACCTGGCCTGAAAAACACCCAAGTAAGGTGGGTACGGTATTCCCACTTCACAGATAATATATTTGAATCTCAGCTCCATCCAACTACTTTCCTAAAGCTGCAAAACAAGTCATTCCTCCTCAAATACAACTGAAGAGAAATTATTCATTTTGCTTGTATTTGAAATTGTTCTGCCACATCCAACCCCTTCACTCCTAGAAGTCATTTCCATGCCTTATATTGTCTGTTTTCATGCTTAGACACTGCAAGATGAGAAAACTGGCACTGTGAAAATCGTTTTTGTAGAGAAAGCAGTAAGAGGAACAGAATGGGTGCGTGACTAAGATGAGGCTCCAAAGTCCTACTTCAGCTTGAGTGCCTGCTTCAACCGACACCAACCCAAAGGACTAACACCACATCCCCAGCCCAGTGGGATTCATAATTTGGAAATGTAACTACTATCACATCGTACTACAGGACAAATTTTCTTCTTGTGGCAAATTTGCCATGCTTAGTTTAAGTCTAATTACAACATATCACAGGAACTGTGCAAACAATATGTATTTTGTATTTGATCACATTTTTGCCTTTTTTCTATTAAAATCTCTTTGCTTAATAGAGTTAACAACTTGTAAAAGGAATCAGAATCAAAGCCAAAGAAATTCAAGCCTTTATTTTTAGCAGAACTTTCTTGCAGTGGTTAGCAGCAGTGCAACCTCATTCTTAAAAAGGCCTCAAACTCTAATTTAAAGGATTTTCTTGCAGGTATAGAAAAGCTCATGTATTATCTTTGATGTCTCTGTCAAGCTAACCAAGGAAATAACAGGCACCAGTTCCAATGGTGCGTGCTATGAAGAAGTCACATGCCACTAAAGCTGTGTTCACAGGGCTCCAAGAGATTTCCATAGTTCTTTTGGACAGTGTTGAACTGAGCTAGATTGAAGCTGGAGACCTAGAAATGGAATGTTTTCCTACTAATCCCTGCTTCAGGCATTCACACAACTCAGAATAAATTTTGTACTTTAAGGGGAGGGGCAGGGGAGTGGTGCAGGGAGAGAGGTCTGAGGAAGGCATAAAAGAATTCATAATCTGTAAGCGCATCTTATTACTGTTCAAATCAGTATGCAACAATCTATTTTCATCAGGTAACCCAATGCAGCTATCAAAAGAATGGAAAAGTGTATGTTCTAAGATACAAAACCAAACTCTGCTTGCATTGGAACCTGTTATCACAACTAGGAGATCATATTACTAAGAACAAAGTGTCCTCTCTGAAAGTCTTCAAGATTTCAAATTTTCCTGATAAGTGTATGGCTACTCACACAATGAAGAGAGATATGGTCTTTTTTTCACATTTGGGTATAAGAAACTGGCAATCTTTCATTAACGAATTTTGACAGACAAGATAGTTAAAATCATTATTTGATGACACTCCCTGGGAAGTATCAAAGTAAGTTTCCATCAGAACGATTCAGTCTTACCACTCTGTAGAGATACAGGAAGCTTTGACTTTATTCAACTCATCTTGAATAGCCTGTTTGGCTCGGATTTCAGCATCAAGAGCAGACTGTAGTTCCAACCTTGCAGACATATCCAGTTTTGCAAAGCGGCGCATCTTCCAGGGCATGTCCTAGTGAAGAATAAAAAAAGGGAGGAGAAAGAGGAAAAAAAGCCCACCAGAAAATAAAAGTAAGTAACTGACTTCAACAATCACGTTTCTCAGTCAATTATTCAAAGAAAGTCAATTATTCAAAGAAGTCAACTCTTCTTTACATAACAGTTCATTAATTCCAAAGTAATCTAAAATTTAAAAATTAAGAGTACTGTTATTAGTGTTATTATTTTTAAACTCAAGTACTAAACAGACAAGGCAAATGTCTAAGGCTGTCATGATCTCAAAAGTAAAGAGATTTTGTGAATATAGATTTCCTTCAACAAATTCATATATGATTATAAAGTAGCTACTTGAACAATATCATAGATAAAATCACATTATAAAGACATTGCTGTTTAATTAATTGATAAACAACAAATTTGCTATTCAGTTATTCAGAAGGGAAGCTCTAGAAAAGTTTAACTTTTGACTCACACAGACTCTAGAGGTGGGTTATTACTGCAGCTGAAACTATCAAATTAGTGCTTTTTCAAACAAACAAAAAAAAATCTGACATATGAAAATAAAGTCTTACTGTAGCTCTTGCACCCAAACTGGAGTTCCTCAGGGCCTCTAGTTCTTCTGTCATTTTAGAGGCCAAGGCTTGAAGATAACCTCGAGCATCTTTTTCATCACTTACCCTAAACAATCACATAAGAAGTAAAAGGTGTTTTAATCAAAGAATCTAAAGAACAAAGAAAAAATTCCCTTCAAAAATAAAACAGCAACCAGAAACAGAAAAAAGCAGAATACGAAACAAAAATCAGAACACATAAGGAAAAAAAAAACAATACAGAAAACCACACAGAACTAAGCCTGTGCTGCTTTGCAGAGTTCCTTAAATAATATGCATCACCAAAACAAGGAATAAAGATTGAAAAACTATATATCTAAGTAAGTAATATATGCCTCAGTACAAATGTCAGCCACCTGAAATTGGGACTGTAGGAAAGAAACCTTTCAGGACTCAATCTATTTTAGGGAGCAAATTAAGACAAAATTTATAACCAATAATTAACAGTTTGACCATCCACATAATACTGGAACCAGTGGTTGACTTCACTGTATCAATGACTATGAGAACTAGTAGTTAGAATCAAACAGTGATGTTATTTCAAGAAATGCTAATTAAATAGGGAGAGTCTAATTCTAATGTTATTAAATAGCCTAAGCCAGAAGAGGCTCTCTCATCCCCCAAGCTTTCTTTCTATCAAGATACGTTTCCTGGATGTAAACACATCAAGGAGGAGACATGTCTCTTTTTCAGATTCTTTGATCATCAGTTACAAAGAAAAAACAACTTTCTGTGATTAATCACAGCAGAAGGTTCTTCCTGCACTTTTTGCCTCAGGTATTAACATAGAAAAGAAAGTTACTAAAAAATTACCTCACTGCAACTAAGTAGCTTATGAAAAACCTAAAACAAACAAACATAGGAGGGAAAAAAACCCCAACAACCTGAAAAAGGAAAAAAAACTCATTTCCTTTCACCTTACATGCCTGGCCCTGAACATACTCATCTTGTTCTGCAACACCAGGGCATACTCAAGCCTATGAGCCGGTCTCAAGAGACCAGCAACCTAATACCACAGCCTGATCGCAGTTAGATTATCAACACTATCCACACGGATGTTTAGGATGTGCTGTAAGGAATGATCCTCAAATAATTTTAAATAACTTTTAGGAAAGTGGGAAAATATTTTTTCTACTTCATGAAAATTAACTTATCCTTGCCTCCTGATTGTTCTTTAGTAACTTTAATCCCGAGTATGTTGGATTGGAGACAAAGAGTTCTCCAGACGGTTGAATTTGTCTCTCAGTGACTCCTCTCCAGAAAAGGATTCGCCCTCCCCTGCAAAGCCACTAAGTTTCTCTGGTTGATACTATGGGGTTCACATACAAAGTGAATATGGAAAAGGTGCTACTTGCAAGCTTACCATTAATGAATAGAAGTAATATAATGTTTCAGCAAAGATCTCTAGATAGCCAAGCAGGAGGCAAGACGGGAAGACGGCACATACTCTGAACTGCCAGGGGCAAGGGAGGAACAGAAGAGCTCTCCCACAGTGGCCTTAGGGCAAGATCAGAGTGCAAAAGCTACAGGCTAAACAGCTACCGGCTGCAGTGACTTCTGGGCGTGCAGTTTAAGACTTATATAAAGAAGATTGCTTTAATACAGAGGAACCTCATCCAAAAATAGTGACTATTTGCCACACAGTTCCCACCTAGCACCAAAAAGTAAGCGCTTATTCATGCCTTGGGCTTTATCTTCTTTGTCTCCGACCTACAATTTAGTTCAAGAGGCAGGGAGGAGCCTAGGGAAAAGCAAACCAACAACAAAAACATCTGTCCTGACTCTATTAAAAGTCAGTGAGCGTTTTGATATTAATGAGTCAGTATTTTTCCCAAGGTATACCAGAACTCAATGGAAGCAGCATGCCAACTTCCCCCCCCCCC